>QEOQ01000238.1:444233-468490 GCA_010279815.1 Brachionus plicatilis
ATTCAAACATCGCCGAGTGTGGCGTAATTTATGAAATAAATCAAATCAAATCAAATATATCTCTACACCCGTATTGTTTTTTGCTAATGTCGGATAATAAAGTAAATTAAAAAAAAATTTAAACATTATAATTAACTTTTCTTTTTTTAAGTCAAAATTATTTATTTGGTTTCAAGCGAAATTTTTGAATCCGATTTGGTATCTGGACGCTACTGGAAGTGTTCATAGAGATATCGGCTCACAAAAAAAGCCATTATTATATTCACAATGAATGGTTTATCCATGGAAGTTATTACAATCTTTTTGAAAATTTAAATAAGACATAAATTTTTAAATTCGTTAATATTTACTATCGGACATTCTTTGGATGTATTTTGTGGAGCCGTAAGAGCAGAACTTTCCTGGAAAATCGTTTTAAATTATATTAATGGAGAACATAAATCTTTTAAACCCTGTTAAAATAGAAATTTCGGAATCGCGATTTTGGATTTCGAAGTTAGCTTCATTAAAAAAGCTCGGAGTACTGTTAATCAAAAAAATCTCTTAATTTCTTAATTTTCTTGATTCTGGCTTTCAAGCTCAACTAATTTTTTTGTTTTTAATTCTCCTTCATCTTTATTCGAGTTGATCAATCTTCGCAAATTTAATAGTTAGATTAATGGTGTCTAAAAAAATTTATAAAAAAAGATTCAATTAAAAACCAAGCTTATTTTTGTGGCCTTATCTACTTCTACTAATATCTAATTCTCAAATTGTCATGTCTCTTTCTGTATCTGTTCAATTTTGTGATGAAAAAATTCTTTCTGTGACTTTTCTAATAGAACTATGCGTCAGCTCCTCAAAAAATACCCCCAATGTTAATATCGGTACTCGGTTAAGGCTGTGGGCGGCCCCCAAAGTTTGGAGTGTCAAAATTTCAAATAACTTTAATCTCTTATTTTTTGAACTTTTTGGGGGGAATCGAGGGTGAGGACTTCGAATATGAAGTTAGTTTTCCGAAAAAAGCGGTGACATAGATGTGGCACTTGATTTTTTGGTTTGGTTCTTGGTTTTTGGGGGATTTTGAGAGACAAAGGCGATTTTAGGAAATTTAAACTCCTGTATTAGAAAATTTAGGAGATTTTAAGTCTAGAAAGGTATAATTAAGTATATATCGGTACCAGTTGCGGTCTGTGCGTAGCTAATAAATAATTGATTAAAATATTAAATATTGTTATAAATGACCGGTCAAATGATGAAAATTAGGAAAATTGTCGTTCTTTTCGGGAAATTAGCCGGCCCAGTGAATTAAGTGCCGGTCCAAAATAAAAAATTATCCGTTCCATTACGATAAAAAGCCGTTCCAGTCCGATAATTGCCGTTCCAGTGGGTCAATTAGGCGGCCAGGAGTATTATATTAATTTTTTAAGCAAATTTTTTCAAGAAATTGTTATTTAAATTGAAAAAATGGCGCGAAAAAAAATTTTTTTGCAACAATTTGAAAAATGTCGCCAAATTCAAAAATATTTTTAAATTTAAAATAAAATATCAGAATTAAAGGCCGGTCAATTGATAAAAGTAAAAAAAAATTGCCGTTCTTTTCAGGAAATTAGGCGGCCCAGTGAATTTTTTGCAGGTTCAAAATAAAAAATTTACCGTTCCATTTCAAAAAAGTGCCGTTCCCGTCCAATAATTGCCGTTCCAGTGGGTCAATTAGGCGGCCCAGAGTATTATTTTAATTTTTAAATCAAATTTTTCAAGAAATTTTTATTTAAATTCAAAAAAATGGTGCGAAGTTAGAATATTTGAAAATTAAAAAAAAAAGGCGCCAATATTTAAAATTTATTAAAAATGACGCCTAATTCAAAAAGTATTTAAATATTTTAGAGATAATAGCGCCAAAATAGAAAATTTATTAAAAATACTTTAAAAGCAGTAAAAATGTTTTCCCCCCACTAAACTTTGACGTTCCAGGTTAAAAAAAGGACGTGTTTCTCTGTTATTATTACTCAAATAATTAGAAAATTTTCCCCCCCCCATTGAATTTGCCGTTCCAGGGGGTCATTTAGGCGGCCCAGAAAATTAATTTTAAGATTCAAGCAATTTTTTTAAGAAATTGTTAATTAAATAAAAAAAAATGGCGCGTAATTAAAATTTTTAAAATATAAAAAAAAGGCGCTAATATTTAAAATTTATTAAAAATACTTAAAAAAAATGAAAAAAAAATTTTCCCCAACACTGAACTTGCCGTTCCAGGTTAAAAAAAGGACGTGTCGGCTTATAAAAGGACGTTCTCGGTTAAAAAAGGACGTTCTCGGTTAAAAAAGGACGTCATGTGTCATAATAAGACGTCATGGGTCATTTTAAGACGTTCTGGGCTAAAATAGGACGTCATGGATCATTATAGGACGTCATGGTTCATAAAAGGACGTTCTGGGTTAAAATAGGACGTCATGAGCTATAATAAGACGTCATGAGTCATAAAAGGACGTTATGTGTTAGAATAGGACATTATGCTTCATAATAGGACGTTCTAGGTTATAAAAGTCCGTTATGGGTCATAAAAGGACGCTATGTGTTAATAAAGCACTGTCTTAGCCTGTTCAAACATGGACCTGAGTAAGGCGTGAACAAACAGTGAACGGTAGAATTTAGAATCATAAAAAGGAAAAGCGTTTGGATTAAAAGTCCCCCTATACTCCATAGAATAAGATAAAAAAGCGAAAGAGTCAGCGGGGGGAAGGAGAGTCTTAAAGAGAGCTAGACCTCGCCTAAAATCGCGAGATTTTAGCAAAAATGGGGGGATAGTGGGTAAAATGGGCGTGAGCAAGTCATTTATATAAGTTGATGAAAAAAAATGGGATCCAAATTTGTTGTTTAAGAAAGAATTTTGGGCGAACGAAACTAAAAAGCTTCGAGATTTAAATCGTAATTATATAGATCTAAAAATAAAGTATCATTTGATTGCAAAAAATATTTATTATTTGAATATTTATTATTCTTTTAGCTTCAATTTTAAAATTGACACACGTCTAATTTTTTTTTAAATAAATATTAAAAAATAATAATAAAATAAAGTAATTAAACAATTAGGACAAAGATAATTGTAAGACAAATGAAGAGTTCTTTTCCATAGCGAATTTTAAATGTTCATAAATACATAATTTTTTTTTTCTTTAATTTTCTAAATTATTATTCAAGTTTTTAGTTAGTAAAGTTTCAATTTTCTAGTTTCTGTTTTCTTTTTTTTTTCCATTTTCTAGCTTATTTTCTTTCTCCATAAATTCGAAAATGGTAGAGGTTTTTAAGCTTTTTGTTGTATTCCAGAAAACACATATACATGCATACTAACAAATTAAAGCTGAATATTTTTCTTTCGATAAACAACTATTACGGTCATTTATAAATTGAAAAAAAAATTTTTTTTTCACAATTAGTTAAATTTTAAATTTGAATTAATTTAGACTTTAAAATAATAAAATGGTCAATACATCGTTGTTTGTGACAAACCATGAGTACAAAAGAAACTACCACATTGAAAAAGCATCGCCAGAGGTGCTAGAAAAGCAGTGGTCAAACTCTAGCATCCGAACTTACAAGAAGGATGATCGGGTTCCCAGAATGTCCAAAGGCTCAAGGCCACTCAATGGCTTAGAAGTTTTGCCCAGGCGTAGACCCAAGTTTGAGCAGCACAAAACTGACTTGGACTACGATGAAGAAGGATACGAGATAATGTACGAGTCAAAATTGAATGAGAAAATTTCACCCGTGTCTCACACCAACTCTGAACTGAATTCGGCTGAAAACCCCAACTCAGTATAGTAAGTGTTGTCCCGACCTATTCACATGGTTAAAGTCAATATTTAAATTTACCATTTTTTTTTCTTTGGCCCAATTTGATTCTAATTGAATTGAAAAAGGGACTTTTTAATCTTATTTGCTCTACTAAAAAAATAATGCTGTCTAAGAATTAACACGAATTTCCAAAAGACTTTAATTCAATTTTTAATTGGGCTGCCTTATCAGACTGCCATTTAAATTCTATAAAATGTAACAAAAAATTAGAAATTAATTTTATTTATTTTAAAAAAATATTTAAAAAAAAAAAATAAAAAAGGGGTTAAAAGGTTTTTTTTGGATCAATTTTTTGAATTTCCCTAGCATTGGAATTATCTTTTAAATTGTCAGCGAGTTAAGATATTGGAACCAAGGTTAAATCTTATATGTAAAGACTTTTTAATTTAGCTTTAAAATAAGTTATTTTCATTTTTAAAAATATTTGCCATCAATTCTTTTTTTAAAAATTCAAAGTTTTTTATTAATTGAAATAAAAGTTCAACAACTATTTACTAAAAAAAAATTTTCATATTTTTGAAGTGCTCTTGTAAAAATTAAAAGTTCTTTCCTAATCGAATTTTTAAATCAACGCTATGAAATTTATTTAGACTCAAAGGAAACATTGAACTTGAAAAGAATTTAAAATAAAATTTAAAGAATTTTTAAAGATTTGGATAATAAAACTTAAATTTTTTAAAGCTAAAACAATCTCTTGACCATGTATTACAAAAGTGAAATATTATTACATGAAATGGAAAAAATTTCACTAATTTTATATTTATACATATTCATTCAGTTAAATTTTTAAGTATTTTTTTAAATAAAGTGAATTTTTTTTTCCTTTTATTAATTTTATTTATTAAGATATAGTGATAAATATAAAATTTTAAAAAATTCACATTAGGAAAACATGCAAAATTGTTCAATGTGTAATCGGAATTATATAATTTTTAAACTGAATTAGCAATTAACAACTCTTAATTGAAATTTGATAAATTAATTGGGTACAAAAATGTTGTTTGTGAAAAAAATACTGCTTCACAGAATTTTCAGAAAATAATTTTATTTTTTTCAAAATCATTAAACCCTTTTCAATTATTTTAGAATTTTACTGATTGAAACTAAATTTGAATAGTTAATAGTTTTTCGAGTAGTTCTTTTTTCCGAAGCAGCAACTTGTACTTATTACCTTGTAAATGCAAGTGCTCTTGAGGGAATACAAATAAAATAAATAATAGCTAAGATTATTTATACTGTTTAATTTTTTTTCTTTAAATTTTTTAATTACATAGCAAAAACTTTAAGTCATGCGGAACCTAAATAATCAAATATGTTTAGAAAAACTTTTTTACTTTAAAAAATTTTTAAATATTAAATCTTTTTTTTAAAATATTGTATTCTCAAATTGTGTTTTTAATTTATTGGCTCTTTCTAAAAGTAAAGCCCGAAAAACCAACTAAATAAAATTGAGTTCAAAGAGGCTAAATTAAAAAATTATTAGAAAAAAACCACTCAATTATATTTTCAAAGTTAAAATTCAGAAATTAATTTCGTTTAACAACAAGTTGTACTTATTTATTCAGTTTTAAATTTAATTTATTATTTTTGTATTAAATATTAATAAAGCTCGTAATGATATATTATCGATTTATCATTTTCTTTTTAAATAAATATTTAAAAAATATTAAATCAAGTGAAAAATTTTTTTTTATTCCGCATTAAATTCAAGTTTTGAATTTAAAAAACTTGAATTTAATGCGGAATCAAGGCTAAAAACTCATTTTCAGAGCATGCAGTGTTAGTTAAGAATGCTTTAACATAGGTGGGATGGTAATTATCGAATTATGAGGCTGCAATATAGAACAAGAGAATACGGTAACGAGAAAAAACAGCCAGGTCAAAAATTTAAAAAATAAATTAATTAGTATTTTATTCTTAATTAAAATAATTTGATTTGATTATAATTTTTAGTTCTGATTAGATAATAAGTGACTTTTTTTCAAAAAACACAAAACAGTCAATATAACACAAAAATTTTTAATTTTTTTTAAGTTTTTTTTTTATCAAATCTCAAATAAAAGTTTTCTTAAAATTTACTTTAGAATTTGATTTGGCTTAATAAAGTATAAAAAATTTCTAATATATTCGGTTTTAATTTTACCAAAATTTTCTCAAAATACTGAAAATTCAAATAAGTTTTCGTAAAATACTTCTTTTTCACTTTTCGGATTTTACGTTAATTTACGTAAAATGTCGTAAAATTTGGTTGATTTACGGTATTTTACGTAATATTTCGTTAAATACTGTTATCAAATCACCACTGTAATTCTTTTGAAAATTCAAACTTTTTTATTCAGTTTTATATTTAATTTTATAAAAAATTTTTGACAAGATTATTTTATCAAAAATTTTATTATTCATCGTCTTAAAGATCAAAAAATTAGATTACAAAAAAAAGTTTCAATCAATTTTGTTAATTTTTCCAAATGTCATTTTAAAAAAGAGAGTCTCTCCATAACGACATGCTCTCAATTAATTTTAAAATGCTCTAATGCCGGACTTAAATAAAGGAATCCGCAGTTTCTAATTGCAAACTCTAAATGAGGTTTTACAATTATATATCCAAGAGAGAATACACAACTAATAATACTATTTTTTTTATTTTGAATTAACCTTATTTAAAAGTTAAATAGCTTTTATAAAAGAAATTTTAATGACTAAATTTATGGTTATTTGGTAAATTTTTTAATTGTGGTATTTTTTTTTAATGCAAATTCATAAAATTTTTAAATACATACGTGATAGCAGAAATCGCGTTTTCTTATCAGGAATAAAGATTTAAATTGTTATTAATGTTTTTTCTTAAAATTTCTAAATCAAAATTACTTGAAGCTCCTCATTCAGACTTTGTTAATTTTTATTAGTTTACATTATATTTTGAGAAACTTGTAGAAAGTTAAAAAAATTAAGCTTAAATTTTAAATTAAAAGTCGAGAAATATAAAAAGTTTTTAAGAATTAATGCTTACAGAAAATTCTTAACTAGACTAAAAATTTTTTTTAAATTACTGTTTTTTAAATTTTTTTTTATTTAATTTATATTCTATTCTTTTACAAAAAAACATGAATTTAAATTTTGCAATATTTGAAATTTTCTTTAAGCTAAATTTAAAATTTTTTTTTTTTTTGCGACAAATAGTGATTTAACAATATTTATCTAATTAATGTGGTTTATGGAATTAAAAATAAATTTAAATGTTCTTAATCAATTAAGTATCGATAAATGTTTGACGCAAAGCAAAAATAAAAAAATCACTTTCTAAGCCGGAAATAGCTTTTATACATGTTTTTCTTTAGGTTGAGCAATTAATCCAAAAATCACATAAAGCAACATTTTTAGATAAGCTTCTCGAAAGCTCTTTGGCTTAAGCCTGGTGTGCACACACACTCCCTTCTTTTCTACCCTCTTTCTCTCGAGACTTCTCTTTAAGTCTCGCCAAGTTCGAAAGCATGCTTCTTTCCGATTTAATTTCTCTCACAGCTCGTCTACAAGACGAGATTCAACATAAGCCAGGGGACTGGCAATTAGTTTTAAGAATCTTTCTTCTGCGTCAATCGATCTACTTAGATCCTGACTACACTGGGACAGACATAGACAGGGATTGGGATGCGTTTTTAGACGCTGAGATCGGCAGGGTCTCCCAGACTAGGCTTATCCGAGGTCTGGTATCCCACGTAGGGGTAGCAAAGCGACAGCTGATAAAAGATATCAACAGAGATGTCAAGCGCGAACTTAAGGAGTCCCGATACAGTGCTAAAAAGCTGCGGGACTACCTCCTCTTCCTCTGAGGAGGCCTCAGAAGAAGAGGACCCAAATAAAAGGCCTAAAGCTCCTCGCGTCCCCCCCTCACCATCCATTCTCTCTTTAACTAAGGATCTTTCCGGTCAGTCCCCAACTTCTTCTCTTAACACTAGAACACCCGATTTTACCGTTAACGCCCGGCAGGGGTCTAAAAAACCCTTTTTAAATTTAATGTATAACAAGCAAAAAATTAAGCATATATGCGGAAAATAAGTTTTATTTAAGTTAATTATGCTTTATTTATTTATTAAATATTTATGTTTTTATTATTTTATGCTAAGAATTTATTAATTTTAAGCGATAGAAAAGGTAAAATTTTAATGGGGTTTAAAAAACCCCCTCCGGCGTTTATGTATATTTTTTTTTTGACATTAAGTTATTATAATTTTTAATTTTAAAAAATAAAATAAAAATTAAATTTACATTTTCAATTAGGGAAAAAAAATTTTGACGAAACTCCTCTTAGAAAAATTTTTATTGACATTTTAAAATCAAAAAGGGGTTTAAAAAACCCCCGGGCGTTCTAGTGTTAACGCTAGTTTTTCTTTAGATAGCTCAGCACCAAAATGGAGTCTGAAGTAAGTAGAATTCATACTTCAGGGATTCTAAACTATGGCGTCATGGCTCAAGACCTCAGGGCTAAGGTTGTAGCCAAAGACTGCAAGCTTTTCAAAGCCAGGGACTACCACGAATTGGACACCCTGCTTGACGTGTTTGACAGCATAGGCTACCTCCCAGACCAAACCGTCTCTAAGGTCAGAAAAATTATTTTACGTGGTATCCAAGACGGGATGGGAGAAGGCTCTTCGCTTCTTCGAAGAGCGGGACTTGGTCGACAACGCGAACTACATTCCTCAGAGGGACCCAATCGTCGTTGTCTATAATAGACCGGCCCCAGCAGCTTTAACTGCTCTAACAGGGAGGCCTCCCGCACGTGCTGGAGGCCGAAGAAATAAATCTTACAGATAGCACTCTCGCTCTAAAAGCAGAGTGCGATTTTCATGAGATGGCGCGCTTGCCGCCGGGGTCAGGAAAGACTTGATTTCAAATGTCTTTCAACCCACCACTGACCACCACTAATTACTCTAGAATCCATCGGTGGGAGTATGGTCGTCCTGTAACTAGAAAATATTTCTGGGACGATCATACAAATAAATATTTTTTTGTCGAATCGGGAGGATACGAGGACATCCCAGAAGAAACGGAGGATGACCTCGTTAGGGACCAAGATGATCAGCAGGGTGTCGGCCCAGAAGAAGCTGGTCAGGATCAACAGGGCAATGACCCAGAAGAGGTTGATTCCGAATCGAGTCCCTCTGACGCCACTACACCAGAACCTCCATCTCCTACCTTCGACATGTCAATGAGATTCCATCGCCTTAAACTTGAACCAAGGCTGGAATCTCTCAAGATCGAGATCGATGAATATTTTTCTCCACCGACCTCGATCTCCCAGTTTAATAAGTCTTTTCCGGTACCTAAGGCCCTCTACAGGAAATTAAAAGGGGGTCTAAGAATCTGGACCAAGGCGGGCTGTGCGCGAACCCAGGGGTATCGCCATAAAATCACAGCCTCAGATTCAGATAGGGATAGGGTTATAACATCCCTCCTTAGGGCTAAGATCATCGAGCCTGTCCCACTCACAAAGGTCCCCCGTTTCTGTGGGACCTTTTTCTTGGTCAGGAGACCCGGCTCCAAGGTGCGCCCGATCGCCGACTTTTCGGCTCTAACCAAATGCATCGAGGCGCCCAAGTTCTGCTTGAAGTCGCTCTACCAGGCGGCCACGGATACCCGTTGGCCACGTCACTTATGGTATGTGAAGCTCGACTTCAAGCAGGCTTTCTTCAATGTAGAACTGCACCCCAGTACCAGGTTCGTGACCACCTTCGGGTACGGGCGAAAATTCTTCTAATTCTTGAGGATGCCCTTCGGACTTTCGCTGGCACCCTATATCCAGCAGATGCTGCTGAACGCGGTACTTACCTTCATCCGGAAGTACACGCAGTTCACATACGGGCACCTGGACGACTTCCTTATCGCACACAGGGACGAGAAAAAGCTCCTAGTCCTGGTAAATGTGCTTAGGGCAAAATTGAAACAGGCAGGGTGGGTGATCAACAGCAAGAAGTCCGTCCTAAACCCGGTTAAATCATTGACCTTCTTAGGAGCTAAGTGGGACGGGTTAGGTATTAGAAGGAGCGCAGAAGCCTCCAAGTTTGTTAAGGAGCTCTCTCATACGCTCTTAACTTCCGATCCCAGGGGGAGGGCCCTCGCAAGGGTATGAGGGTACCTCAACTATTATGGGGGTTTCGCCGGGAAGGTAAGCTCGGCCATTAATACTTTCCTCCGCATGTCGCTGGTGACGCGGAGAGATTACTTTGTCTACCTGAGTCTGGTCATCAACATTGACAGGCTCAGGTTCAAGCTATACCCCCCCGAAGCAAGCCGATGTTTGGTACACCGACGCCACCAAAAATTGCTTTTAAAAGTAATTTAAAAACATGTAATTTAGATAATTTAATTACTTCCTATTAAATAATTTAGATTTAAAAATTTTATATTTCGGATCATATTTCGGTGTTTTAAAACTAAATTTTAGATTATAAAAAAAGTCATCCATTATTATTATTTAATTTATTTAGCGAAGCCATCTAAAAATGTAAAAATTAATTAATTAATTAATCAAAGAATAATTTTGAAATCATATGTTTTTATTAAAATTAATTAAGTAAAAAAAAATTTTTAATTTTAAATAACATATTTTTTTCATTTATTAATTTTTTTCCGACACGCTTCCTTGTCTCTCTCGAAATTCAGCCGACTTAACGACCTTGCTGACCATTGTCTTTAACAATGCTCACACACCTTCTTTGGGCTTTCTGCTTGTGATTCTGCAATTGATATTGCTGATTTCTGCTGCTGATCCTTAAATTTTAAATTTTTTTTAAAAATATTTCTTATTTTAAAAGTCTTAATTACAGGTTTAAGAATTAGTTATTTCAGCTCTTTAATTTGCTGAACTAATTCTTGATTCGTCTCGACCAGCTCTTCTATTTTAGCTGAATGTATTCTGTCTTTTTCTTTTAAGACAGAAACATCCTCTTTTAATGCTTTTATTTCCTTATTCTTTGGAAAAATTTAATATAGTTATAATTTAATTAGAATAAATTACTTACTTGATCTTCAATCATTTTTTTAGGGTCGTTTCTTTGAGTTGGTGAAAATGACCGGGAAGATTGTCTAACAGACGAACGACTGTCTGATGAGTCCTCAGCGCCAGTAATTTTTAAAGATGCTGGGCTTGTTTGTAAATGTAATCTGGAGAAGTTATTGGACCACTCAACGGACAGATGGTTATGACTTTGGATTGGTTTGGACATTTTTATTTAATCTAAAATTTATTAAATTGAACTTGTAGCATACATTTTTATTTAATTATATTTAATTTAATTTAATTTAATTTTTGTAAAATTTTATTAACAAATAATTGATTAAAAATTAAATTCTATGTTTTTTGATGAATTATATGAAATAGATCATAAATCTCTCATTAGTAGATACAAATCCTTAATAGACGTAATTTTTTCTTTAATTTTTAAAGTGAATTAAAACTTTTTAATAATTTAGATTTTTAATTCACAAAAAAAAATTTTAAGTAAAGTAGAAGCAGAATTTACGGAAAAGAAGAAAGAAAATGCTAGTAATATTATAAAATTTAATTCTTAATTAAAAATATCAAAATTTATATTTTGTTTCTTTGCGAAGAAAAAATTAAATGAAAAAACAACAAAATTTTTTTTTGATTTTAACGCGATAAAAGGGTAGAAATTATACTTTGAATACAAAAAACCTGAAAAATCTAATAATGAGTGAATATTTTAAAAAACAAAAAATCATTATCACAGAACTTTAATAAATTTAATATAAAATTTATTTTAATATTTAATTTCATGAATTTACTCATTATTATTATTTTTTCGTGTTTTTATGCGTATTCATCCCGTTTTTTCCGCTTTCCGTTTTTCTTTCGAAGTAAGGTTGTTGTTATTAAATTTTCTTTTATCTCAGATTTATTATAGTCCTTTCATTTAATTGAAATTTTTTGGAAAATTTTAAATTGTTCAAAAATTACTTATTTAAATTTGAAATTTGTTCTATTGATGCTCCGATTGTGAATTTTCTACGTCTTGATGAAGAACTCGAATCTTTCCATCTTTTTGGGAAACTTTTTTGCCGTCTTCATAAAGATCATTGATTATTTTATTAAATTGATCGAGATGTTTTTTGATTTAATTCTAAATTATGAATTAGTAATGAACTATTTTTTTGTCTAAAGTTTAAAAATATATCACTAAAATTTTTAAAAGGAGTAGAATTATTGATTTTCTTACTGACTAATGGCACGAAATGGCTACTTGCAAATCCAATCTTTAAATTTTCAAGTTCATGTTCACTAATTGAATATTTATAACAATAGGGTAAGGGTAACCCTAACCCTAATCCTAATTTGATTGATTGAAAAATTTATTTTGAACAATGATTACATCAGTTAGTTAAATTTTTACCTATTGAGGGTTCAAAAACTTTGAATAAAGGCCTCCTAGAATTACTAAATCTTGGTCTTGTTTATTGACATTTATGTCTTAAAAAAAATCAATATGTATTGTAAAATTTTAAATTTTACCATTTGCATATTTTTTTAAAAGGAAACAAACTAATATTTATTAATCATTCAAAATAGTAGTTTGAGCAGATATATTTTGTTAAATAAATGAATAAAAGTGAAATTATTAATTAAAAAAATGTTAAATCTTTACTAATTGCTAAAACCGTTATTTTGTTCGAAAGCTCTTAGATCTGATTGATGTAGTATTCTAGGTTTACATATTTAAAAAAATTTTGTATGTTTTTTTTCATCATTACCAATATAAACGTTTACCAAAAATAAATAATTATGAAATTTATTATTTTAAAAATAATTGCAAAATTAGTTACTTTTAATAAATTATAAAAAAACTTAAAATTAATCCTAGAATAGTAAATCAGTTTTTCAAAGCTTAATATATCAATAATTGAACATATTTCTTATCTAAATTAGTTTTTGGTTCGTCTTATTTCTAAGTGGAAAAGGCAACGGTAATTAAATAAAATGTTTAGAATATTTTAAAATACAAACATTCTTTTTTCGAAATTTTAGATTTTTCGTTAATGTTGGTGTCAATTGGTTCTGATGATTTTAGCAAAGTGTAATTATCAAAACGAAGTTCTCGTAGTGGCGGAAGTGGTAATGATTGTTTAATAAATTTTTCTTTGGCATCCAATTTAGCCTCGTATTTTGAAGCCTTTTCACTAAAATAAAAACTCGTTTTTTGAGTTAAATTTTCAGTTAAAAGTATTTCATATCGAAACAATTTTGTCTCTGAAATTATTTTTTCAGCTGTTTTAATTGAGTAATTACCCTTAGTATAAATTTAATTTACGATTTTTTCTAGCTTAAAATATATTTTAAAATAAAGAAAAACATACATTGCAGTTGCAGTATTGAAGATATTTATTAAAAATCACATGCAAATTTTCATCTCGAAATGTTTCAGTTTGCTTAGACAATTGTTCAAATAATTCCAATTTTTGAGGATCATCGTATTGATTGTTTATTTTTTTAAAATTATTATTTTAATGAAATAAACATATTTTATTTGAATATATAAATTTAGAATAAAATTAAAAAAAAACTTACAGAAAGTAGAACTAATTGATTATTTAAATTTTTTTTTTTTAATTTTAGCTTGTAGATATTAATTTCATTTAAGTTTTCATTTAAATTTCAATTAATTAATATCAGCCTAGGAAAATGTAAATCAATTTTTTTATTAAATTGACTTATATAACTTAAATTTGTTTGAATAAATGAATCACAATCCTTTAAATAAATATTTGTTTTAAATCTAAAAGATACGAATAAGATCATTAAATTTCTTTAAATAAAAAGAAAAATTTATTGTTTCTAAAAGATTGTCATGAAATTAAAGGAAAATGAAATGCAGAATAATTCTCTTTAATAAGTGCGTGTTCATAGTCTACCACAGGGTAAATTCCACGTATAAAACTATATTATCAATAAACTAGAATTTCGGTCTCGGCCGTCGATTTGAACGTCCAGTTCTCTATGCTCAGCTTCTTGTTCGGACCCAGAATTACGATCTCTGGAGTTAGGCCTTCGAAACTATTGCGCACTTGCAGAGTGTTCAATTTAGACAAATTTGACTGCAAATTTTTGGGCCCAGCAAAGGCATCGGTCAAACTGCTAGAGCATTCAACGCTCATTTAAAGGCCTTGACTGGTCTCGTTGTCGAAAAAGGCCAAAATTTGTGCTCAAAGTGAATTTGTGCAAGTCGAATTGATTGTCGACGGGAATTTCTGTCTCGGGTATGAACTGTGTACAAGTTTTAACGTTTGGTGTAGATGAATTTAATTTTGATTTAATTTAATAAGGTCCGGATTGGCAGTGTACTTGAGAGAAATATGCGCACTACAGGCGAATGTATAGGCGCCTGTTTCGTAAATTTAGAATAGAATTTACTCCCGTCATCTTCATTTTTTAAAGTGGGCCTTGACGGTGGTTTATAGGTGCGGTTATATACCTGTTCCAAGCAATACACAAAATTTTTAAATAAAGCATGCAATTCTAACTTTGTTGTGTCTTGTTAGGTGAATGCAAGCAGCTTTTTTCGATAACCATTGCTAATTTAAATCAAAAATTTAATAAATTAATTCTAAATTAAAAATGAATAATGGCAAATACTTACTTACGTTTTACTGTCTTTTAAATAAATGGGATTTGTGAATTTTGGAACAGAAAACAAAAATTTTAAATTTAAATAACTTTTTTTCCAAAGGTCTAAAATTTATTCTGCAAAATGTATCAACTGATTGTTTGGCTTGTATCACCCAAAATTTGTCTGTGCAGAACTGTGCAATTAAATTTACAGAATTTTTGCACAAACAAAATTTGAGTGATAAAAACCATGTATTAGTTGATACATTTTGCAGAACAAATTTTAGACCTTTGGAAAAAAAGTAATTTAAATCTATAATTTTTGTTTTTATTTTTTGTTCAACAATTCAAAAAGCTAAATAAATGTATGCTTGTTATTATTCTAAAAAAAGAAAAAAGATTATAGATAAATTTTAATTATTTGATAATTTGAGGTCACAAGAAAATCAAATCATAATTTTCTTCTATAATTAACGCATTTTTTTCTCATTCAAGTTCATTTTTTCTGATTATTTTTGTCGTTTGATTCGGCTAGATTGATTATTCCTTTCTAAGCTCTTCTAGGCATGTTCTATCTAATGATTTTTTGATTTGGTATGTTCTGAAATATAAAAAATTGAACAGGAATAATAAAAATGAATTTTTTTAGCAAATTGAATTATTTATTTCTTAATTGCTCTAGAGCATGTATTAAAGTTCAGAGGTTCTAGTGCAGTTCTAGATCTTATGGTTAAACAAGCTGTATACTTTGTTTAGAAACGTACTGTTTTATATGCAATTTATGCAAATTTTATAAAATGCATTTTATTTAAACTAAATTTGTTCTGATGAGTCGAGCTGATTCTGTTTATCACCAATGAATTAAATTCACTTAGATTAGTCGTAGCTGATTTAGAATTTATTATTAATAAAATTCTCAACATATTGATCATAGTCATTAACTTTACTAAAAAATTACTTAAATTTTTTACTTACGTTTAAGTCTGGAGTCTAATAAAGAGATTAAATAAAAATGACCAATTTAATTAAGTGCAAGATTTTAAAGTAAAGTTTTATCTTACATATAATTTTTCTATTGATTTATCAATGGCGATGAGAAAACTTATATTCTTAGGATTCAGTCTATTCATATTTCCTTATTTTAAATTTAAACTTTTGCCTCTTTGGATTCTGGTCTTTGGTGCAAAGAGAATTGTCCAATTTTTGCTCTTCCGCTTTGTACGAGCTGCTCTCGGACTCTTTATCTGGAAAAGTGTGCTTACAAATTTGAGTGGATTTTAAAATATTTAATATTGCTTTTGGAAGATGTGAATGCTTTAAACTTTGAAGATTGAAAAAATTTTCAAGATAAACTTAGTAAAAAATTAGGGTCTGTTAAATCTCAAGATCAATGATCTTCAATTTTCAAGATCAGTGAAATTCAAGATCAATTATTCAATTAACATTTTCTGATACTGAATTTCAATATCAACTAATAAATTTCAAGATCAGACTTATTATTAGCAGCTACATTTAACAATCAAGTTTGTTTCAACATTGCATTTTCTCTCTCTCTCTTTTTCTTTTGATTTCAAAAAAATATCAAAAATGTACTACTGGTACTCGGTATCGAGTGATGGAGATTTCAAGATCAATAGATCGAAGCCTCCCGGTCAGTGAATTGAGAGCGATCTCTTGTCAATTTTCATAAATTTTTTTTTATTTGTTTCTTAATTGATTTTAATTAAAAAAATTTTTGCAACACTTATTTTTTGATCTTGAAAACCAATATCAGGTAATTAAAATGAGTATCAGTAATTGAAAAATCTGATCTTGAATTTCACTGATCTTGAAAATTGAAGATCATTGATCTTGAGTTTTAACAGACCCAAAAATTAGTTTGAAAATTTTGATTAAAATCGATTTTATCAATAAGATGCGAAAATATTTTATATTATTGTCATACCCAAAGATAATTATCTTGAAAACAAAGTAACTTTATAATATTTAAAAGATGTCGCTTTTAAAAATTATAAGTTGATTGTGAAAACTTTATTTATTTGTTCAAACTTTTAATATAAATAAATGTACGAGCCAGCTACCAGAGCAGATATATAATATATATTCTACTGGCTGGCAAGTGAAATAAAATTGTCTTTTATTTATCCTTGCTTGTGTCATCCATTTATTGGCGTGACATAATTGGTGGCAGCGGTGTTTGCAACCAACAAAAGAAAAACTCAAAGAGAAAGTTTGAGTTCGCGGTAAACACCCTAACAGGTGGTACCTAAAGGGTATAACCGGACATTTTCCAACTCTAAACTAGTTAGGTAGGATAACAATTCCAGAGTGACGGCGATTTGTTTTCAATATTACACAAACTAATCGTTAATCCAATGGATAAGTTCGTTGGTACTAAGGCGTTATTCAAGACTCTCGCTTGGTATTGCAGAGAGGGTAGAACGTTTGACGAAGCAGCTTTTAAACGTTTTAAAACTGATAAAGTAAAAGATTTCAGTAATCTACAAAAGTACGACGAAGATTTTAAATTTGAAACTATTAGGACATTCGTAGAAGAATACTTCTCGAGTGTAGATGTTTCCAAGTTAACTGACCATGAACAAAAAATTATTGAAAATCATCAAAAACACGAAATATTCGTGGATTGCGATGTTCTTGATGAGTTGAAGCAACACATGTGTGGAGGAAGTGATACGGTCGAAAAAAAGACAAATTTTAATACAACTTTCATTAACAATATTGAACCACTTACAGGGAATGAGGATGATGTGGATGAATGGTTTAATCAGTATGATAGAATAGCTTTCGCGAATGGTTGGTCAAGAGAGGAAAAAGGGAGAAAATTACCAGTATGGTTGAAAGACAAAGCCCTTAACACATGGTTTGATATGCCTCAAGAAAGTAAACATGTATACGAAAGAGTGAAATTTAAAATAATAGATAAAATGGACAGATCAAACAATATAGCATATCTACAAGAATTTTTTAACAAAACACAGAAAAATGGAGAAACAATTGACGACTATTCGGCAACTTTGAAAAAAGCTTTCAATAAGGCATTTAAATCGAGCGCAAGCGAAGATGCCAACAAGGCATTATTGGGTCGTTTCAGGACAGGTATAATACCGGAAATACAGAGTATTATGTGCACAACCGAACCGAAAAACTTCGAGGAAGCGGTAGAATTGGCGGGTAAAATAGAAAAGTCACTCGAGTTAAGACTCAGCACTATGACAATTAACAAGATTGACAAAGATCGATATAACGATAATAAAACTAACGCGGAGGATCCTAGAAAAAGTAGAGGAGCTAATATGGAGGAATTTTCAAATAGACGGAATAGGTCAAAGAGTAAATATTCAAACCGGAAGTACAATCAAAGTAGAAGCAGTAGTAGATCAGTATCACCTCAAAGAAAATGTTATGTTTGCCAAAAGAGGGGACATATAGCAAAAAATTGTTTCCTAAGGAAGAGAAACACTTTTAATCATCCCTATGAGAACAAAAACAAAATTTAAATTAAAAAGCACTGGAAGTCCGTGGGGTCTCCCAGTGCTCTATCACTCAAGTACAAACCCTCACAATGACATAACTGCAACATACGTAAAAGTCACTATCAATGGAACAAAAATCTTAGCCATTTTAGATAGCGGAGCCGCAAAAACAATGATAAGCTCAGTATTAGCTAAACAATTAAATTTAAAGCCATTGCAACAAGCAATCAAGAACAAGTGGGTCTCAGCAAGCGGCAGCGAGCTAATCTCAAAAGGGGATGCAAATGCAAAAATTAGCTTTGGAAACTATTGTTTTATTCAAAAGTGCGAAGTAATCGATAATTTGGCAACAAATCTTCTTCTAAGCACTGATATGCTTTTAAGTCAGGGAGCTATTATTGATTTTAGCAAAAAACGTTTATGTATCGGGGGGACATTCTGCCCGTTGATCGTAAAAAAGAACCAAAGAGAAGCATGTTTGGCAATAAAATCACCGGCTTGTATTGAAGCTAACTCTCAGAAGACAATATGGCTAAAGTTACCGTTCGAATCGAACAAGACTATTTACATTGAGGCAGTAAACAAATCAACAGAATGGACAGTTCCAGATTATGTAACAAAAAGTAATAAAGGAAAAATTCCATAAATTATTCTAAACAAAAATCCATATGATATAAAAATTAACCCGCAAACTGTGATAGCTCACGTTGAAGAAATCGATAGACAAATAGAAGTTCCATGGAAGAATGGGAATTATGACAAAGTAGATTTGAAAAATTTGATTAACTGGTCCGAAACATGCCTTTCAGTAGAAGAAAAAAAGAGTCTTCTAGATTTAATAAATAAATTTAAAGATGTCTTTTCGAAAGGAGAAGGAGACATCGGTTACTGTGATAAAAACAAGTTCAAAATAGACACAGGAAACAGTAGACCAATAAAACAAAGAGCCTATAGGGTGCCTTATGCGAAGCAGGAATTAATCGATAGAATGGTAAATGATATGCTAAAACAAGGGATAGTCTCGAAATCAAAAAGTCCATGGGCATCACCAATTGTACTCGTGAAAAAAAATGATGGTTCGGAAAGATTTTGCATCGATTTTAGAAAACTCAATTCAGTTACCGTAAAAGACAATTACCCGTTACCACTAATTGAGGAAACTATCGACAAGTTACGAAATTCAAAATTTTTCTCTTCAATGGATTTAGTAAGTGGATATTGGCAAATGGCACTTGACGAAGAATCAAAAGAAAAAACAGCTTTTATTACGAATAAAGGGCTTTATCAATTTGAGGTCGTTCCTTTTGGTCTAAGTAACGCAGGGGCAGCATTTCAACGTAATATGGAGACTATTTTAGGGGATTTACATAATGTGCTTGTTTATATTGATGATATAATGATATTTAGTTCCACATTTAAAGAACATTTAGAACATTTGGAAAAACTTTTTACTCGACTTCGAGAAGCTAATCTCAAGTTAAAAACAACCAAGTGCAAATTTGGGGTAAAGAAGGTAAAATTCCTGGGATATATTATATCTCCCAATGGAATTAAACCCGATCAAGAGAAAATTAAAAAGGTTAAAAACTATCCAGTTCCCAGAAATCCTAAGGAAATCAAACGATTCTTAGGTTTCGCCTCACATTATCGAAAATTTATTCCGAGTTACAGTAATCTCGCGGAACCATTAAATAAACTTTTAAAGAAAAATACGGAATTCGAATGGACAAGAACATGTGAAGATAGTTTCAAAAAGATAATCAATCATCTGATTAGTCCTCCAATTTTGTCGTTTCCAGATTTTAATAAAAGATTCTACCTTGCAACAGACGCTTCAGGAGTCGGATTGGGAGCTGTTCTTTATCAATACGACAATAATGGTAATGAAAAAGTAATAGCATATGCAAGTAGAAATCTGAAGCCATCAGAAAGAAATTACCCGGCAATTGAGTTAGAGTGTTTGGGAATTGCATGGGCATGCGAACAATTTAGACAGTATCTTTACGGGCGCAAATTCACAATTGAATCTGACCATAATCCATTGGCTTATCTCGAAAACATGAAAATTAAATCAACACGTATCCAAAAATGGAGACTCCAGCTCGCAGAATATGACAAAGATATAAAATATAAAAAAGGATCTGCAAACAAAAATGCTGACGCGCTGTCCAGAATCGAAGTATTTTGTGTAGAAAAAGAAACAAATATTTCAAGCTTGCAAAGAAAGGATGAAATTTTAGAGAATATCTTTAAGAGATTGAATAAATATGGTAGAAGTAAAAGATATTTTTTAAAAGATGGAATATTATTCAAAAATTATAAAAAATATCAATCAAAAATGATGTTACCAAAAAGTCTAGTACCAAAAATTCTCAAAGAATGCCACGAAGAACTCAGCGGTGGACATTTAGGTATTAAAAGAACATATGCCAAAATAAGAATAAATTCTCCAGCAATTAAGCAAGGTCTAACTCATAAGCTCAATAGAAACAAATGGATAGGACCATTTAAAGTTAAAAGAATTATCAATGATGTGAACGCCGAGATAGAACAAGAAAAAGGAAAGACCAAAATAGTACATATAAACAGATTGAAGCACGCCGAAAGTTTGTATCAAATTAAAGAGCCAAAAAGCATTTTAAAAGGGAAAAACTACTGCAGTCAATCGAAAGTTAAAAAACATGTAAGCTTTGGCAACGATACTACAATGGATTTAGTAAAGCCAAAATATTCTTATAATCTTAGGCCTAGAATTAAACGAGTATAAATATATCCAACATTTAATGTGAAGATTTTAGTTTCAACAGAATTACGAAAATGCCAATTTCAAAATCAAAGCTTTGGAAAATACAAAAAGAGAAAGAATTAATGAACAAATATGGAATGACTACGAAACTCCCGAACTACGAAAGGAAAAGAAGTCCTTCACCAAATACATACGCAAATCGGAAGGCGATGAAAAATGAAATTAAACAAAGAAATATGGGAAAGAACACAAAACAAAAAGAAGCTTCAAAATCAAGTGAATTTATTAAAGCAAAAATCAAAGAAGGAGAAAGAAAATTTAAGCAAGAGCAGGACACTTACATAAATCTGAATTACAAGCAAAGAAGAGCAATTTTGATAAAAGAAAAAAGGGAAAAATGGGAAAAAGAAAACAGACAAAAAGACGAAGAAAAAGAAAATCAAGAGAAACCAAACAATGAGCAACACGAAGAACATAGCGAATCAGACAAAAGAAAACGAAGAAAATCATGCAAATCGAAGTTAAAAATCAAACTACCAACTGGTGAGAATTGCTCAGAGATCCTAGAATTAAAAGAAGATTTTACATTAGCAACAATAAGAAACCAATACGTCAAACTCAGTTTGAAATACCATTCAGACAAGGGAAATTATGATGGAGAACGCATGAAACTCATAAATGCAGCATACAAAAAACTTAAAAGCCTTTTTTAATTTTTTATATATTTTTAATTTTTATATTTTTATTTTTATCCTATTTTTGTTTTGTAATACTTGGTTTTCAAGAAAAATAATTTTTAGTTCAAATTTTCCTTAATAAAAGAAAAATTTTAAAAAGAAAAGGGGATGTCAAACCCAAAGATAATTATCTTGAAAACAAAGTAACTTTATAATATTTAAAAGATGTCGCTTTTAAAAATTATAAGTTGATTGTGAAAACTTTATTTATTTGTTCAAACTTTTAATATAAATAAATGTACGAGCCAGCTACCAGAGCAGATATATAATATATATTCTACTGGCTGGCAAGTGAAATAAAATTGTCTTTTATTTATCCTTGCTTGTGTCATCCATTTATTGGCGTGACATTATTTTATTTTTTTAATTTACATTTCATGTAAAATATTTTACATTAAAATTTTTTAAAATAATTCAAAGATTTTTTTTAATATCTAATGTTAAACTTTTTGAATTGAAATGATATTTTGAATTGATCATCAACTTCAAAATGTCCAGTTTAAGAATTAATATCATGCATTCAATTCTGGTGCATTAAGTTTAAAAAAAATATATAAAAACTAAAAATAACTAAAAATATCAACTTAATACCTCGTATGTTCCTAGATTTATAAGAGCTACCATAGTAGTTTTTCTTGTAAGAAATCTCCGCGGGCATTCTTGCTGGAGTATTTTATAATTATTATTTTTATATAATAGTCTTTAAAAGGAAAGAGATTTTTTGTAAAATTTAAAACTATGAAAAATAAAAATTTTGAAAAAGAGAAAAAATCAAAGTTAAGTCATAAATCAAGTTTTAAGTCGAGACAAAAGACTCAAACATTTTACGCTTCAAGCAAAATTCTTGATTAAATTTCTTTAAAAACAAATTGAGATTTTAAAAATTAATTCAAAACTTGTCTTTATTAAAATGATTGAACAAGTGCTGAAAATATTTTAAAAATTTTATTTTTTTAGGCCTGATAAATCGCTATTTGATGATTGAGAATTAATTCTCCACTGTTGTTTAGACGAATTGTTATTGTCACTTCTAGCTGTTGAAAAGATTGATCCATTTGATTTATTTCTAACCGAAGATGCACTTGGTTGCCTAGGAGCAGGCTTCGGAGAAGCTTCATTTCTAGCTGCCTTAGAACCGACTAACGTTGATTCAGATTTTAAATCCACTGTTTTAATCTCGCTCTTTAGCTTATTCTTCAGCACCCACGCTAATATGTTCTGGTTGCCATTTTCCCCATTTTCCTGTTTATCAACGCGACTTGTCTGTGCTTCATAAGGCTCAATTTTTCTCTAAAAAAATTAAAAAATAAAAAAAATTTATGCCAAAATTTTTTTATTTAAAACTAACCGGTCCTGAGACCTGACTTGCACTTTCAATAACTTCATCTAAACAACAAAAAATCATTTAAAAATATAATAAATTGAAAAAAAGGCTGTTAATAAATAAATAACCTGACATATTTTAGTAAAAAAAATAATAAAAATACGACGTACAAATATTTTTAGTAAATTTACGTAAATAACCAAATTTTCCATTAATTGCAACGATACAAAAAAAAGTGGATTTTGGCTATTTTTGTTAAATTTCAGCAATTATTTAATTTTTTAATCTTTATACTGATAAACATAAACAAAAAATACGCAATTTTACGTGATATTTTAAAGTATAATCAAGACAAAATGGTTAAAAGTAATTATTTTAAGTTTTATCTAAATCTATTTTTTAAACAAATGATAAAATCTTATCTATTTTTTTAGATCTTTTAATTTATCCTAACCTAATTATGAGAGATGGAAAAAATCCGGTTATGCCCTTTAGGTACTACATGTTAGGGTGTTTCAAATCGCGAACTCGTACTTTCTCTTTGAGTTTTTCCTTTTTGGCTGTAACCCACGCTGCCACCAATTATACCACGCCAATAAATGGGTGACACAAGCAAGGATTAAAAAAAGACACATTTTATTTAACTTGCCAGTGAGTCAAAGTAGAAAATACTTCTCTCTTGGTAGCTGGCTTGTACATTTATTTATAATAAAAGATTAAACAAATAAATAAAGTTTTAACAATCAACTTTCAATATTTATAAACGACATCTTTAAAATATTATTAAGTTACTTTGTTTTCAAGATATTGATAGATGAAAATTTTTTAAAACTGTTTGTAGCATTTAGCCGACCTGTTGGAGATTTTATTTATTGAACTTAAAAAACTTTTAATTCGATAAATAAGTTAATATATTTGTTGAATAACTTTCTCATTTAGATATTAAAAATTGTAATACATAAGGAAGCTGAATGTTGAATCTTTAAAAATTATTATTTTTAAAAAATTTATTTTGACATTTTTTACTTAATTTTACTATAAAAATATGATTTGCTGTATAACTATTGCTAAACAATTATTCTCATAATTAGAATTAAATACGTTTTGCTAAATTTTAAAAGTCAAGTCAGTGAATTGACCTTGAAAAGACTTTAAAATACCTTTTTTCTGACTTTTGCGCAAGTTTGCTTACTATATTTTAAATTTGTTTATTATTTATTTTTTAATTCTATTTTTTTGGAATTCATGAATTACACAAGAATCGGATTGAATATTCTATTGAAAAGTCATATATTAATGACATCTCTAATAATGAATACACTCTACTTTTTGCATATGATCTAATTACTTTTTTTATTTGCAACAAAAAGGGGAACCTTGAAAATAAGATAAATAACGAACGGCTAATTAAGTGGAAAATGAAAAGATTAGAAAGCAAAAAAGAAATTAAGTTTCTAAGCAGAGTTGTTTAAAAGTCCCAAAAAAAAGTCTAAGTCACCAAAAA
>QEOQ01000238.1:468581-659061 GCA_010279815.1 Brachionus plicatilis
ACTTGGACTTGACTTGAGACTTGTGACTTTTAAACAACTCTGTTTCTAAGTATTGAATTTTAATATACTGGTTGACGAAATAAAGAACGGTGCAATACAAGGGTAAATCCAACTGAGGTAATGTCAAACTAAAATATGATTTTAATCAAAAAACGTTAAATTTTTAGTAGGATCAATTCCAGACGATTCTTTTCCTTGTTTAAAAAAATATAATAAAAATACAAGTTATTCAAAATTCAGCAAATCGATCTATTTGAAGCTGAAATATGATACTTCTTCCAATTTTTGCACCAAAAAGAATTCAATAAAACTACTATTAGTTTAAAATCGATTTTTGAGTTGATTTAGAGATATGTCAAGGCAGAATTGAGTCATTCTGTTCCACTGGTCGTCAGACTGGTGGAAAAATATAGAGAAGGTTTCGTATCAAGATATATTGCATAACCAACTCCATTGTGGAATTGCTGTCTTACAACTTCTTCTTTTTTTCCTGAACTATCAAATATTTAAAGATGTCTAGCCTCTAGCTATTTCTATATCGTTTTTAATTTTTTTTTATTTTTGTACAGATGAACAAAAAAATAAAAATTATTGTTAGCGGACATGCTTCCGTTTTTTGAAAAAACATTATTTAACGGAAAAATTTAACGATTTTAAAAAAACAATAAATTTTTTTAAAAATATAATTTTAGATCATTTTGTACAATTTTATACCTGAAAAACCATAATTATAAAACAGTTATCATCGTTAACGTTATTAAAGTTTTTTATTTTTGATTTTTTTTGACCAACATTTGAAAATTAAAAATTTTATTTAATAATTTATTTAAAAAATTAAAAATTTTAATGGCGTTAACCTCGTTAACGTTAACGATTTTTTTCTGATTTAATCAGTAATAAGAAATTTGAATTTCGTACTGTTTAAATTTTATTGACTTATAATATTTTATTATGACTAATTTTGTAAATTCTCAACAAAATTAATAAATAATGAACACATTTATTCAACCAAAAAAAAATTTATTAAATCAAACAAAACAAAATATATGTTTTCAGAATAAAAAATAAACGGAAATTATTTTTTATTCTAAAAACAAAGACTTAAATTTTTTTTTTTTCAAAGTCCAAGTCCAGGTTTTAAAATTTTGAATTACTTAAGAAGAAATTTATTCTAAAATTTCAACAAAATTCTGATATATGGCAAATCTATTTGCATTAGACAACCCAAGAGTATATAAATTTTTTGATATGAAGCATGATCCAGAAAATTATTTAATAAAATTCTTATATTTTAATAATTGGTCAAAAAGGAAATGAAAAAAAAAAGTTAATAACGTTAACGAAAAAAACGGTTTTGGAATTGTCAAAAATAATATTTTTTTTTTATTTTTACTAATTAGTTTGTTAAATTAAAAAATTTTGCAAAAAAAAAGAATCGTTAAATTTTTTTTAACGATTGATAGCAATAGCATACCTGATTGTTAGTCTAAAAATTCAAATTGATAAAAATGAATGAAAAGCAAGTTTGCAAAAAAGAAAAAATCTATCTCTCTCAAAGGCAAGATAGAAAATATACAAAAACATTATGAACAAAAAATAAGTACTTCAAAGCTGGCCACAGAATACAACGTTACTACGCATCTACGGTTTCTACTATTTTGTCGTCAATCGATTGAATATATTGAATATGGGGTCTAGCTGACCAACATACATAAAAATCTTTTCACCATACATTCTAATCTTTTCACCATACGTAGTTTTTATCAAAACATACATTTGCTGAAAATCATACAAAATTCTTAAAAATATACATAGGGCTGAAAAACATACAGATTGCTAACAAACATACTGGTTTTTTTAAAAAAATCACTTTTAAATTTAGTCCTTTTTAATTTTAGCAGATAAATAAAATAATTATTTTTAAATAAAAGAGACGATTTATTTTAATTTTCAAAATACAAAAATTTAGTAATAAACTATTAAAAAAAATATTTTATTCGATTTAATTAAATTTAATAATATAAGTCAAAAGTTAATAATTAACTAATCTTTTTCTAATGATTTAGTAGACTTTTTTTGACCTCCTTTTTTTGGCTTATTTACAAATTCACTTTATTTAATAATGATTCTAGTGCTATTAAATGACCACATATTTTATATTTATAATTAATTGTTTGTTTTGTCCGTCTATTCATTTTATTAAATTTTTTGAAAATAATTTTAAATTTCAATTTTTTATTTTTTAATATGCCAATTTTTGTATGCTTTTAAGTATGTGTGTATGTTTTTTAGCATGTTTGTATGTTTTTAAGTTAATGTATGTTTTGAAAAATTTTGTGTATGCTGAAAAGATATGAATGTATGTTGAGAAGATTTTGATGTATGTTAAAACAACAAACCCAAAAAACAGTTGAACTAAAAAAGATGATAATTCTAGTGCAATTAATTTTTTATTTAATATTTAATATCGAAAATTTTATAATTGAAAGAAGCTTTACCAGACAATCATCAATTACCGATTTTTTACAAAAAAATTAACTTTTTGTTTTCTTTTAAAAGAATACTTACCGGAAACTGTTTACTAGAAAAAAATCTTAAATCTCTTTTTATTTAATTTAAATGATAGCTCATATTTTATTTTTTACCCTACAATTTAAAGCCAACTTCTACATTTCCTTTCAACTCTTCTTCGACTCTTCTTCGACTCTTCTTCGAATCTTCTTCAGCTATTTCGGTTGTCCCTAAAATCCGGAACCGGAACATGGAACCCTAACCAAAATAAAATCTAGAACCCGGAACTAAAATGAGAAAATCCGGAATTAAACTCAAGTTACAAATTACATGCTAATACTCGGAACCAGAACCATCTTTTCTAATAGACGGAACCAGAAAAAGTAAAAAAATATATGATTTCAACAAAATTTAAAAAAAAAATTTTTAATTATTAAAATTAAGATAATTTTTAATCTAATAAATAATACAAGTAAATAATGCAAAAAAAACTAGTATGAGTTGAAAAAAAATTATTGTTTTTTTTTGTTGAAATTTTTAAAACCTGTGTGAGTTTTTGATTGCATCATTTAAAAAATTTATTTCAGTATCGCTAAGTTTCTTATAAAAATTATCACAAACTGTTAATTTCATTAAATTTAAAATATAAATAAACTATTGACTTTTGTAAATTATTTTTAAATCAGTTCCGGATTTTTGTAGGACTTCGGTTCCGTTCCATTTTTTAGGATGTTCCGGAATATAGGATACAGTTCCGTATGAAAAATGTTCCGGATTTTATTTTGATTCCGAGTTCCATGTTCCGGTTCCGGATTTTTGGGACAATCAACTATTTCTTTCCTCGACTCTTTCTTTTCTTCAACTCTTCCTAAAGGAGAAGTGGGGAAAGGAAAAGTTGAGGAAGAGTTTTGTACTGTAGAATAGACTTGTGCAAATAAAAAAAAAGAAGTCATTTAAAAAATTTAAAATTTTGACTTGTATATTTGAAGTTGAGAATAATTTTACTCTAAGATAGAAAGCCTTAATACTGTCATTTTTAACAACTCTGAGGACAAACAAACTGAACATAAACTTTTTCTTTAATGTGTTTTTTTTATTAAATTAGTCAGGAGCCTACTATGATTTTATTATTAGATATTAGCAGTCATTAAAAAATTACCATCTAAATTTTGTTCTATAGCCACAGATGCTCTCGGAAAAAAATCAAAAATATTTTCCTCATTTTTAGCATCACCTTGCACTTCATCTTCTTTTATCAAACTATCTTTGACATTTTCTTCATCTAATTTATTCTGAAGTCTTAACAAAAAAGAAAATTAAAAAAAAGAAAATTAAAAAAAAAGAAAATTAAAAAATGCTTTTGCCAATACTCACTTTGAACAAAATTGACAAACAATAAGTTTAACTAATGGTGCAGCAAGTTCCGCATTGCTTTTAACAGGCCTCAATTTTTGTTTCTTTTTTTTTGGCTTCTTTTCCTCCAAATGGTAGGGATTATGAGCAGTTATGATCTCATGCATCAATTCTTGGCTGTATTGTTCTGATTTTTGCTTATGAGTCTCATTTTCATTATCATATTTGTCCTCACACAATTGACCCTCTACCAGTCGTTTGATATCCTCTTTGTGCTGGTCTGCCAATTTACGGCTCTTGAGGTCATTTTTGTACCTAACAGCAACGTTGGTTGGCAGCTCGGTGTCCTCTTCATCGTTTCTTGACTGATAGACAATGTTCTCTTTTTCCAACAATTCCTCATTAGTGAGCTCCTTGTTAGCTTTGACAATAGATTGATTGATTCGATTCAAAATGTTAAATGTGCTTATTGGTGACACAAATTTGGTGTTTGTGGTTCCAATTTTATTGTTGGTTTGGTTAATTAGAGTCTTGAAGAGGTCCTTGGTCGGTTCAGACTCGAAGGGGCTGATTTTAAAGCTCAGTTGGCCTTGTTCCTTGGGCGGAAGCTTTGCCTCAAGGTGCTTGATGGCGAATTCGAGCGGATTTTCTGGTTTATTTTTGGTCAGCTCTAGATACAAATCATTGAGTAGATCATTGATCTTGTGCTTTTTGGCGTAGGCACGGTCTGGATCGGTCGGCATTTTGATAAATATAAAATTTTCAAAAAATTTTTATTAAATAAAATAAAAAATTTATCATGTTACCATGACAACATAAAATTTGAATGGAGCAAATTATTTGTCTAGAGTAAATTGGGTTCATATTTGTATTTTTCTTGATTTTTAGCGATTTTAATAATTAAATTTATTAAATTTAATTTTTATTTTTTTAGGTGAGTTTGCATTAAACTAAAAAGGTCACAAAAAAATCGTTTTTTTTAGTTTTTTAATGGAATTTTCAAAAAAAAAAAAAAAATTATTTAGGCTTTTCAAAGCATCAAAAAATAATTTACTTAATTTTACATAAAATGAACATTTTTTAAAGAAATATTTTTTGAGGTAAAAATCGTAAAGAAAAGTAAAAAAATACATTGGTCAACTACTTGATTGACCAAAATATCAAATTTGTGCAAAAATGCGAAAACCCTGCTAATGTGCCAGAAGTACCACCAATTGAAGATTTTTAGTCCATTTAAAAGGGAAAGTGTATGAGAATGGCCGGAGAGCAAAAAACTTAGATGAACTAAGGAATTAAATACGACTTTGTACAAGAAATATGGACCAAAATCTCGTACAGGACCTTTTGGCCTCTACATCCAAACGACTCAATAATATTCGAAGAAATGGACTTATTGAAAAAAGATAAAAGCATAAATAAAAACTAGAATAAAAATGCTATATTCTCTCAAAATTTTATTTCGTTTTATTTTGATTATTAAAGAAGTTATGACCTTTTAAAGTTCGTCTCGATTTTATGTTGTCACCCGTTAAAATGGCAAAAAATCACCAGATGCGTGGCAACTGACCTGAAAAATTAATTTAAAAAAAATATGAATGAAAAATTATTTGAATAAATCAAGGATAACTTGGACAGCATAATTTTTTTCTTAAATAATTCTTTTGTTTTTTTACTTTGCAGACAGGTTTTCTTTACTTACCATAACAGAATACATTGATTTTTCCTTGTTTACAGCTTTATTTGACACTGATTTTGAATCTTCCTACATCAGACTTTTTTGACGCGCTTTTTAAAAAAACCTGTCTCATCACCGTTAAAAATATTTTGAGGTTTTGTTTTAAGCCCCAATTCAAGAATTTTATTTTCTAGTTTGTCATAAAAATCGTCTACAACCGATGAAGATAGGACTGCGGCTCTGTTTAGTGTAATTGATTGTGATACTCTCAATGAAAGACGATCTTCCCATCTTTTTTTGAAAATTAAGTTTTTAATAATTAAAAATTATTTTTTTTTACATACTAATAATAATTTAACCTATATATCCATTCGTCACCTGGGGTTCCATCTTTAAAACGCAAAGATTTATTTAATTTTTGAGCGTATGATTATACAACTAATTTTAGGGACTTAGATTTAACCCGTGTCCCCACTCGACAATTTTTTTTTCAACAATACCCAAACCTCTTCCTCTTTGGAAAAAAAAAATTGGTCTTCCAAGATTAGCAGGGAGATGTCTTCCGTTCAGTTCTGATTTGATACTGGGTTTATGGTAAATTTACGTAATTTTTAGAAAAATTTTATATATCAGAAAAGATTATTTTACGAAAAATTTCGAAAAATAACGTAAAAACAAATATGCCATAAAAATACCATTTTTATTTTTTCAGTAAGTTAAACAAATTAAAAAAAACGTCAAAATTTAGTATAATTTAGAAAATTGCCATTTTTAATTGAAAAAAAAAATAAAATTCCCTAAAAAATGGCATTTTTTTTACCAAAAACCCAGTATAAAATCAGAACTGTATCCTAAAGAAAAAAAAGAAATGCAACGCATCAATAAAAGGTGCACAATGAGCAAAATTAGGCAAACTGAAGTTTGAGATTACGATCAAAAGATCAAAATATAAATTGTAATAATTTTTTTAAAAAAAGAGAAAAAATAAATTTTTTGCAAAGCAATTACTTGACAAAAAATTTAAAAGTTGAATAATAGAATTATTGAATAGTTGAATAGTTGAAAAGTTGTATTAAATGAAAACTTGAATAAATGAATAGTACACAAAGTAAGAATAAAATACTAATCAAAAAAAAAATCGTAAAATTGAATAATACAAAAAGTTGTCCATTAATCGATCAACCACTGTTTTTTGCTTCAATATCAATTCCCTTTAATTTAAATTAAATAAAATAATTTTAAATTCTTGAATTGAATAAACTTGATTTTTTTAACCTTTTATTTTTTTTAATAATTATGTATTTGAAGATTCATTTGCGAAAAAAACTAAAACAAAAGATAAATTTAATTTAGATGAACGCATTTTTAAATTCAAATATTTTTATTCACTACTAATTTCATTTAATGTTATTCATCAATATAAATTTAAAGGTAATAGAATAGATATTGGAGGAAAAAACGGTGGTTGTTGGTAAAATAATTTAAAACTGATCTTTTCTTGATCACAGAGCGATCAGTTGAAAAAAAAAATTCTTGTATTCTTTAAACATTTAATAATTATAAAAATTCAATGCTTAAAATTTTTTTAATTTTTAGTATTTTTGAGACTTTTTGAATTTAACTTTTTTTAATTTCTAAATTATTCGATGATTTATATATTCATTAAAAAATTTTACCAAAATTTGTGTAATTTTTCGTAAAATTAAGTAAAAAAATGGTAAGGAATACTGAATTTTTTAAAAAAATTTCTCATAATAAAATTAATTGAAATTTTTTGAAATAGAAGTTGATTTTTTTCTCATCAAAATCCTCATTTTTTGGTCGTAAGCATTTTAGAACGATTGTACTAAAATTTACGTATTTTAGTATAATTTTACGTTATTATACGCAAAATTACATACCAATACCGACTAATATTCACCTAAGATTACTAAAAATAATGTAAAATTATGTAAAATAGCGTAATTTAGCCCATTCTGTACATTTTTCAAAAGTTTTGAATAAAATGAACATATCCTTAATAAAATTCAAACGTTCTTTAATAATTCTTTACAAAAATTAAATCACTTAAAAAGATCTGACTTAAATACGATGGTCGTTAACACCTGAAAAATTGATTAAAAATCACACTAAAAATTTATTTTTATGCATAGTTTTTTGTTTTAAATAGAATAAAAGAACAAAAAAATTTTTTACAAATAAAAGAAAAATACACTGAGGTTCTAGTCTAGCCGAACAAATTAATTGTTATCTATCGTCTCTCTCAATTTCCGTAACTAAATCCCTCAGTACATCTTTTACACTTTTTTCTATGTCCAACATTTGGTGCCAGACCTCTTCCACCGACAAATTGTCCATGGGACAGTTGACCGATTGCCTCAGCCAGCTGTCAACACAATCCGAGTGAAACATGTGACCACACGGCAAATACTTGCACAACTGGCCAAACTCATACTCCTCATAGCAGATGCCGCACTTTTCGCCGGTCATCCAGTCATCGACCGGCTCGGTCTTTAAATTTTGCAAAATTTTGTCCGGCAAGCACTTTTTTCTCACAAACTCATCCAGCCGCGTCAAATGCTCATAATCCTCTGGTGTTATTTCCCTATGCTGCAGTTGTATCAAAAAATTCAAGTACACCTCGTCAATGTTCTGCTCCAGCTCTTGGTCGACTTGGTCAAAATCGACCACAAAATGCTTCACTCTACTCTCTTTGCTTGACTTGTGGATGATTTTTTCGACCAAATTTAAATTTTTGAACATTTTCTTATTCTCAATTAAAAAATTGTGATCGAGGCTTTTCGATGTGTTTTTGGCGTACAAGTGCCGGGCCCGGTCCAATTTGGCAACGTAATGGCTGAAGTAGTAGTCGACAAAGGCTTTTTTGTACAAATTGTGTCTAAGATACAAATATTTACAATTTTTTTTTCTATCCAAGTCGGAGTTGAGCAGAACAGAGGCATTTTTGGCCGACTTGAGCTGATTGCTTTTGATGAGCTTTTTGAGCTTCGTTCTTTTTTTTCTCTTGGCCACAAATTCGAGCTCATAGTCCGAGGGGCTGTCGGACGCTGAGCTCGTCCTGGGCGACTCATCGGGCTCGACTGGCAGCTTGGTCTTCTTGGCAGTGAACAAGGCCAGTTGTTGTGTCACATTGGTCCATTTTTGGGGCTTTTTCTCCTCTGGACACGCAGAGGATGGCGGTGAGATGGAAAGTGACAGGTCGGACAAGCAAATGTCTTCGTAGTGGCACTTGGCAATTGGATCAATTTGGGAAATAAATTTTTGCAGTTTGTTGTCCCTAAATGTCGGCCTGGTATCATAGAATAAGCAATTTTGAAAATTTTTTATCATTTCTAGTTTAAGATGATTTTAAAGTGTTAAATTAAAGTATTTATAATAAAGTTGAAATTGCGCAGAATTGTGAAATTCATATGAATCACAAGAATTTATTATAATAAAAATCTAAGAATTTTCTTCTCGGGAATACGGTTTTAAAAATTTAGAAAAAATTTTATAATTTTTTAATTAGAGTTTTGTTTTTATTTTAGATTTTTTCATAATAGATTTTTGATATTTTTTAGAAGTGTTCATGTTGGAATAGAGACTGTGCCATATGTGTAGTGAATTTAATTGCAGTTGATTAGTGTTTCACTTAGCTTTAATTTTGTTTATAAATCATAATTTTGATTGAAGTTAATTTATTGTGAAAAAAAAAAATTCTTTCTATTTGAGAATATGATTAAGTGCAAGCAAAAATGGCAACGCTTTTAAGAATTTTTTTAAAAATTGAGAGTCTAATTTATTTTAGGCAATAAATGCAAAAAAAAATTCATTGTTATTTAAAAGTAATTAGTAAGTCATCTGAAAAAAAGAAAAGAATTTTGTCTGTTCGTTTTTTCTTAGTTATTTCTCTTAAGGAAATAATTTTATTTTTCTCCTTTAATACATTTAAAATTTTAAAACAGTTAATTTTTTGTCTTTAAAAGTAGGTTTTGATTAAAATCAATTAAAATATTTAAACCTAACTATTAAAGTTCAATAAAAAAAGAATATTTTAAAATTTTAAATATGAAAATAAACTTGTTATGACATGTCAAGTAATTGCTTTGGAAATAATTTATTTTTTCTCTATTATTAAAAAAAAAATATTACAATTTATATTTTGATCTTTTGATCTTGATTTCAAACTTCAATTAGCCCCACTGACTTGACTCTGAAATTTTTTTTCTGAAAAAAGTCATTTCAAAGACTTTGTAATAAAAATGGCCGCCTTAATAACAACATGATACGGCAAAAGACTTATTTAAAAAAAATAATTTTTCTTTATGACTTTTAAACAACTCTGAGATGAACCAAAGTTCATCTAACTGACTAGACCCGAACAACTTTGTTATTTTCTTTAAAAATTTTGACTTTAGTGATAATTGACATTCATTAGATACATTTAACAAAACTAAATTTATAAAAAATTGAAAAACAAGGCGTACATAGTTTTTCAAACTACAAGTAATATCTTAAGGATCATCATATCACAAACCGAAAGCAAAATTTATAAAAAAAAACAGTTTTTTCATGCCTACAATATTAACTTAAAATTATTTTATATTTGAAACATCGCACTTTTTTAATGTTTTTCAAAATTGGATACATTTTGTAATTCAAACACAAAAAATAAAACCTTATTATTTTGCAAATTGAATTTTGAGATCAAGACCAAAAGATCAAAATATAAATTGTAATATTTTTTTTTAATAATAGAGAAAAAATAAATTTTTTAAAAAGCAATTACTTGACATTTCATCACAAGTTTATTTTCATATTTAAAATTTTAAAATGTCCCTTTTTATTGAACCTTAAAAGGTTAAAATATTTTAATTGATTTTAATGAAAACTTACTTTTAAAGACAAAAAAAATAACTGTTTTAAAATTTTAAATGTATTAAAGTAGAAAAATAAAATTCTTTCAGTTTTAATGAATGGATTTAAAAGTTATACATTTGAATTTGTGAATTTACTAAACCTGAATTATTTAAATTATTGATTGTTTTTGTTAAATAATTAGAGATCAATCATTTCGATATTAATTTGATAATGAACCATTATTAGACATAATATATCTAGTAATGTTTAGTATTTATTTCTTAAAAATTATTAAAATCATTAGAGTAATTAAGTTCTAAAATTTTAAATGGTTGTTTTGATCTTAAAATTTGAACTGAAACTTCGATTTGCCGTCAGTGACTTGACTTTGAACAGACTTTAAAATTACTTTATAATTTGACTTTAGCGCAAGTTTGGTTCATCTATTACTGGAACAATTCTTGTTCTCAGGTTTTGTGAACTATTATTTCACCCAATCTAAAAATTGTTCACCTTTTTTAAAATTTTTCATCTTTTAAAAAAAAAACTAAAAGCAAATAAAAAAAAATAATAATTCAATTGATAAATAAAAATTAAAAAATAAGATAGATCAGAGTAGATAAAATTTGCGAAATAGATGGTTCTATGTTTTCCAAAGTGAAACACTTGAAGGGTGATAAATAAATTTTATTTTTCTCTAATAATTATTATTTGTTTTTAAAGGCAAAGATTTAAGTAGAGAGCTCATTTGGGTATTATGGATTACTGAAAAGGTAATACAGCTCAACTAGATCAGAGCTAATGCTATTTCTAAAATTCAAAATAAATTTCAAAATTTTTCTGGTAAGAAATAATAAAAATGTATTTTCTTAGCATTTTTATGCCCTATAAATAGTTATTATATTAACTCAAATATACCATTAAATGCTTTTACCGATCTCGTGTCAAAAATGACACGTCGGTATTCTACGAAAATTTTGAAAATTTTGGTAATTTCAGTGTTAAGTAGGTTTAATTTTGATCAGCCTAAAAATGTGGCTTTTGATTTTTTTCTTTTTGAGACAGTCTTTTTGACTTTTTTACCAAAGGTTACCATAATATTTTAATAAAACGAAAAAAAAATAACTAAATTTTATTTTTAAAATTTTTAAAAATTTTTAACTTGTCTCACAAGGAATAAAAATGTTCTCAAAGCAAATATAAAATTTAAAATTGATTAAATGTAAATAGATTTTGTTTTTCGTCAATAAAAAACTTGAATTTTTAATGAGGAAAAAAAAACACTTTTTTATTTTTTTAACTTTGAAGCTTTTTCAAAATAAAAATCAATTCAAAATAAAATAAAATTTTTATTTTTGCACTTGTCACTAAATAAAAATGGTCTTAAAGAACAAAAGAAAAAAAATTTTTTCTCTGTTTTTAATAACAATCATAATTTTTTTAAACAAAAGCTTAGTTTTAAAAAAAAAAAAATCCGACATTGAGTCCCTTCGATCGTCGCCAATAATAGTGATAGGCGGCTTCGGCCGATCAGGCACAACCCTGGTGCGCACAATGCTAGACACCCATCCGAGCATCCAATGCGGCCCAGAGACCAAAATAATTCCAAGATTTTCCGCTTTTATGAAAACATATCAAGGAAAGTTGCTAGATGATTTAAGGGAAGCAGGAATTGACAAGCCATTGATCAATGAAGCAGCTGTCAAATTTATTCATCACATTTTGAGGAATCGCGCCTTGCGCACTTCCAAGCGACTTTGTCTTAAGGACCCTGATATTTTGAATCACATGCAGTTTTTGCGAGAGTTGTTTCCAAAAGCCAAATTTGTCCATGTTGTTCGAGATGGCAGAGCTGCGGCCTTTTCATTCATGAAAAAAATGGGCGAAAAAATGGACTTTATTAGGTACAGATATTATTTGAGCTTGTGGAACAAATACAACCAGCTTATTGTCGTCAACTGCCAGGGTTCGGACATGTGCTTTCGAGTCAAGTATGAAGAATTGATTGAACAGCCTGAAAGGGTGCTCAGAAATTTGCTGAATTTTTTGCAAGAAGACTGGAGCGAAAAGGTGCTCGAGCACGAAAAGCATTTGGGTTCAGTCAGGATATCCAGGCTAGAGTGGTCATCGGATCAAATAAAAAAATCTATCTATAAAAATTCCACTAGTCATGATTTTGAGAAGATGATCGCAAATTATGACCCGATTGACATCGCTATGATCGCTCCAATGCTCAAAACTCTCGGCTACAATGTGTCCTATTCAAAAGCCAATTTACGTAAGAAAAAAATTTTGGGCAGGAGATTTTTTTAGTTAATTTTGTTTAATCAAATATTTTTTTTGCTAAAGAGGAAAAAAAAATGATGGTGTGTAAAAAAATGTAGATAAAAAAATTGGTAAGCTTTGGCAATAAAAGATGGTTGATTAATTTTTTATTTGTTTTTTTGGCTTTCATATTTTTTTTATATTTCTTAATAGTTAGATTATTAGTTTTATGACGCTATGTTAATAATAGGTTATCTAGTAGAAAATTTCAAAGAGTAAAAATAAATAAGTTTTTCTTATCCGCCTAAAATTAGATGATGTATCATTTCGCCGAAAAAACAATTCACGGAAATTATAAAATCATAATTTTTAAAAAAATTATGAAACTATATTGATTTATAAGGTTTTTTAATATTTTCTGCAACAAGCTAAAGATCCTTCAGATAATTGCTGAAATAATTTATAGAAAAAAAACAACTTCTCAATTTTAATTGATTTTTTTTGAGAATTAAATATATTTTTTCATTTTTTTACTATGAAAACTATAAAAGATTGTTATGCTTTTAAAAAAAATATTTATGAAAAATAGAAATAAATAAATTTTAAAAATATGATTTAAAGGCAAATTGAAGTTTAGGATCAAATTTTAAGATCAAAACGATCATTTAAAATTTTAAAACTTAATTAATCTAATAATTTTGATAATTTTGAAAAAATAAATACTAAACATTACTAAACATGTTTTGTCTAATAATGGTTCATTATCAAATTAATATCAAAATGATTTATTTAACAAAAACAATCAATAACTTAAATAATTCAGTTTAAATAAATTCAAAAATTCAAATTTATAACTTTAATATTCATTTCATCAAACTAAAAAAAATTTATTATTCCACTTAAATAAATTTTTAAATTTTCAAACAGAAAATTTTTTATCTCTAAAAGTAAGTTTTCATTAAAATCAATTAAAATATTTAAACCTAACTATTAAAGTTCAATAAAAAAAGAATATTTTAAATTTTAAATATTTAAAGTGTAAAGAAATAATTATTTTTTCTCTATTATTAAATAAATATTACAATTTATATTTTGATCTTTTAATTTGCCGATTTAAAACTATATTTCATAAAAAATTTTTATAAAAATTTTTTAATTAATTTTCAAATAAAATTCAGATTTAAATTCAATAATTTAGAAGGTTTTTACATAATGGATCTTAAATAAAACTGGACTTCCATCTACTCTCATTAATATTCTCTTCTTAATTGATATCAGATAATTGTTTTTCACAGATTGTACCCATTATCTGAGCTTTAATTTTTATTCATAAATTTTATGCTAATTAAAAAAATTATTAGAATATTTTGTTCAAAAGAAGCTTTTTATTTTAATGAATAATTTCCTCATGAATTATTTCCTTTTATAATGTGTTTCTAAAATTGCTTTTCATTTTATAATCTTGGTTACCTATTAAACAATTATTCTCTTCAGAATTTTTTCAGTCATGGACAAAATTCGATATATACCAATTATTCGATTATTCGATTATTCGATTATTCAACTCTAGGATTATCCGATTATTCGACTGTTCGACTATTAAATGATTGTTAAATTTTCAAATAATTTCCGGTAGAATTTTAGTTAAAGAAAATTAACCCTTAAAAAAAATTAACCATAGTTTGACTAAGCGAAAGACGACGCTAGGCATCTTGAGCTTTGTTAAATTATTTGTCAATTTTTGTCAAAATAGTTTAATTTTGTTTAAACAAACTGGAGATTGAATGGGGTCTGGGGCGCAGCCTCGGTTTAGGGAATCCGGTTAATTAGACGCAAAGAGAGATTTTAATAAATATATTCTGAGTAATTTCCATGAAAAGCTGAATATTCGAATATTCGAATAATCGAATAATCGAATAATCGAATAGTCCTAGAGTTGAATAATCGAATAATCGAATAATCCTAGGGTTGAATAATCGAATAATCGAATAGTCCTAGAGTTGAATAATCGAATAATCGAATAATCCTAGAGTTGAAAAATTAATTGAAATTAATAATTTTTGAATTGATGAATAATTGTATTTAATAAAATATTGTCCATACCTTAATTTTTTGCACTCTAAATCTTACAAATAAATTAAGAAAATGTTTTATTCAATATTTAGTTCATTTAAAAGTTAAAAAAATAATTTTCAGTTAAAATTTAAAAAAACGCATTATTTCAGAAATATTTTTTCTTAACACTACAAGTACCAGAAATTTCATTTTGATATCTTTTTTATTATTTCAAATTTAATTAATTTTATTGGTTTGGCATATTTTTTAAATCTAAAAATTCATTTTATATCAGAAAAACTAATAAAAATTTCAGATGTCATATTGACATCGTTCGTGTTTCTTGATAAAAGTGTTGAAATCCAAACAAAGAAACAAAATTAAATTTTTATTTATTAAACTTTGGCTATCAATTAAAATACTGACAAAAAATATTATTTTTATGACTAAATTTCAAAAACTAATTAAATCATTTTAATGACTATACAATTAAAAATTGTCAAAAGAATTGTAAAGGAGCATTACCTCGGTTCATTTAATCAAATTAATAAACAAATTAGTAAACTTCGTAATTTTCTAGCTGAGTTCCGGAAAAAAAGATTTGGAACCTCAAAAATAAACATTCTTCAAATCCAACAGTGGTGCTTAGAAAGGGATATCATGCTTGAAAAAATTGAACTAGATAAAGTGTTTTGTCAAATTTGATTATTGTGTTGACGATAATTATAATAATAACAATAATAATAGTTAATGTTCTTCGGTCAATTTAGTTTTACTAAATTAGCAAAGCTGAACGACTAACGTAGTCCCGCTTTAGTAGACTTTTAATTCTTTTAGTTTATTTCTACCGACGTATTTGATTTGGTTGATCTTCTTTATTGTTAATGTTACACAATAATATCCCTCTTTTTCACAAAATTGATAATTATGCTTCTTTATTTTTCTATCTTTTTTTTTTCGCATATATTTGTTTAGAAAATCCAATTTTCAGTTTTGAATATTTCAAAAACTTGTTTTTTTGTTTGTTTTTCTTTTTTTTTTTTGCTCCAGTTTTTGTCCCTTTCATCTCCTTCCAGTCCTTCGGATCTAGTTTTACAGACAAACACTCAATAACAAGAAAAATCTCAAAAAAGGAAACACGATTTTTTTTCTCTTTTTTTTTTAATATGCTTTTATATTTAAATGTATAGACTATAGACTTTTCATTTTTTTTCTTCTTTTTTTCAGTGTCTACCGACATTGTCTAGTCTGTTTTTGAACTGGTTGATCGAACTTGCTGTTACAACCGATCTAGGTAACGCATTCCATTTATTTACTATTCTGTTAGATAGGAAGTTTCGTCTTACTTCACATTTTGTTAGCTGCGAGCGAATTCGATGCTTAACTCGCCTAACACTTCCACTTGGACCATCACTATTCACTGAAGTACTTAACTCTGCATCATAATACCACTTTGAATTTTACAAAATTGTATCAGATTCCACGCTGTCGCCTTTCTTTTAGAGTTTATAATCCCAAATTAGCTAGCCTTGACTCATAATTCAAATTTCTTATTTGTCGAACTAATTTCGTTGCTCGTCTTTGAACTTTTTCTAGTTTAAATATGTCCTTTTTCAAGTAAGGGTTCCAGGAAGTCACACAGTATTCTAGATGCGGTCTAACATATGTTTTGTAAAGTTGCAAGAATGATTGGGCATCCCAATACACAAATGCTTTCTTGAGCATTCCAAGCATGTGTTTGGTTTTATTAACGAAGCTATCATTCCATTTGAGTTTGTTGTTCACCATTACACCAAGGTCGCGTTCAGTTGTAGTCTCAGCTAATTCAACTCTTATATCATTCAATCTAATTACAATTTTATTTTTTTAGATAGTTTATTGCAACAAGGGGGTCACTTAGTAATATTAAGCTTAGCCTACTTTAATTTAATAATTTAATATTTTATATATACATAATGTTGTCTTATGCTTTTATTTTTCTTTCTACTAACTCTTTCCGTATGGTAGAGCCTATGGAGTTAAATTTTTTAACTAAATGATTATTAAATTGTGAAATAGGCATTTAATTGTATTTTTCTTTTTTTTTTAATTTCTTAATATATTTCATACTTCAATTTGTCCATGGGTCTTAAACTTAAATAAATAAATAAATAACCAAGTCTTGCTTAAATATGCAGCTGAGAATTTAGTTGCTAAGTAAAAAGCACCAAGAAGACTATACTTTAGCTTGAACAGGCAAAGCGTGCTTTTCAAACATCAAACATTACATTTTGAATAATAAATTTAACTTCACCACATCCAACTAGCCTTAATATTTTGCAATCAGCCTAAACTCAAAATACCAAATTTAAAAATAAAAATAAAATAAAATAAAATACGAATAAAATGACAAATAAAAAAAAATCAAATACTCAATTAAGAAGAATAGAGATTAAACATTTTTTTATAGTCTCTCGTCTCTTTGTAATTGACTTTGACTTTACAACCTCTTGATGGTCTTTTGACCTTGCTTTATTTTCTGAATCTAAATCGTTTTCATCTCCTACTTCGTGCTAGCCTGCTGTCCCGCGTTATCTACATTTCCAACTATTACTAGCCTTAAAAATTTGATGTTTCTTGTGATCTTCCGATTATAATTTCTAGCAGTAACCATAGTCCCTTTCACTTGAATTACAAGATACAGCGAGTGCTCAAAAGAAGTTGAAAACTTGTCTTTCTTTTCTTGTCTAAATGCAACCAAATCAGCAAATTTTGGACTAACTATCTGACTATTCGTTAACACCACTGAATAAATCTTTCTAAATCTCTCATGATTGAAGTCTACCGCTTTCGCCATGTTTTTGTTCCTATTAGAGACCTTTTCAATTGATTGTGACAATTTAGTGAAATTTTTCATAATAAACATCAGCTTTTCTGGAGCAAAATTTTTTTAACATCATGGAGAAGAATCATAAGGTCTTGTAGAAGAGTTTATTTATGATTTTCAAATAATTACTTGCAATTTCAAAACAGTCACAAGCATTCTCAAATTGCGAATGAATCATTATTTTCATTCCATTCAATATCAAAACTATCACAAGACTCAGAGCTTGTCCTTTTAGTTTTAATTCTTTTTTATTTTACCCTTTTAACATGGTTTTTTTCAGATTTTTATAAAGTGTTTTCAGAGTTACTAAACTCAGTCAGTTCCGTTTGTGGTTTAAATTCTGTCTTATTTTGATTTTTTTGATTGTTTAAATAATTTTTTGCGTTTTCAGGAATAGTTTTATCATATGGTACATAATCTGCTAAGAGCTCAACTTCACAAAATTCGTTTATTATATTTTTATCTTCTAAAATTGGTTCACAATTTAAATAGTTATTATTAAAATAGTAATTAATAGTTACTATATTTAAATAATTAAAATATGGTAACAAGATATCGATTGGAATTTTCGGTTCTCTACAAAACATCACTGAAAAAGGCGTCTGTTTTGTTGTACTGTGCATTGATGAATTAAATGATTTTGCATAGTCAAAGTTTTAGTCCCAGCATTCTTGATCTTCGTCTACATTACATTTGGCCATATTTTTACGAGTGTGACCGTTATCTCGCTTTGTCCATCACATTGTGGATTGAAAGGAGTTGTTTTTAAATGTCTGATGTCAAAATGATCTTAGACTTAGTCTTACAAATTTAATTGGAACTGTGTTCCTTGATCAGATCATTCCACAAGTGCAGCACCACTTGCATATAGTTTTGTCTCCTACTGTTTCAGTATGTATATTTTGATCTGGACAAAATTTTGCTACCTTTGAACAGTGGTCTATTAAAATTTGAAAGTATTTTTTTCCATGTCTAGTAACTATGAATGGACTTGCAAAGTCAATAGATATTAGCTCGTTTAATATTGAAGGTTTTTAGTAGATAATTTTAGCGTTTTTGTTAGAAAACGTGTTTTTTACCTTTTTGCATTCTTTGCATTCTCGCACTATTTCCGATTCGCCGATCGTAGGAATGGTCGTTAAAAACAAGACATTTCCATCATCTTTTGTCTTCCAAGATGTCCATTATATTTAGTTTCATGCAAATGTTTAATTTTTTCGGTTTGTTTTGACAAGACATATTGTTTTATTTGATTATTATTGTTATTATTGGTTGATCTGTTTAGGACATTATTAACGAGAAAAACATTAGTAAATTCTTTGTAGAGAAATCTTTGAATGGTGTTTTCTTTTTTTTTAATTCCTGGTTTTTCATTCGAATACTTTAAAATGAGTTCTATTATCCAAACAATATCAGGATCTCGAATTAGTACCTTAATTAATCAGTTTGATTTCTTTTCATTTTTTCGTTCCTCGTTTACATTTATCTTTGTTAAGCTTGTTTCAATTGTCTCGTCACCATTTTCATCATTAATTGCTACAAGTGTGTCAAAAAAGTCATCGTTTTGTTTCAAATTTACTTCGCTTTGTTCAGGTAATCTCGAAAGTAATCTGCCACTACGTTTTGTTTCCTAGGAATATGTATGATTTAGAATTCATAAATGCTTAAACAAAATAACCAGCGCTCTAGTCTTGCATGGGTGTTTTTATTCGTTTGAATCCATGTAAATGGCATTCAATTGTCATGACTAGCGCAAACAATTCCTTTTCAAGTGTTGAGTAATTTTTTTAGGCTGCTGTGTAGTATATTGAGAAGTAAGCAATTGGTCAGGGTTGAAATACTTTACCAGCATTGTAATTCTTAAACATTGATTGATTTTTGTTTTTTCATTAAACAACTAGCTCGTTCTGGATTTGGTTTGATTTCGTTGTTTGAAATAACGTTTCCGAGAAGTTGAATTTAGTTTACTACAGGAATGTATTTGTCATAAGATATTTTTAAACTCCGTTTGCGAAAAGTTTGGATTATATCAAATACCATCTTTTTGTGATGATTAATTCCGATAAGTTGAGATTTTGGGAATTTAATCAAATCGTCCAAGTACATTCTCATTAAATTTTGTTTTATGCTTATATGATATGTGTTAAATGCTTTTTTGGAGTTTGAAAAAACGTTAAATCCTGAAATTCAGAATTATATAAATCACTTAAAAAAAGTAAGAATTTTTATAACTATAAAAACACAGCTTAAAATTAAATTAATAAGCAATTTGAACTAAGATAATTAAAATCGTCATTGAGAAAGAAGGTGGATGGTCGAGCCATTAGTCTATATTTTATAGGTTTTTTAAAATTATATAAATATAAGCGATTAAATATTTTGTATTAAAAAATCAGTTAAAAATGTATAAGTTTTTTTAAAAAAATTTTCATTATTTTCCGTATTTTTACACTTTTTAATTAAAATTTACCAAAATTTACCATAATTTACGTAAAAAATGGTAAAAAAAAAGTAAAACTTACAATTTTTTTTTTTTTTTTTAAATAAAAACCAATAAAAATAACAAAAAAATTTTAAAAAATATCAAAATTTCGGTTTTTTTTGGACATTTTGATTTTTACTATTTTTTACTATATTTTACGTAAAATATAGGAAATTACGTAAAATACCGTAAATTTACTAAATTTTACTTTGATAATTCTACGTAAATTTACGATATTTTACGTAAAATATAGTAAAAAATAGTAAAATACAGATATCGTAGCAGCACTGTAATAGAGAAAAAATAAATTTTTTCAAAAGTAATTACAATTTTAAACCAAATATAAAATATAAAGCTCTATAAAAGAGAGCAGTTTGGTCGCAGTTAAAAATGTCATCAATCGCATAATCTTTGATTAGGTCTGGAAGAACGCTATTAATCCAGTTTTGAACGCTCGTTTGATCTACAAGTCCAGCTTCATCATTGACAGTTTTCGTTGTAATACCATTCCTCTGTTTGAAATTAGAAAGCCATCCGTTACTTGTCTTGAAGTCACGATGATCTAACATTTTAGATAAATAATAATTTTTTTTCTTGGATTTAATTATTTTATTTAAGTGACCTCAGCGAAGCTGTTTTGGTCAAGTTTTGAAAAATTGAATAAAAAATAAAAACTGTCAATAGTTCTAAATAAAAAAGAAGACAAATATTAGGTTTGTAAAAATCTTTATCCTTAGAAATTATATTTAGAAATTTTTTACAAACCTAATAAACAATAATTAGTAATAATTAAGTATTTATTTATAAATATAGTATAAAAATCTAATTTATTCTTTGTGTTTTTTTTGACATGTGCAATTTAACACCCTTTTCATTTTTCATAAATTCACCACAAATGCTACATTCTACCGATTTTGACTGTTTGCTTAATGCTTTTTTTGCAGTTAATTTAGCTGCATCGGACGATTCTACTGTGACCAAAGCAATTTCTTTGTAAAAACTGCCTTTCTTTTACGGTTTTTAAATCTTAATATATATTTCAAAAACTTATAGTTTATTATGGTTGCAATTTTTTTTTGTTTTTTTTTTGTTATTTCATTCAATATTAACATAATTTTAAAATTTTGAAGTTTCTAGAATGAAAAAAATTTTTGATTTCAACAAAAAAAATTTCATGTGATCAAAAAAAATTTTGGTGATCAATTTTTGATCACAAAGAGTAGACTTAATATCTTGGTGATCAAAATGATCACATTCTGGAAATGATACCTATGATCACATTTTTTGGTGAACACTTGATCACATTCTGGACATGACCCAAATTTTTAATGATCGTTTGGTCTTAAAATTTTATTTGAAACTACAACTTACCAGAATCTAATCTCTTTTTTTTGTGTCTATTATGCTTAATTCATTCAAATAAATAAATAAATAATTTGTCACCAAAAGTGCGCATACCAGAAGTTTAGCTTAATACGGCTTGAATCGGATTTTTTTATTCTTGTAATTAAAATTTAATTTAATTTTTTTTTTCATAAATTATGAAATTTTTTAAAATAATTTTTTATAATAACTTTTTATATTACCAGAATTTTGGATTTTTCGGCCTTTTTTGCTTTTACGAGAATTTATGCGAATTAACGTAATTGTCCGATAAATATGACATGTCACTAACAAATTTAGTGACATGTAATATTTCAGTGAACACTGATTTTTTAAAATTGAAATATTCGCTTTTAGTGACATGCAACAATAAGCAAATATGCATAAATATTGCTATTTTTTATGAAAATATTATGCATATTCGCTTTTTGTTGCATGTCACTAAAAGCGAATATTTCAATTTTAAAAATCAGTGTTCACTCAAATATTACATGTCACTAAAATAGGGTTACTCTGTTTTAGTGACATGTCATATTTATCGGACATTTACGTTAGTCAAAATTTAGGTAAATTTACATTTCACTGTTGCGATTTTCCTTGAATTTACCTAAGGAAAAAGAAAGTTAATCAAACGTACAAGCTAGTTTTAGTTTTACCATGACTATTAATAATTTTATACATTTTTATTTATTGATTCTTTATCAAATTGAATTATAAAAAAATTGAGAAAATCAGTTGAAGAATTTTAACTTTGCAACTTTTAATTCATTTCCATTTACAGTATTTATATTTATTCATATTTTTTTATCAGTACCGAGCTAAATTTTCTTGAGATTAAAAAAAATCAAAAAATTGAAATTAAAATAAAAAAAAATTGCAAAAATTATGCACTTAAAATAGTATCATTTTGATAGTGTGCACTTTGCATTATTTCTATTAAGAAATAGCAATTTATTTAATAGTTTTAGTTTGATTTGATGATTTTGAGCATCAAAAATTGATCATAAACTTCAAATTGCCATCAATCTTGGTTAGAATCCAACACTTTTTAGAGAGTCTAAGCTTCTTTTCGTTTTATTTTCAGCAAACTCATCTATTGAGATTTAATTTCCGATAGGTAGACCAAGATAAATCAAGCTAGATGAGGAATAGTAAAGCCATTTATTATGAATTAGTTTTAAAATTTATATTTATTTAGAAAAAGAAATTGATGCTGATTTAGTAGCATTAGATTACATCTTTCAGTAATAGATTTTTTCAAGTTCCCACTATAAAAACCTAAATATTTTTGAACTGATTTTTTGAGTCAAAAATTCCACCTTGTTTTTTAAATATATATTTGGGATACAAATTTATTTGAATAATAAATATTGAATATCCTTTTTTTTCAATTGATGGTTTAAAATAATTTTTAAAAAGTGGTCGAAAATTCAAAATTCCAGCTTAAACATATCTATTGCAATGAATGTTTAATACTTAATTCGGATTAAAAAAAATGTGATCCAAAAAAATTAAATTTTTAAGCAAATTTTATTGAGAGAGAAAAAAAAACACTTTTATGAAAGTTTACGTGTTTTTTTTCAAAATCATATTTATTGAAAATAAATCTTTACTTTTTACACAATATTATCAAAATATTTCATCTCACCATTCTAACAAGCTTTTTCGGTCCAAGAAGTACAAAGTAAAAGACTAGGAGTAGACATATTTAAGATAAATTAATATTGAAATTAAACAAAATAAAGCATATTAAGTAGAAAAAATGTCAAAAAGAGTTTTTTATTTTTCTAATTTATTAAAATTCAATGCAAATTTTTTGAGAAAGAAAACAATAATCTATTCATGTGATCCAATGGATTGACAATTATAAATGTCCCATTGAATTACTAAAATAATTTTTCTATTCTAACAAATAACAAATAGATCAATTAAAATAAGAATTTGCTAATTTAACTTGAATTGAATACTTACTTCCACAAATAATGCTTTAATTGTTCATTTTAAAATATATTAATTTTACATTAATTGCTACTCACGGAACATAGGGTGATTAATTTCGAATTATTTTCCATTATCTTTGCTTCTTCCCATGTCATACCATATCGATGATCACTTTGGTGATTGTTGGCCCTCGAGTTATTGCTGGTGTTAATGCTTTTAGGAATATTTTGAGAAGTAATTCTATTGTCCATGATCTAAGAAAATAAAAGAACTGATGATCTTCTAATTAAAAGACTTATCCTAGAATAAATAGGTTAATTCAACTGTGCCATGGACATGACCACAGTTTTTCATAAAATTAATTTTATTTAATTAAAAAAATTTATAACAAATAATAATAAAATAAAGTTCAATTAATTTTTAAAAAATTATTTTTTTTTTCGAATGAAAATGTAATGGACGAGGTTTTTGTCTTTAAGATTTTATAGAGAAATAAACAAAAATCATGAGGAACATTGCTTGAGGAAAAACTTTATTCTTTATTGTTCTTTTTTAAACTAAAACTAATAACTAACTCAAGTCTATATAAGATAAAAAGTGTCTTTGTAAGTCTCTCTCCACGTACACTATTAAAGTTTGTGGAATGACCACTCGTCTTGCTGACTGAGAAATTGGTTTATTACAAAAACTTTGGTAACTGTACAAAAAAATTTTCTATAATTTTATCAAAAAAAAACAAATAAATATTTTTAAAAACATTTTTAAAGTCTTCATAAAACTTTAAAAAACAACTAAATTTTTTTATAATTTTTGCACCAATATTCTTAAATATCAATTCTCCAAATTCTTTCTTGAAGGCAATGCTAGGATTTTGTTGTTGCTCCTAGGATCATAAAATACATTTTCACTTGCATGAGCCAATTCCTTTTTTAAAGTTCCAGGTGAGAGGCCATAGTATCTAATCATGCCAACAAATTCCAGAATTCTAGTTATTAATCGATTTATATACATTTTTAAGCCATAAACTAACAGGATTAAGTTTTTAAGTTCATTTTTTTTATTTTTATTTTATTTTAATTTGAAATTTTTTGTCTAATAAAGAAGGCAAATTGAAGTTTCAGATCAAATTTTAAGATCAAAACGATCATTTAAAATTTTAAAACTTAATTAATCTAAAAATTTTGATAATTTTCAAGAAATAAATACTAAACATTACTTGACACATAATGTCTTACAATGTTTCATTATCAAATTAATATCAAAATGATTGATCTCTTATTTATTTAACAAAAACCATCAAAAACTTAAATAATTCAGGTAAAGTAAATTCAAAAATTCAAATTTATAACTTTTATATCCATTTCATCAAACTGAAATAATTTTATTTTTCCACTTAAATAAATTTTTAAATTTTAAAACAGTAAATTTTTTTGTCTCTAAAAGTAAGTTTTTATTAAAATAAATTAAAATATTTAAACCTATTAAAGTTCAATAAAAAGGGACATTTTAAAATGAGATCTATTTCTTTCTGCTAGTAAATTTTTTTCTTCTGCTATTAAATTTTTTTTTAACTACTAGTTAAAAAAATTTAATTAATGATAGCTAAATTTTAACACATGATAGCTATTTTTTTTATGCTTCGTAAAAAATTAAATAATGAATTACTTAATTAATTAACTTTAAAAATGATATATAAACAAATAATTGATAACTTCAGACAAGCTACTCCTTTGGAAAATTCTTTTCAAGAGTATAACGTTTTATCCAATGTTATAAATAGTGAAATCTTAACAATTAGATGAACCGATTGATTTAAATTTTGGTCAAAATTATCAAGCTGATGCACAAAAATCTTCAAATGGTCCAAAACGTCGTGGCAGACCTCGTGGTTCTACAACTAAAAAAAGAAATACAGAAAACAGTCTTGTCAGAAAATCAAAAAGAGAGCTAAAAAACTAAAATTGATATTTGCATATGAAATTTTTATATATATTGTCGGTACTTAGCTTATTTTTTTTATTCTACTTTTCAACTTTAATATGAATAAAATTTTATAAAAATATTTTTAGTTATTTTTTTGTACTTTTATTTTCGCTATCATAAACATAATTTTAATAGCAAGTGAAAAAAATTGCTAGCAGAAGAAATAACGTCCTTTTAAAATTTCAAATTTTAAAAAAATTATTTTTTCTCTGTTATTAAAAAAACATTTCATATTTTATTTTGATCTTTTGAACTTGATCTCAAACTCCTATTTGCCTAAAGTTGAAGCCTTAATTTCCGATTTTCAATGATTTTTAAAAGTGATATATTCACCAAAAAAAAAAGTTAATTTGAACGGATCAAATCTATTTTGAGGAAAATAACATAACATTACATTTATAACATGTGTTGTGATAAACAAATCTATTGAATCAGATTTATGATTAATTTGAACATTATCTGATTGGAATGAGTATCGGTCCATAGTAACCAACTGTTTTTGCTTGGTCCTAATAACATTTTTGCTGTTCCACAATATTACTCAAAAATAGATATAGACCCAAGAACATATGTTAGACCAGTGTCTACTCAAACCGGAAACACAAATAGACAACAGCCAACTTATCGAAACCCTCTTAGGGAATTGAACCCTCAAACCAAATTTCAATAACTTCCAATATAGCAACTAATTCAAATAAAGAAACAACTAATGTAACTACTGTACACCAAAATCAATTAACACTAAAGAAACATGGTAGAAAAAAGACTACCTCAGCGAGAAAATGGTAAAATTATTAGGCAAAATAATCAATAAATGTTTTTATACAGGCAATTTTTTATTTTCTTCTATTTTACTCTTAGAATAAAGACAAATATTGGAATAAAAGTTAATTTTTGATTTTTTTTAATTTCGAATTTAACTCCACAATTTTTCAAGTTTATTCCGAAAGAAATTCGAAATTATTCTAAGAATAAAAGCAAACTTTTGCGCTTACTTTTAGTTCAACACTAGAAAGGCCACGGGATTTTTAAGCTCTTTTTTTTAAATGAATACAAACTTTTGGAAAAAAATTAAAACTTTAAGATTTTGTCTTTTTTTCTCCAATCTCAAATTGCATATAATTTATGATTTTAATTTTTTGTTTCAAAATTATGAGTAATTATTATTTTAGATGTGTCAAATAAACCAAAAATGTTCGTGGGCTTTAACGATATCAAAAAAAAAATTGGCCTTTCTAGTGTTAAAATCGGGATTCAAGGTTTATTTAAAAAAAAAATAAAAAAATATTTATAGCGTGACTTCAATTTATTTATTTATTGAATTGAATTAACCTCCTTTAAGGAGAAGTAAAAGAAAATAAAAATAAAATTTTTTTTTGTGTTTTTGTGTTTTTTTAAAAAATGAAAAATTATTACCTAAAAATAAAATTACAAAAATAAAAAAGGAACATTAGTTCGAAAATAGAAAAAGGCATGAAAGTTAGAAAGCAAGATAATTTGGACCAAAATTCATGAATTTCTTTTACTTTGAATTAGCTCGTTTAGGAGAGTTCTGTAATGCTTTAATTTTAAATTGCAAAGACATAACCAAATTGAATCAGATATACCATCATTAGAAATCAGATTAATCTTAAGATTTTCTTTAAGTTGGTTTATATTTACTGAAATTTTTGAGGTTTCAATTTTAAAGTACTTGGAAATAAGTATTAAGTCGGAGGAAAAAGATTTATTAGAGGGGGGTCACTTAGCATATATTTTAAAAATTGTGATGATAGATAATTATATTTAATTGTATCAATAAAAGTTAGTTTTGAAAATAGATAAAGTTCATCAAAGTTGAATAATTTTAGTACTTTTAAGACTCGTGACATGTGACAGTAGGCTTTTAAACCAAACATTTGTCTAATTAAGTTGTTTTGTAATTTATTTATTGAATCCTTTGTGGTCGAATTAAGAGTAAGAGCCTCAAGACCATATGTGAATTTAGATAAGCAAAATGTTTTGTATATAAATGATTTGAATTTAGGTGAAGAGGTAGGACTATTTTTAGACAGAAGATATGAAATTCCAAAAAAGCTGCTCTGAACTTTTTTAAAATTTATAACTGCCTGTGTGTTAAGGTCAAGATTAGAATCTATAATGAATCCTAAGTATTTTAACTGATTTTAACTGACTTCAATGGTATTTGTCTCATGAAGAATAGAGCCAAAATTTGACATTGTTCTAAGAGTAGTGGTCACGAGTCTACGGCATCTTTTTTGTGACCAATTAAAAAAAGCTGCCCACTTTGGAAACCAGCTAATTGTAATTTTTGAGAGAATAAAAAATAGCCCAAAAAGCTCAATATGATAATATTTAAATAAAGTATCATATCATTCATCAATGAGGTAGCAAAAAGTTAATCTAAAATAGAAAAAAAAATCATTAACTAAACAAATCTGCGCACAATAGAACCGTTAGTTGATGATCGATTATTTATACTCAATAATAAATCAGGTTAATACCCCCCAAAGTATTTTATTCAAAAGAAAAAAAAAATGATTTATAGGCATTTTGCGGGGCCAAGCTCCAAATTATCTAACTCAAATTATTTAGACATTTGCTGTGCCAAGCCGTCTGCTAACTGCTTGAAGCGCCAAACAAGCATCAAATGTGGATATTTGATAGGTTTTGTTGGCCTTTTTAATTCTGACATATAATTAGACTAATTTTCTTCTAATTTAAGTCTAATTACAAATTAATTTCAGCTCTTAAATATATCTTAAAAAACTATTTTAGCTAGATGAGCTTCGCACCGACACAATGACGATAAACAGAGACCATTGTGCAAGCCAACTTGTCCTCAAGCAAAATTCACGTCTACTAATTGAATTGCTGGGCGTCTCTGTTTGATATGCATGTTTGGCTTTAGGTTAGCCATGTTTTTTAACTAGGTGGCGTTCAGGTTACTTTGGTCAACACGATATTGCTTACTTGAAAGAAAAAGGTATTGTGAAAATCAAATACAAATCGAACAAAAATTCTTTCTATTTTGATTAATTAAAATTTAAGTTATTAAAAAATACTTAAAAAGCATACTTTTTTGCACTTATATTATCTAAAATAAAATTATCATTATCAGTATTTTTTTGAGTGTTTTTTATTAACATTAATTTTAATTAATTTTTAATTAATTTTAATTCATCAAAAAAGGAAGAATTTTTTTCTATAGTACAATTTAAAACTAACTTGTACATTTAGTTTTCTCAGCTCATCCTTGACTCTTACTCTTCATTTTTCCAAATCTTCCTCAACTCTTCCTCAACTCTTTCTCAACTCTTCCTCAACTCTTCCTCAACTCTTTCTCAACTCTTCTTCAACTCTTCCTTGACTATTCCTTGACTCTTCTTCAACTATTCCAGTGGGGAAAGTAAAAGTTGAGGAAGAATTGAGGAAGAGACAAGGAAGAGTCGAGGAAGAGTTTAGGAAGAATTGAGGAAGAGTAAAGGAAGATTTGGAAAAAAGAAGGGTAAAGGAAGAGTCGAGGAAAAGTCAAGGAAGAGTCGAGGAAAAGTCAAGGAAGAGTCGAGGAAAAGTCAAGGAAGAGTTTAGGAAGAGTTGAGGAAGAGTTGAGGAAGAGTTGAGAAAGAGTTGAGAAAGAGTTGAGGAAGAGTTGGAAAAAGGAAAAGGAAGAGACAAGGAAGAGTCGAGGAAAAGTCAAGGAAGAGTCGAGGAAAAGTCAAGGAAGAGTCGAGGAAAAGTCAAGGAAGAGTTGAGAAAGAGTAAAGGAAGAATTTTGGAAGAAATAAGGAAGATTTTGAAAAAAGAAAAGTAAAGAAAGTATTGAGGAAGAGTAAAGGAAGAGTAAGGGAAGATTTGGAAAAAAGAAGAGTAAAGGAAGTATTGAGGAAGAGTAAACGAAGAATTGAGGAAGAAATGAGGAAGATTTGGAAAAAGGAAGAGACAAAGAAGAGACAAGGAAGAGTTGAGTAAGAGTAAAGGAAGAATTGAGGAAGAAATGAGTAAGATTTGGAAAAAAGAAGAGGAAGAGACAAGGAAGAGTTGAGGAACAAAATGCGTACAAGTTAGTTTTAATTTGTACTGTAATGTTTACTTGAATTTCACAATACCAAAGAAAAAAAAGAAGGAGAAGAGAGACTAAATTAATTTTGGGTCAAGTATATTTGGGAAGTTCTTTTGAAAAGTAATTAATTATTTAATCTCACACACACACACTCACAAAAACATAAGATATTAATTAAGATTTTGTGTTAAACAACTTACGTAATTTAATTTAAAAGCCAGAAATATTTGTTCCAAATAAATCATTTTGTTGAGTGATCATAAGGTTTGTATTTTATTCTTTCTGACAGATACAAAATCGCTTAATTTCTAGGAGCATATTGTTGTTGGGCCAAGAGAGGCGCTCATCATCTCAGAGCTTAAGACTTATGCGGTCCAGAATTTGCATTGCAAATGCCGAGCTGATATTGCAAAATAGAATGCTAATAGCCTAAGTTAAAGCACTGTGATAAATTGGTTGTTGTTTTTTTTTTTATTAAGTATGATAGTCGATATGGTTTAAAGATTAGCATGTTTTTTGTTTATCTGTAAATTTGCATCTATTCAACTAAAATAATTATAAACCGAGATTTTTGAATAAAGAGCCGCGAGATTATCAAGTTTTTATTCATTTGGGCCTTTTTCAAATCTCCACTCTGCATTTGTACTCTCTCTCTCTCTCTTTCTCTCACATGGTTCATTATTTTTATCCTTAAGGTCTTTTATTTTAAATTTCGAGTCTTGATTAAAATTATTTTTATTTCTAATTACAATAACATTTTCATTTAGTAGAAGCTTGTGTTTTTTTTTCAAAATATTTTTAAAAATGTCTAGCAAATGAGAAAATTATTTTGGTTAATAAAAAAAGTTTTTTTTTTGTTTATTTATTTAATTAACTGCACCTCGAGGTGACATAAAAATTTTTAAAAAAAGTTAAAATAACAGAATGAAAAAATAGAATTTTTTTTTATTAGAAAAAAACAAGCTTTTACAGTACAGATTGATATATAAGATGCCTTCTGTTAATTGGTTTCATAGTCCAAAACAGTTGGAGTCCAGTGCTCGTAGACATGAATTCTCATTTCAAAGACAAGTAGTAAGAAACTGCAACCAGAGATTCAACTTCTTTACCAACAGTGAATGCAACAGGCTTCCAGTAGAGATTGTTCACTCTGAAACTGTAAATGAGTTTGAGAATAAGTTGGACAAGATCAACCTGGAATCGCTAAGAGCAATGTATTAGCAAAGGCGAATATTTTTTTGATACCACTATTTTTAATAAAAACACGTCTAAATTAATAACACCTTCCTCTAAATTAATAAAATTTTAATTATTAATATTAAGTATAAAATGTTAAAAATGATTATAGATATTAACATTCTATTAAAAACTTAAAAAAAGTAAATTAGCTTGGAAAAAAATTTCCAAAAAATCAAAAAAAAAGAAAACTGGACAATGGTACTCAAAATGTAGAAAATAAATTGTGTTCAACTTGCATTATGCCAATGGCTAAAAGAAGATATTTTTTGTACTAGATATAACTCAAAAAAATAATAAATTTTTCTAAATTTTATTAAGTTAGATATTTTTTAATTATAAAATAAGTTGTTTCTATTAAATTAGATATTTTAATTTAGAATAGATGTGACTTTTATTAATTTAGACTTAACTTTAATAATTTAATTTAGATTAGATTTCTTTTTATTAAATTAGCGAATTTTTTATTAAAATAGCGGTATTCTTATTGAAATTAGCGTAAAGTTTATTAAAATTAGCGGCGAAGAAAATTATGGGCCTTAAAAAAATATCTAATTTAATCAGATTTGAAAAATTTATTTTTTTTTGAGTTATATCTTGTACAAAAAATATCTTCTTTTAGCCATTGGCATAATGCAAGTTGAACACAATTTATTTTCTACATTTTGATTACCATTGTCAAGTTTTTTTTTTTTTCGATTTTTTGTAAATTTTTTGCCAAGCTTATTTACTTTTTTTAAGTTTTTAATAGAATGTTAATATCTATAATCATTTTAAACATTTTATACTTAATATTAATAATTAAAATTTTATTAATTTAGAGGTAGGTGTTATTAATTTAGAAGTGTATGTATTTATTTAGATGATTCTTTATTAAATTAGATTTCTTTTTATTAAACTAACGAATTTTTTAATAAATTAGCGAACAGTTAATTAAAAATTAGCGGTAAGGAAAATAATGGTCTATTAGCAAAGAGCTATCATAATGTGTATCCCACATTCCATGAAGTTTCGGTAGCCGGAACATAATAGCTTATGATTATTTTTATTATTATTTATTATTACATGTTTAATTATTAAATTAAATTAAATGGAATGGCTCTTTAGATGAGTGGAAATAAATGTTGAAATAAGTCAGCAACATTTTTTCCAGAGGAACTTATGCGGTTTTGTGAATTTCAAATACACGTTGTACACAAATACTTAATTTTTTGATTTATTAAAATTAAATTAAATACAAAATATTAGAAAAAATACAACAGCATAGTGTAAGGGTTGTATACCTTTTTTTTTTTAAATTTTTTTAATCTTTTTGTTCTAGTAAATCAAATTAATGATCTATTTAAATTTTGTTGATTCTTTTTTTTTATCATTTTAAAAAATGATATTTAGTGGTTCATAGAATTTTGTTTTTTTTTTAATCAATATTATTTTAGTTAATAGATAAAAATTTGCTACCGGTTTAATACAAACACTGTATGTATTTTTTGAAAGCTTTATTTAAATAATTGAACGTTCTAAAGTTCTAAGAATGGAATGCTTATTTGTACTTTTATAAACAAGTTAAGATGTAAGCTGAGCAACAAAATATTTGTTAGAATTTCGAGGCGTCTAACTAGCGAGATACATGTGAAGTATAATTCTTAATTATATTTGGGTATCAGGTGAGAAGCCGATGAATAAGTGATAGTTCTGGGAAACAAATTGAAAGATTGACTTTACTTTGGTTCAATCCAAATAAAAGGGTTCACTGAACGAAGACTAAATGCCATTCGGACTTTCCTGAATATTACTCCCAGCTAGAGCTAGTGCTTTAATTAAACATTAAACATTTATTTCCTATTTTTTACTAAAATAAAATTCAGAAAAAAATTTATCAAATACAATAAAATTTTAAAAAATGGCATAAATTGTTTCTTAAAAAAAAATATTTATCAATCTTTTTTTAATATTTAAAAAAATGTTTAGTGATCTTTAAAAGTACTTAATAAAAATTGTCTCTAAATATTTAATTTTTGCTGCTTATTATATTGTCCGACTTTTGACACCTTCTATTAGGGTCTGTATTGATGTAAGGCTGATTTCACGCATACATTTTTAGACATTTTACAGCACAAATTAAAACTAACTTGTACGCATTTTGTTCTTTGACTCTTCCTCAACTTTTCCTTTCCCCACTTTCCCTTTAGAATGAGTTGAAGAAAAGAAAGAGTCAAGGAACTGAAATTTACAAGTTAGTTTTAAATTGTACTATAGCATGAGCAGAAGATTGCTTCTCTTCATCTATAAGTGTCATAAAGACAAAAATTTTGTATTCTGGCCCGACTTAGCGAGCTCTCATTACGCAGAAGCGTCATAGGACTTAATGATCGAAAATTCAATCAGAAAACACTTTATCAATTGAGGCTCAGAATACTAAAATATTTGCATGAAATCAGCCTAACATCAATATTGTGACATAATGGCATCCTTGTCGATATCACTGGAAAGTTAATTAATCATGAACGTTTAAGTTAAGAAGGAGCATAAATACATGCTCCAATACGTCTAATGAGAAGATGGGATTCTCGGAGGCAGTAATGTTTATAGTGCGTCAACAGCTACCTAACCAGTGTCAGTTGGTACCTGGGAAAAATAATAGTCTCTTTCTGACCCTGGTCATTGGTGATCCGGCAGTGATCACAATGGTCGGAAGTTCCCTAGCATTTGCTTAATAAAAGCGGGGGAAGATGTGATAAAGCTACATCTTTGTCGATATCACTGGAAAGTTAATTAACCAACATACATAAAATCAGAGTTGTTTAAAAGTCACCTTTTTTTATTAAAAAAAAGTCCAAGTCCGGACTTTAAAATTTTGAAGACCGAAGAAGAATTGTGAAGACATTTATTCTTAAATTGCAAGAAAATTCTGAAATATGGGCAAAATGTAATTTATTGTACATTTTTGAGAGAAGAAAAAAAGATCTCAAAATCAAAAAATCTAAAAAAATTTTCATTCAAGAAAAGTAATTATAAATTCGCAATTACTTAAAAAGGAGTTTTAGAAAAATTTAAATGTAAAAATCAAGGATAATTTTTTGAATATCCCTTTTAAATAATTGCGAACTTTTCTTGAATGAAAATTTTTATAGATTTTTTGATTTTGAGATCTTTTTTTCTTCTCTCAAAAATGTAAAAATGTAAAAATATAAAAATGTACAATAAATTACATTTTGCCAAAATATGGCAAATCTAAATGCATTAGGCAACCCAAGAGTTTGTAAATTTTTTGATATAAAGCCTGATCTATTAAAAAAAAATTTTAAAGTCCGGACTTGGACTTTTTTTTTAATGTCTTGGAATTTATTTTGGGACTTTTGAACAACTCCGCATGTAATAAATACATGCTCCAATACATCTAATGAGAAGATTGAATAGACGGGTGCAAGGATACTAATGTAAACTTTATAAATACAGACCCTAATGGTAGGTGTCAAAAGTGGGATTGATAAAATTTGAAGTTATGATAGAATATAAACTTTGCTTTAAATACTCTTTCTAGATCATTTTGGTCTAGTCCAGAGTTGTTTAAAAGTAATAAAGTCAAAGTCAAGTCTTTTGAGCTGAGTTGAAATTTTTTTTCTTTCATTCAATTCATTTGAATAGACTTTAAAATGACTTTTTTCTGACTTTCTGCGCAAGTCTGGCCTAGTCTTCATTCTTTAAAATTGAAATAGGTATGACCTTTTGAAAAAATTCCGGAAACTTTGTCTATAGACTGAAAAAATCATTTATTAAAATTAAATGTGACTGCTGAGAAAAAGGAAAACTTTTTTCAACCTTAACTTTTCTAATCTTGATTACTCTGTAGTCTCAGGTGTTAGATCTCAGCAAATTAAGCCAAGTATAAAATAAAACAATCGAATACAGCCAGAAGTTTATTAAATGCAATTGGAAGTTTAGCAGCTAGATTGTGTTGCGGTTGCTCTTTGGAAATGAACACACAGGACAGGTCTGGTAGATTAATTACTGTCCGGGAAATATTTTTGTTTTTTTACAAAATGAAAAATTTTAATTTTAAAAATTCAAGTTTGATTTTTTAGTTATTTTTCTAATTAAATTGTTTTCTATTCGATTCTTGGTTGCTGAATAAAATTCCGATGTGATTGATTTAAAAAAGTTACCCTAGCAAACCTTTTTCTAAGAAGATTTCTATTACTCAAAGCCAACTAAAATTAATTAATTTTAATAGATCACTTTAAAAAAATGTTGTAAAAAATATTTTTTAAATTTTATAAAAATGATGGATTTATCAAACCATATTTTTTATTTACCAAAAATTGTAATTAAATTACCAAAAAATGTAATTGCTTACACTTGTTTTCTCAAAGGATACATTTCTCCTTTTATTTCACTTTTTCATTCTGGCCTATTCGATTTTTTTGTTTATAAAAAAAATTTCATTCAAATTATTTTAAAACAAAGAAAAATAATTTACTTATCAGCTCAATTTGTTAATTAGCTTACAAAATTTATTTTAACTCTTATTAAATATGAGGTTTTTTTATCTTTTGAATTTTGCTTTTTTTTTTAATCTAAAGGAGCTTTAGCTTAGTATCAGATTTACGAATAAATAAACAATTATTAATGCAATCATGTCTTCAAGTTTTAACTAAATTTTTGGAATAAAAAATAAATTGTGTAAATTTATTTAATTTTTGGTTATTTTTTGAAAATTTTAGTTTAAGTTTACTTTGGTCTGAAATTCAATAGAATTAAGTACGAAATATTTTAAAATCCATTATTTAAATAATTAAATTGAAAAATTTGAACAAAATTTTTTAAAAATAATAAAGCATCATTTTGAGTTTGTGCTAAAGATTTTAAACAGACATATTGTACTAGCTTTTATTTTTAAGATTTAACTTGTTGAAGCTAATTTCATTTTTACCTTTAGTATTTATTTGATAAACTGATGTATCATGGCTATTTAATTTCAATTCAAATCAATGTTATGTTATATAATCATCAGATAAAAAAGTTTTCAGGTTGTAGAGATAAAACATTTGATTAGTTTGGATTTTTAACAAACATAATATTGCTTGTGGTAATTTTTATTATACCATCAAAATTTTTTTGGCATTTTTTTCTAATTAAAATTATTTCTTTGCTGAGAAAAGTTAAATTAAATTATCAGAGGTTTTTTTTTATTTATTTTTCACAATTAAAGTAAAATTGTATACTTTTAAAATTAAAAATTTCGAATGAAATGAAAATTAATTTATTTTTTAAAAGTTAAATAATTTAAGGAGAACATTGAATGATCACAAAATTAAATTAAATTTTTTATTTTTAGGCCATCCACGACATTAAATTAAAGCTTTTATTTTTTATGATTAATTTTTTCTTTTTCTATGTTTTAAAATAAAAAAAAATTTCTAAATACATTAATGTTATGTTCAATTGACTTAGCCTCTTTTTATCATTTCTTCCTTAATATTTCAGTGATTTTATCTTTCAAGAGTTGTCGAAGTTGGTCACAGTTTTGATTTCTTGATTAAAGAACAATTCAAGATTTTTTAAGATAACGATTCAAAAAATTGAATAGATTATTGAAAATTTAGAGGCTTGATAACTGTAATTTCAATATGAAGATTTAGTAAATTACGATTTTTTGTTTACCTCAAATGCTTTTGAAAACTAAAAAAGATTGAGGAACTAGATAAAACAAAATTGATTTATATCAGCTTGTTCACTAGAGATATTTTTTAACAAATAAATCAATTAAAATGCAAACACAAAAAATTATTCATTTTTGGATGTTTATTTTATGAATTCATTTAATAAATAAAATAAATTTAGCAAACTTTTTTTTAATTTTACAATTTAATATTGTTATCATTTAATAATTAATTTATCTTTTTAAAGGATTTTCTCGACTGTAATCCTCAATTACATTTTTCACTTTAATTTGAAATATCAAGTCCAGTCTCAAAATTTCACATTTTTTTCTAATTTTTTTGGTTATTTGTGAATCTTCTCGGGTAATCTTGTTATGGTCTTATATTTGTCATATTTATGATTTTAATAAACAGTTCTAAGCTTGAGCAAATTTTATTATTCGACACTTTATTTCCATCAGATAAGATAAAAAATCAAAATGAAGAGTAAAAAGTTAAAAAAAAAAATTTAAATTAAAGTTGAATTTTGAAGCTACCAACTTTTAAGTAAACTGTTTTTTTTTTAACTTTAGACTAAATTATCTACAAGTCAATTTTTATTTTTAATAATAAATTAGAATTTTTTAATCAAGAATATTATTTTATTAGCCCAAATTTTTTGTTTTGTTTTATATGTTAAACAATATTTTATCATGTTAAATTTGTAATTTAATTACGCATTTATTTTAGAAGATTTTATTTTTATAAAAAAAAATGAAAAAAATTTAATTAAAATTAAAACTCTGATAAAAAATCGAGGAAAAAGACATTTTTCAAATATTCAATTTTTATTATGAAAAAATAAAAAAAATTAGGCATTTAAAATTGACAATTTTAAAAAATAACTTTTTCTTTTTTTGTTTTATGGACCTTTTGAAGAAAATTTTCTTCAATTAAATTAATTCAAAAAAATTTAAAGACATTTTAATTGAAGAAAAACTCAAACAATCAATAACTGATTGATTTTGCTCTTTTTTCGATCAACAATTTGAATTTGAATTGAATTTGATTAGGGACAGGTCAAGTAAAGAGAGATTTTTTGAAGACATGCAAAATTTTTGGGAATAATTAATAAATAATTATTATTTTATTTATTTAAAAAATAGTTTGATATTAATTTTGAATTAAATTAATTTGATATTTATAAAAAAATCGTTCTTTAAATTAAAAATAAAAATTTTTTTGGGTTAAAAAGTCAAAAAATGATTAAAATTAATTGAATTACACAAAATTCTAGGTCTAAGATCGAATTCTGTTGTTTGACATAGATGTACCAAACTGTAAATGTAAATTCACAATTTTTTTAAAAAACCTCAAACTTAAATTTTTTAATTTAATAAGTTAATAAGATTTTGGAGATTTATTTTAATGAAAGACTTTGTTTTGCCAAACGAATTTTAGTAATTGAGAAAACGAATTAGCAAGGCTAGTTTGGCACCATTAAGATTTTAAATTCTATAAAAATTTTTATAAAAAGTCGCTTTCAGTATTTAAATTTTTCCTAAATTAAAATAAATTTTAAATATGATTAATTAAGCTTATTTTTTTCTTTTTTTAATCAAGCATTACATTTTTAAAATTTTAAATAAAAAAAAACAAATCTTCTTATTTTTCAATTGATACTTATTCGATTCTTTTAGAATCTTTATTTAAATACTTTAAAAACAAAAGTCCACATTGAGTTTGCCAATTAATGGCTCAAACAAAAGCTTTAAATGGTATTAATCAAAATACATTAAAGTGAAACAATGTTAAATTTTTGTACAAAATTTCAAAATATTGATTAATACTTAATTTTTACTTTTACTTTTTTACCTAGTTAAAAATTAAACAAATTATGTTTAGTAAAGTTTAATTATTTATTATTGAAAAATTTTTAAAATGACTTTTTTTTAATTTAAAACTAAAAATTCTGACCTGAAATTTACATCTGATCGTGAACTTTAATTTTCCCATGGAATAATCTTTAAATAAAATTAATTTTTTTAAATCAAATGATTAGTTAGGTACAATCAATATTTTATCAAAAAATTTTTTTTTTCTTTGAAATATGAAAATGGTTTCAGATAATGAGAAAATTTTGGGAAAATGTTTAGTTTGTGGTGTTGCATCCAGAACTGTTACATAACCTGGCAAGAATTGATTTCTCGACTAAAACTCAATTAAACCTGAATAGTAAATTCTGAATTGCTGCGCTTTCACTGCTAATAACCAGTTAGTCGAGACAAATAGCTAAATTGTATTAGTAGAGAGAGAGAGAGAGAGTTAGAGAGAAAACCGTCAATATCATTGAAGGGCTACAAGTTAGCCAATTTGGGATAAGTAATTGAAAACAAAACGAGAGGCTTTTCAATTTCAATTATTTAGCAGGTAAAAAAAATAAAAACTCTGCACAAAGCCTCTTGCTAAATCCGTAAAAACAAAAAAAATAAAAAACAAAAACCATTAACTTTTTCTAACTCAATTAAGCCACGAATCCGAACTAGTTCTAATCTGAAATTGTATAATTTTGTTGACAAGAGATTTTGTGGTAATAAAATTCTAAAACCAGTCAAATGTAAATTAAAATGTGGATATTGGGCAATTTTTTCTAATCTAATTGCTTAAATTGTCCATAAATTCTGAAAAGTTCAAGAGTCTTGTTTAGAATAGCTCAATTTGTGGCCACTTGAACTAAGCCGTAATCTTTGAGCGCCGAGAACAAGCTCGGTGAGTTCTACGGGTCAAATTTTAGCTCCCTGTAACTCAGTGCTAGATAAACAGAATTGCAGAAGATAAAATTAACTCAAATTATTAAAAAACCTTTTGGATTATGAATCCTTAATAATCAATGTTTTTTTTTCATTATTTTGAGCAGATTTTTTAATTATTTAAATTAAAAATTTAATAAAAAGTATCTATGAGAGTAGCAATACTTTATTAATGAATTAATAAACTGCTCAATCAAGGAAATGAATGGATCGACTAGAAAATATTTTTTTAAAGTAGAAAAATTTAACTTTTATATCATTAGATAAATTTTAAAAGACTGTCTAGAAAATAAATTCTAATAATAAATTTTTTTTTTCAATTATTTTAATAATACTCTTTATTTGATTTTTTTTGACAGTTAATCTCTTTGAGAGTAGTAATATTTAATTAATAAAATATTAAAGCTTTTCAGCAAAAAAAAAACAAATTAATAGAATAACAAAAATTTATTTTTTTTTATAAATTTTAAAATATTTATAAGACGATCACAAAATTAACTTAAAATTAAAAAAAAATTAAATGATCCAAATTTTTTTTTTTTGTTGTTTTTTTAATAAGAAATTTTTATAAGAGTTGTTATAGTTAATTAATAAATGAACAAAACTTTTCAATCAAGGAAATAAATGAATTGACAAAAAAATATTTTTTTTCAAGTAGAAAAAAGTAACTTAAATATCATTAAACAATTCTAGAAGACAAGTTGGATTAAAAATCCTTAATTTTTTATTTTTAATATTAAAAGGTAAATTTTTTTTAATTTTCTCTTCTTTTGATCAGATATTTGTATTTTATATATTTTTTTAAATAACAAGTCTCTATGAGAGGAGTAATTTTTAATTAATAAATTAATAAAGCTTTTCAATAAAGTAAAAAAAATGAAAAGAAGAGCAAATATTTATTTATATCAAATAATAAAATCAACTTGAAATTTTATAAAAAAAAATTTAAATGGTAATAAATTTTTTTCTTTTTGTATTTCGATTTTTAATTTTTATTTATTCAAAATCTCAATGAGAGTAGCATTTTTTTAATAAACAAACTGTTCAATCAAGGTAACGAATGAATCGACAAGCAAATATTATTTTTGAAAAAATGATTAAAAAAAATAAAAAGCATTTTTAATAATTTCCGAAATATTCTTGGAATTTTTTGTTCCAACTTTTTAGCTGGATTTAATCAACTCGAAGATAAAACTTCATTTAGAGTTACATAAGAGCTTCTCCCGATCAATTTGCGTTTTGGATATATCCTAATTACAAATGAATTTTCGAGTGTAATTTATATGTTTTAGTAACGATTTATCTTTTTTTTCAATGCAAATTATTGAGTGGTTTGTTTTTTTTAATAAATAGAAAAATTAGTTTTTCTCTCGATTGAAATCAATAGCTTTTTTAGTTAAAAAAATTTAGATTTTTTTTTTATTTTTGATGACTAAGAGTAAAAAGTAAAAGAGAATAAAATTTATTAAAATTTTGAGATAATAAAATTTATTAATTTTTTTATTGTAATTAAAACACATCAACCCATAGCTAATTAATTTTTGAATGAGAAATTTTGTTTTTATTACCAAAAAAAAGAGAGTTTAATTTAGCGAAGATTATGTTATCGTATTTTTTGATTATACATAAGTATCGATGTTTATGTTTTTACTAGTAATTAAAAAAAATATATCAAATTCTCATTTAAGCTTAGATAAATAATTCAAGCCAAAATTTTTCATTATTTTGAATAAAAATTCTTTTTTTATGTTTAAGATCCAAATGTTCAAATTAGATGAACCATTTTTTTAGAAGCTTTAAAATATAAAATAAACTTTTAAATTGGCTTTTATTTTTCGAGTACTTTTCAAATAATTATGTATTTATCACGTGGCTGAAATAAGACTATTCCTAAGGGTCCTTAATTATTTTTGAAAAAAAAATAATTAAAAACCCTTTTAGTCACTAATTTTTTTTTTTAATTTACTTGTTTTTTTTGTCTTTCAATCGAATGACAAATTTAAAAATAGCTATAATCTATAATAAAATCTCATTAATAAATTTGAATAAAATTACATTTCAAAACAAAAAGTTCAGCATTCGATCTATTTTAAATTTTTTGTTATTTAAACACAAAAAATAACCTTCTCAGCTATAAGCTTTTTTGTTACCATTTCTATTAAATCTCAAGAACACTTTGTTTAATTTAAAGATTAGAAATTTAATTACTATTTTTAATATTTATTCACTTTTTCATATTAATTTTAAAAAAAATTAACAGAACAAAAAAAAAATTTTTTAATAAATTTATTATCTAAATAATTTTTTGGCAATGAAAAAAACATGTTAAAATTAATTTAAAAATTTTTTCTCTTCGAAATTTTATATTTTTTGTTTTATTTAAATGCAAAATCTAGTTTAATATGGAGTGGTATGGTTATTAAATTGAGTATTGATAGGTGGCTATCCAACAGCCAAAACCTGATTTAAATTAGGAGACTCAAAGATTTTTCATGTTATTTTCCACAATTAAATTTTCGTGAAATAGTTTCAACGTGTTTCAGTTTATTCGAAAAGTTTTTTTTTAAGAAAATTCAATTGTACCAATTTATCTTGTCAAATTCTTTCACCAACTTAAAAATTTTAAGTTAGATCTCCCCGCACTCTTCATGTCTCAAGAGTTGATAAATTTTATTTTTCTATTCTTTGAATAAAGCTAAGACTTTAACACTTGATTAAAACGTTTTAGTTTAGTCTAAATATTTAAAGATTATCATGGTACGACCTTTTTTATTCGAAAAATTTTGGACCCATAAAAAAAGTCAAAGATTAAGCTTTATGAATTAACATAATCTGTATATTAAGAAATTTTTGAAATTTTTTGAATGTTTTTTTAACAAATCGGTCAATTAACAGTAAAGAGTTTTTTTCAATTCAGAAAAATTATAATTGTATTTTTACTATAAGGAATAATTTAGTTGTGTAAAAGCTCAAAATTTTTACAAAAGTAGAATTTTTTACAGACTTAACGGGTGTTCAAAAAAGAGTGTTAAAAATTTTGACAAGTAAAAAAAAAGAAGGATTTAACCAAATTTTAATATATTTTAATAATTAGGAAAATTAAAAAATCTAGTTGGTTCATGGTTTAATTAAAAAAAAAAGGCCACCTAGGACATGATTTAATTTATTGGTTTACTTACATAATTTAAGGACATTTTTTGGACATAACCCATTAAGGACAAACAATTTTTAAGATTTTTTGAACATGTATGCATCATTTATCAAGAAATTTATTTAAAACATATTTTTTGTTAAGCTTATTCACTAATTGTAAAGTTGTGACTTTTAAAACTGTTTTATTTATAAACAAAAAAACGGCCGTTTTCTAAAAGGAAAAAAGACAAGTGTAAATATTAATTAGAAAACGGTGGCGTGTAAATAATAATCAGTTAAATAATGTCATTAAGAAATAATGACATTCTTATGTCTATTATTTCTTATGGAAACTGTAAATGAAATAACAAAAGAAATAAGCAGTTCGTTTTATTGCTGCAGACCGCGCATCAGTCATGGGCGCTCCGGAACAGTGACTCCTTAGGAGTCTTGTGATTAGCAACATCACATCCTCCCTCCGCTTTGAGCTGAAGGGTTACCTGCTAGTCGAGCCGATGTTCGAGTAGGCGGATTACATGCGAGCTTCGCTGTCATCTTCTCTTGCCATATTCGAATGTTATCGGCTGTTTGTGCCGCGCTTGGTCTGCCTCGCTGTCTCGGAGGTTGTCTAGCTGGTGCGATGGTGAGAGGTTGTGCAGCTGGTGTGACCGTCATGGCAGGATTTTGTGCCCCTGCCTGCTCCAACGGTGACGTCTCGGGTGTACTGTAGCCAGACGTTGATATTGGTCGTTCTTGGGGGATTTCTTCGCCGCAACTTGGCTTCTCTCTGTTTGGCTGAACCTGTTCCATTGGATTTGGCTGAACCTGTTTGGCTGAACCTGAACCTGAACACTCTTGCTGCGGCCATTCTAGCGGAGCTTCGAATTGGTTGACCGGTTTGAAAAAAGAAGAATTTCTTGTTATCTCTTTTTGGTCTCCCTGGACTGTTACTCGACTGCCATTTAAGTCGGTTATGGTGTAGGGCTTGAGGTTCCAGTCGGACATTGATTTGTCCGTTCTTTGGCGCCACATTCGGACTTGTTGACCAACTCTGAGCGTCATTTCTTGTGTGCGCATTCGCTCATCATACTCTTCCTTCATGCGGGCTTTGGCTGACCTGTCGTTTTGTACTGCTAACTCGTGTAGCTTGACCAGATTCCCTGGTTTGCTCGGCATTTTAGGGATACCGGTGGTATTGCTGCGACCCATCATGAGCATTGCAGGTGCCACTTGTGTTGTCGAGTGCGGTGTTTCCCGATACGCTCTCAGGAAGTCTCGTAAAACCTCGCTTTTATTTTGACCAGTGTTCTTGGCAATTCGGAGGACTTTCCCAAGGTTCTTCATGAACCTTTCCACCTCCCCATTTGCTCTTGGCCACAGTGGGGTGATTTTCCTGTGGTAAAATCCCCACTGCTGTGCATACTGGTTGAACGCGTGACCATTAAACGGTGCGCCGTTGTCAGACTTGTATTCTTCTGGCGGGCCGAAAATGTTGAACAGAGTGTCCAAAACCTTGCGCACGTCGTCAAACGCTACTGACGGAATCATGTCAACGGCCACCCACCTCGAATACGCGTCGTAGTTGACGAACCAATATTTGCCATCTGCCATCGGACCGAAAAAGTCGCCTGAGACTTTTGTCCACGGGCCACTGGGCATTTCAGATGGGATCATTGGTGAGTATTCCCTCCTGCCGGTGTTCGCCTGGCATGCTTCGCATTGTCCGATGACTTGCTCAACCATTCTGTCGATTCCTCTGAACCACACACGGGACCTAATAAGGGCTTTTGTTTTGACTAGGCCTTGGTGCCCGATGTGTGCAAGCTGTACCACTCTTTTGTGAAGCGACTTTGGCACTAATATGCGATGGTCTCTCAGGATTATGCCTTCTTCTAAGACCGTTATCTCATCTTTGAAACGAGCGTAGTACTCCAAACCTTTTGGTGGCTCGAGTGGTCGCTTTTGCTGTGGCTTTCGCAACCATTCGACGAAGGATTTGAGCTCCTCATCAGCGGCGGTTTCCGCTATGATCTCATTGCGTGTGATGGCATGCGGTTTCGCGCTTGCAACTATGTAGTTGATGTGCCATCGTGCTTCGTTCTCGGCATCATTGTCGGTCGACTCCTCCACTGGCTGGCGGGAGAAATAGTCGGCGATGTTACTTTTGCCCGGCTGGTGCTCGACGATGAAGTCGAATTGCGTAAGGCGTAGGGCCCACCGCTCTATCCTTGCTGGGGGTCTCGCGGCGGAATTGTTGAAGATGAGCTGGACCGCTCGGTTATCTGTTATCAGCCGAAATGCCTTGCCGATCAGATAAAACCAAAAACGTTCACATCCCCACACAGCAGCGAGGGCTTCTTTTTCGCATTGTGAGTAGCGCGTTTCAGTGTCGCTTAGGACTCTGGAAGCAAAACAGACGTACTTTCGGTTGCTGGAGTCTCTGGGGCTGGTTTGCCTGAGGATGGCTGACAGTCCGACCGGACTTGCATCGACCACCAACTCGGTGTTCCACTTCTTGTCGAAGAAAGCCATACAGCGAGTCGAAATGGAATCTTTAAGCTCGTCAAACGCCGCTTGTTCTGTCTTTCCCCACGTCCACAACACGTCATTCTTCGTTAAGCGCCATAGTGGTTGAGTGGTGGTGCACATATTTTCGATGAATCTACTGCACCATTGCGCTGCACCAAGGAAACTTCGAAGTTCCGACACCGTTTCCGGTGGTTTGGCTTCTTTTAGAGATTTAACCCTGTCGATGGTTGGAGAGACGCCGTCGGCCGAAAACCTGAGACCGAAAAAAGTAAGTTCTGTCACGTAGAACTCACACTTCTCAAGGTTTAGGGTGATTCCCGCTCTTTCGAGTCTTGCCAGCACCTTCATGAGGTTGTCGTGATGTGTCTTTGATGTTTCTCCGAAAACTAAAATGTCGTCGATCATGTTTATAACGCCCTCTAGTCCCTCGAGAATGACACGGAGAGCTTCGGTAAAGATCTCGGATGCGCTCGCGATACCCATGTGCAAGCGCAGGTATCGGTATAGGCCTTTGTGAGTCGTTATGGTTGTGTAGTTTCGTGACGACTCTTCTAGTTTTAGTTGGTGGAAAGCCTTCTTTATGTCGAGCTTTGAGAAGATCTTTGCTCCATTAGTGACGCATATTAGATCTTCGATCGACTTGCCTGGGTGTTTAGTGCGGCGAATCGCCTTGTTTATCGGACGGCAGTCGCATGTGAGGCGCACTTCGAGCTTGTTCGGATCGCCGTCGACAGGCTTCCCTTTTGGTACTACCACCAGATTTGCCACCCACTTTGTTGGACCATGCTCGTCTCTAACCCTTTCGATGATTCCGTCAATCTCGTGCTTATCGAGTTCTCGGCCTACAGATTCTTGAAGGTGGATCGCAACTGGTCTTTGTGGTTGGCGAACCGGCTTGACATTCTCATCCACGTCTAGTTTGACTTCGATGCCCTTAATGCACCCGAGAAGACCGCTGAAAAGATTCGGAAACTTAATTTTCAGCTTTTCTCGGCATAACCAATACGATTGACGCAGCTCGGAAGCTTCATTCATTTCGATTGGGTTCAGCTTGGTGTGTTGTTGTGGGGTGGATGGGGTCGGTTTGTCAAGCGGTTCGGTCTTTTGTTTTCCGATGTTGTGGACTGAGACTCCTGGGTCGAACTGAATCAGTCCTAACTTTTGGGACGTTTTGCTTGACAGCAGGAGTTCAGACCTACCGTATACGACGAAGTATACGGCTTCGGTTGAACGGTCTTGGTACCAGATTGTCGTCACGAATCTACCTCTAATGGGCAATTTGTTTGTCGACATGAAAGCGTGGTACTCCGATTTGCATGGATCCAGTTTTGGCTTGTTTGCAAGCTTGTCAAATGCGTTGGAGTCCATGATGTTGATGGGGCTGCCACTGTCTACTAGGACTGACAGCTTTGTGCCGCCAACCTCTATTGTGGCTCTGGGTCCTGACCCAGCTTCGATGTGCGATGTTAAACCGGCATCGCGGCATCGCAGGTAGCGCACGTACTCTTCAAGCTCAACATCTGTTAAGGTGAAAGGCTTGTTTTGAGGGCTTGTTTGCGTCACGTTTGCGACTGGCGGTCGTTGCTCTGGGGTTTTGTTCGGGTAACTTTGTCTGCCCCAGGCGTTTTCGCGACTGTTGCCTGTTCTAGGCTGTTTTGATCGGCATACGCTTGCGAAATGACCGATTTTCTTGCATGTTGAACAAGTTTGACCACTGGCTTTGCACTCCAGGCGATCTTTGTGTTGCTGTTTGCCACAGTAGTTGCAGACACCTCCGTCTTTCGGACTCGCTTGTGATGGTCTGGGTCTTGTGGGCTTTTGTGCAGTGTAGCACACTGATGCTTGCCTGCTGCCGCTTGCTTTTGCAGCATTCAGGTCTCTGAAATCTTTTGTGTTTTGCTCATAAGCTCGTGCGAGTTTTAGAGTTGTCTCTAGCGTGAGAGTATCTGTCCGGCTCTTGAGAAGGGCTTCCCGTTGGAACTCCTCAATCCGGCAATGTGCGACGAACTGGTACATTATTTCGTTGTCCAGTCCTGTCTTGAAGTTGCATAGGGCTGCTTGTGTGCGTAGGCGCATGCTAAATTCGTCGACACCCTCACCTTCGTTGCGGCTCAGTTGCCTGAAGATCGCTATTTCAGCGAACTGAGATCTTTCGGCATTGAAACGGGTGCTCATGAGTTTGTACATTCCTTTGATGTGCTCGTCGTCGATCACCGTGGCTTCTGTAACGGGTGTTGCCAACGAGTTGTATATTTGATGAGCATCTGTGCCCATGTACAGCAAAAAGTTGGCTCTTATTGCTGTTGGTGCTGTTATGTTGGAGGCTGTCAAGAACAGATTGAAGCGCTCCAGCCATAACAACCAACGTGGTCCTAACGAATTTAGGTCGTTCGTGTAAACGAACTTTTCGAACCGATCGCTTCCCATGTCTTTGTATTTTGTGGACGGATCGGAAATTGGGTTTTCGACTTGATTTGCTCCTGGTTCGTCCTTCGGACTTGCTTGGAGCTTGTTTGCGGTATTTACCGTTTGGTCGTCGAATGAGACTTTTTCTTCTTTATTCGAAGTTAGTTGCGCGCTGTCTGCAGTGCTGGTTTGTTCTGCAAAAGTTGCTTCTTGTTGCTGACTGCTGGTGCTGGCGTCTGTGGTTACTTCGCTTTCTAATCGTGCAAGTGACCTCGTGAGTTCGGTATCGAATCTGTTTGCCAGCGTGGTCAGGTGTTTTTCCTCGTCGCCAGATGTAAAGTTGTGACTTTTAAAACTGTTTTATTTATAAACAAAAAAACGGCCGTTTTCTAAAAGGAAAAAAGACAAGTGTAAATATTAATTAGAAAACGGTGGCGTGTAAATAATAATCAGTTAAATAATGTCATTAAGAAATAATGACATTCTTATGTCTATTATTTCTTATGGAAACTGTAAATGAAATAACAAAAGAAATAAGCAGTTCGTTTTATTGCTGCAGACCGCGCATCAGTCATGGGCGCTCCGGAACAGTGACTCCTTAGGAGTCTTGTGATTAGCAACATCACACTAATTAATTAAAGTAAAAAGTTCAAATGAATTAAACTTTCCTTTCGGCAGATATGAAAAAATCTAAATAGATACTTAATTTTTTTAAGTAATTTAAAGAATTTAAGTTTTACTAATTTTTTCCAACAACTTTTGAACAATAAATCATTAAAAAATGATAAAACATTCATTTTGGTCGTTTATTATTGCTTTTTTAAAATAATGTTTTAAATGTTTAGATTTTCTTGGTAAAAATTTGAGGACAGATGTGTTTTGAACATTCTTTTGTGAACTTTTGTTGTTTTGGAAATCAAATAACTCGTTGACTAATTCAAATGATTCAGCGAGTGTTTCTTTCACGTTTTAAATCAAGCATTTCTGAATTTTGCGGAATAATTCTTTTTTAATTTTTTTAATAATTCTAGAGTCCAAAAAGATTTTTTATACGCAAAGAGCATTTTTTTAATAAAAAAAAAATTTAATTTATTAAAAGATTTTTGTATGCATATAATATTTTAGTGACAAAAAAGTAATCTCAATTACAAGAAACAATTTCTAGCCCTTCTTTTACATGTTATTTTCTGAATAAAGTCAAAATTTTTTTTTTACGAAAATTAGTTGTCTTAGTTTTTAATTTGTTTTTTTTTCTAAAAAAAATAAGTTTTATTGACTCTAAACTAGACCTTTAATTTCAAGTAGAGAAGAAAATAAATAAAATGTGAAGACCTGCAATGTTTTATTTTTATTTTAAAAAATGGGAAATTTTCCATTGGAAAAAACATTTTTTTCATACAAGGGTGATAAAAATGTTATAAACCTTTATTTTGTGCTTATTTTCCAGACTGTTAGGACCTGGTGGTACTTAATTAATAATTTTATTTTTTAGTTACTAAGGTTACTTTGCTAATTTTTGTTTGGTGTAAGAAACTGTTCAAGGATGAATTTAGAAATTATTCTGTTATCTAGATCTTGGTCTATACAATTAGGAAATAGAATTTTTTTCTCAATTAATATCACTCTTCTGATTGTTTATTTTATCATTTTTATCACCGCCTTTTTATTATTTGTAATTTTTAAAAAGTTCATCTTTTTTATAAACAACATGTGTAACATTTTTTATTTATTTTTAAAAACCAATTTACAAGGTGCGATAAATTTTCTATGAGAGAATTTGTTATATCTAAAAATAAGCACTAAAAGTATATCAAAAGTAGTTGTAACTAAATTGTATGCTTGAAGATCGACTAGTTAACCCTAGGCGCTTGCAGAAGAGCCTTTAGTGTTAATGATCCTCTTTAACATAAATCTTCCCATTTTTTAAAATTTTGTCTTCTATGGTTTAGTTTTTTATAAGAGAAATACAACAAATATTTGCATTTGTTAAATTGTCATCAAAATGCTAAAATAGAGTTTCGTGGTTTTGTTTTTTTTTGATGAATCGATTTTGTTCAATTGGAAGTTGAAACTTTAGATAAATTTAGATATTACTATGATAAACAAAAATTGTGAATTTAAATAAATAAGAAAAACAAACTCGACTGGATTAATATTACAAAGCCTTTGTGTTTTTTTTTTTTTCTTTCACATTGTAATTGACCAAATTTATTAAGTAATAAAATGCAAAATAAGATAAAATAATTTTTTCTTTATATTTTTAAATAGTTAATCTCTTTGGGATTGTTTATTTTTCGACTAATTAATGAGAAAAATACAAAGTTAAAAATTAAATACGAGTAATTGTGGACCGAATTGTTTAACAGTGACAAGTCCAGACTTAAGAAAAAAATTCAAGTCTTTTACTTGGACTTAAAAGTAAGTAAAATTTTTGACTATTTTTGGAATACACTTTTATAAAAGTCGGGATAAAAAGTCTGAACAAGTCAAATTGTGACTTGAACTTGAAAAGTTTTTTTTTTAAAAAATTACAAGTCTTGACTTATTTCAAAAATTTAAAAATACAAGTCAGGACTTTTACTTATTTTAAGAATAGAATTAAAATATATAAAAAAATTATAAGTCTTTAATTTTTTGTTCAGCAAATAATAATATTATTTGTCAAAATTTCTTTTTCAATGTAAAAATTGAAACATGATTTTTAAACAATTCACATAATCGTTATATTATTTTTAAGTGAATTTATTAATAAAAAACAAAAAAATTTTTTAAATAAATTAAACAAGATAAAAAAATAAGAAAATACATAAAAAATTTTATGACTTGTAATTTTTAAATTTTCTATACAAGTAAAAGTCCTGACTTGCACTTGACTTGTGACTTGTGATTTTTATACAAGTCTGTTTTGGAATATATTTCGAATTTAAATTTTAAATAATATTTTTGTTTAAAAAATTAAATCTGGCAAAAATTTTAATTTTGATTATAAAAAAATTCAAAGATTAAGAAACTTATTTATTTGTCTATAATTGTCAATAAAGTTTTACCTTAGACTAGCTAAAGCTCTTTCAGATAAAAAAAAAATAAAAAATTAAGAAAAAATAAAATAAAGATATAAAGTTAGAAAAAATTAAAATATAATAAAAAAGACAATTAAAATATACAAATTGTGCAAAATTAATTACAGGTGCAAAATGTTTAAGTATTGAATATTTAAAAAAGAAATAGTAAGATAACACAATGGAGTCGGGTATTCGACATATCTTCCAAACCTGGAACTTACTATTTTTATTAATAATAACCCAAGGGCCCGCTGTTTAAAGGTTTATTGCCTTTCTTTTAGCAACAAAGTTAAATAAAGGTTTCTGTAAAAATTGAAAGTTATGTTATAAATTAAGCTAAAAGTTTTAATTATTTTAAATAAGTTTTGAAAATTGCATTGCGATAAAAAAATGCATTGCGTTTTAAAAGTTAAAAAACTGTGAAAATTGCAATGCAATGAAATTTTTAAGCTAAAAGAGTAAATTTAAAATTTTTCAAAAATTTTACTTTGCTCTTTAATTTAAAAAAAAAGTCCGGACTTTGCCTTTCTATGATTTTGGGTTCTGTTAAGAGTTGTTTAAAAGTCCCAAAATACATTTGAATTTTTTAAATTTTTTTTCAAAAGTCCACGGGTAAACGTTCATAATAGAGAAATTATTTTTTAGAGAATTTTTTTTTTAGAGAAAAAAAATAGAGATAATTAACTCTTAATAAAATAGAGAATTAGCTATGGAGCAGCTATTAAGCATCTATATATTCGAAACTTGATGATGATTGTTTCATTATTTCATTTTTTTTAATCAATAGATGAGTAAAATATTGTAAAGGACATAAAACCAAAACAAAAAAAATTGATATTAAAGAAAGTAAATTAGGGAATTTTTATTTTAGTGCCATTATACAATGACACCAATTAATAAATTAATAGAGTATTAAATCTACGAATAAATAATTGGTTTGAAATTAGTTTTAAAAACTTATTTTTCTCTATTTTTATTTTGTATATTCTCTTTTTTATACATTCTCTATTTTTCGTCTTCTCTGATTGTTTTTCTCTATTATGACAGTTCGACAGTCAAAAGTTAAAATTAAAAAAAAAGTCTTGACTTGAACTTTTTTTTTAAATTTGCTAGAACAGGCTTTATATCAAAAAATTTATATACTCTTGGGTTGTCTAACGCTAATAGATTTGCCATATTTCAGAATTTTCTTCCAATTTTAGCAATAAAGTCTTCATTACTCTTCTTCGGTCTTCAAAATTTTAAAGCCCGGACTTGGACTTTTGAAAAAAAATTTTAAAAAAAATTAAAAAAAAGTCCAGACTTGGACTTGACTTGAGACTTTTAGGCAACTTTGTTTCTGTTTTAAAAATTTAAAAATTTTGCCCAAATGACCGCAAATATTAACAGCCTACTACTAACTTATATTAATTAAACTTTAATGTTTGATTTGAAATCAATTAGCGAACTTGGTCCAAAATAGGATTAGTGACCGAAATATATTCGCTTATCGCTTGAAGAAAAAATTTTTGTTTAATTAAAAAATTTGTTTAATAGTGGAGAAAAATAGCAAAATGAGGTTAAAAAATAGCAAGCAAATGTGCAATCTTGGGATCAAGGTGATAGTCCTATTCTTTTATTTTCTTTTTTTTTATTTTCACTTATCATTGTAAAATGACCACAATTCAGTGCTAGAACATGCAGTCAATTGTGGAATAAGACCACACACAAAATTTGGGTCATAAGCTCAAATATTTAATTTTGTCTAGATTGAGAAAAATGGAAAAAATTACATTTTTTTGTTTTGTTGGACTCTTGCAAAATGATCAAGTGATTCGGTTAAGTAGACGCATTCAAAAATAACAAATTGATTGTTGACCAATATATCCAATAAGCAGAAAATCGCTATCAAACATTTGTTCTATTTGTTTCACAAAAATAAGGTCTTTTTTATTTATCTAACTACTTCAATTCTCAGTGTGTTCCTTTGTCAACTATAGACCTAGTTTTGTTCTCAGATTGTCAGCCAAAGCTAAATGTTTGTCACGCACAAAAACAGCATGCTTTCACTACCTTGCGCTGCCTAAAATTTATCAAAGTTGGTATCAATTAATTACCTATGTCCCTCGGAATCGAGCTCAAAAAATTAAAATTTTTTAGAAGTTATTTATGGCTAGGACATAACCAGTCTTATGATTTTTTATTCTAAATATTTTTAAGCCCTTCTTTTTGAATCCAGCAATGGATGAAGGCGGCGCATTTTTTTAGAAATTAGATAAAATTTTTTCTTCATCATTTTTGAAAATTTTACAAGAAGAAAAAAATTTTTTTCATTTATTTTATCTTAATTTTAAATTTTGTACACTGTTTTAATTATGAATAATTTTTTTTTGAAGAAAAATAATTTAATTTTTAGATACATCAAAATTAAAAAAGCGATAAAAGTCAATTTAAATAGAAATCAAAGCAATTTTTTGAATTTTTAAGATTATTTATAACATCATTTTTTTAGAAGTTTGGCATTGAATAATTAATGAATTTAAATTATAGAATTTTTCCACAAATTTAAAGTAAATATTGATCTCATTACATGGTGGATGAAGAGTTGTAGCTATTAATTTAATTATTTTAATAAACAAATTAATGATAATAATAAAAATAAAATCAAGAGAAAATTAATTTAATATCAATCAACTAAATCTGTGATTTTTTATTGCGAATTTGGAAAAAAAACTATTTTTAAAAACTAAAATTTTCTGTAGTGTTCTAAAGGCCTAAAAGATAGACTACTTTTTAGTAAAAAATTTTGTAAAAAAACTCAAAACTAAAACATAAACAAATTTTTTTTATTTTTTATATTTTATCTTAATTCAATAGAAAATAAAATGAAAAAACTTTCTTTTTAGCAAAAAATTCTTTTAATGAAGAAAAGTCAAAAATTTGCTTTAAAATATACGAATTGATCTGTTAAAAAAAGTTTAAAAAATTTACCATTTTTAAAAACATCATTAATTTTTTAAAGATTTTGGATTTTTTTTTTGTTTTAAGAAATTTAATAAAGTTTTATTATTTTTTTCAAAAAAATAATAAATAAATGTTCATTTTTTCCTTAGTGATTTATGATTCAAATTTCAACTATTTGTGAAAATTTTTTCTTTTTTATTTCCGTTATTTAAGATACAATCGATAATAGCATTTTTTTTTTAAATTTTAATTTTATCAGATCATGAGAGAAGAGTAAAAAATAGCCTCTGTTAGATACAAAAATACATTATAAGGGATTAAGGAATTTCTATAGAGACTTATGTACTGAAAATAAAATATTTAAAAGGACATTTAGTCTAAATGATATTAAGTTTTATAGATTAAAATAAGTAAAATTTAATTTAAAGTGCAAATACAAATATATTTGTTTAATAAATTTTCATTTTTAGAGGCAATCAAATAAAGCCAAAAAATTAAAATTTTTATAAAAAAACTTATATGGAATTACGACTGAAACTAGAGAAAAAAAATTATATGTTAAAAATAAAATAATTTTTTAATTAAAGATTTAAAATAATAAGAAATCACTTTTTCTAAGGTTTTTAAATAAACTTTTAATCAATTTCATTCTTGGCTTAAATTTTTCGATGTGTAATTTAAAAATATTTTTTCTAATTAAAGTCAAAAGAAGAGCGTTGTGGATTTTTTAATTAAGAAGGTCTATTGAAAAATTTTTGAAAAAATGCTTTTATTTAAATATTAATTTTTAAATTAATTAGTGATTGTGTGAATAAGCATTTATTTACCCATTTTTAGTACTTGGTGTATGAACGAGATTGATGATTTTTTCAAGCTTTGCTGGTTCAGCATTGCTTTTGACAATTTTTTTTTTGTTTTTTAAAACTCAAGTTTAAGTCAAATTGTATTGAAAAAAATAAAAAAAAAAATAAAAGTCTAATTTTTTTGACTTTTATTTAAAGATTCAAGAAAAATTTTAAATAGACATTGCCATTAAATTGACTATTTCTAGTCATATATTATATTAATTTAGATTTTCAAATTAAATTTTTTACAAATAGTTGGGTCTTAAAAACAACTCTATTTTTAAAGGTCCATTTTACTAAAAAAATTTAAAAAATAAAAATTGATAATGTTTGTTTGACCAAATAAAAAGAATTTGAAAGAAATCACTGAAGATATATTATTTTGTAAAGTTTTGATTTTACTGGAACGGTCTTATGACTGTATCCAGTCAAACTTCCAAAGTCTTACTCGAAATTTTCGGATTAAAACAATAACTGAAAAAAATAATATACCAAAACTAAATTCTTCTCATTTGAAAAACTTTAAAAATATGAATGTATAGATTAGTTTTTAATTGAGCAAAACAAGCTTTTTACCATTAATTTTAAGTTCAAGATTGATTTTAACTTTAGTTTTTTTTCTCAAAGATCATGTAACATTATTTTTGAATAGAAATTTTCATTTCCAATTTGAAAAGCCAGTTTTCAAATTCTTTTAGATACTTATAGATCATGTTTTCAAGATTTTCTTTCTTTTGAAAAATAAAAAAATTAGCCAAATCATTTGCAAAAAGAAGAAAGTATTGGCAGTTTGTTTTATTTCTTTTTGGTATATCATTTATAAAAATGCTAAAAAGAAGTGGCTTAATTACTGACCCTTGTGGAACTGCTTCTTTAATATGGTTTTGACATTTACTCTCAAAGATCTTAAATGCAGAAGCGATCTTGTCCAATAAATAAGATAAGGAGGTAGATTAATTCTAATTAGTTTGTAAATTAGTCCATTGTGCCAAACTTTATCAAAAACTTTAGAAATATAGAAATATAGACAACAGACTTTTTTATTTCTATTAAAAGATAACAACTTTTTGAATAAGAAAATAAAGATTATCTGCTTTTCTAAATCCCGATTGCTCATGTATAAGTAATTTATTTTTCTCAAGAAAATTATATATTCTGGTGTAAATAATACTTTCAAGTAACTTTCCAAGACAACTTGTGATACTAATTGGACGATAGTTATTAGGGTCTTGAGAATGAGAAGATTTCTTAGGTATCACAATATACTTGCTATTTTCCAGGATTTTGGGACTTAACCTAGTTCCAGACTCATGTTAAAGAGTTGACTTATTTCAATTAAAGTCTATATTGGTAAATTTTTTAACATTAGGTTTTGGATCCGATCTAGACCAGACCCCGCTAGTTCTTTGAGTTTTTTTAAGGCTTTTGTAATTTCTAAGAGAGTGATAGACTCGTTTAAATTATTTTGTACTTTATTTAAGAAATCTCTTATTTCTTGTGATACTTCACACTTATCATCCGATTCTACAAAATCGAGTTGAGGACAAAAAGCAGTGGCTAATAGATCGCCAAAGACATTTTCTTTAGGCATGTAATTATTAATTATGTTATTACAATTGAAATAAAAAACAAAATTACTGAACTAAGGAACAAATGTATTTTTTTATTTCTATTATAATAAAAAAGGTACATTAATAAAAAAAGTAATAAAATTTATATAAAATTAGAACAAAAATAACATTCAATTTCCTTTTTTATTGGCCTACCGCGATTTTTTTTAACTTGGGGCTGTGAAGTAACGATTGGGGTCCTTTCAAGACAATTTTTTTTTTGATATTGGCTCTTGTACAGGTGGATCGTTCGAATCTAATTCTTCATATACGCTGATACCCAAACAATTTACATTTTGAGTTTTATTTGGCTGACGAGTTAAGGCATTGGTTGTAGCTTTAGGGCGACCTGGACGACGCTTTCTTTCAAGTGGAATGTTCATTATCGGCAAAAGTCATAGCTAGATATTCTTGAGCTGATTGTAAGTTACGAAAACTACAGAAAGAGAGGTAAACTTTTCCCTTTCCCCTAGTTTTTTTCACTTGTTCTGGTTCAATGGACTCATCTTGGCTTAATTTGTTAGGGATTTCTTTGATAAAGGACATTTTTTGAATAGTGAATATTGTCTAGCTCAATAATTTCCTTTTTGTATAGCATCAATAAACTCATCTTGTCGGAATCAGCTTTAGAAAGTCTTAAACTAATTTATTAATTTAAGTTTGTTTTAAGATATATATTTGTTTCAATTAGATCAAATTATCTTTCAAAGAAACAAAATAGTTACTAACTAAATCATATTTGACATTATTTAATTTAATTGTACTAACAAAAAATAATTGACACTAACATCAGTATTTTTGTTCTAGAAAATATTATTTTTGTTTTTTTAATATATTATACGCGTTTTCTTTATCTATATCTGTATTAAATTCTTTACCATCTTTAAAAAGTAATAGAATTTGTCTTTAAGATTTGTTTGATCTGAACTTATTTATGTTCCTCCAAAAAGGCCTAATTGACAATGGATTTTTTCCTGTTTTATTTATGAACTCGAGCCAATTTTGGTTCCGGTCTAAATTACAATTTTTATTAAAAAAGTTTTATTTTTTTTTCAAAAAAAAAAAAATTTCAGCCAAAGTATTAATCTATATGTGTTGCCTTCTATAATCTTTCAATAGAAGCGCTGGTCGCCGAATATTGTGAGTCGGGAAAATGCTCTGGTTCTCTTTCCGCCACTTCAATGTATTCACAATTCTCTCTGCTAATGAGGCTAAAAAAGAAAGCATTAAATAAATAAAATTAAAAAAATGAGAGAGCATATTAAGTGACTAAACAAATTGACAATGAACAAAAAAAAACAACCAATAATTGCTCCGTTGAGATTATGCAAAGATCAAGATAGCTTTGTTCTAAATTAATCCACTTGAATCCATAGTCAATCTTAATTTGTTTAGTCAAGGCCATTAATCATTTTGCATTGTTTGCTTTGAATCTATGCTAATTGCTGCAAGGTCTTTATTGTTTTTGATGATGAGAGTCTCTTTTGTGTTGTGGTGTTTGTTGTGGTTGAGTGTTTGAGCTCAAAATCGATTAGGCCGAAAAAGGTGATTTTTTCGAGATAGGGCTTGGAGCGTTTCGAAAATTATCAGCTCGAATATTAAGTTTCTAGTAATTGTTTTCTTAAGACTAGACTCTACGATGAGAACTATAGTTTTTATCTATTTTGAACAGGTGATTTGAAAAAGTGATTAGAGCCGCGAGTTATTTCAAGTGAACCAAGTCGAAAAGACATGATTAATTCTGAGTGAGAAAATGGCTGAATAAATTTGCTTGACCAGAGAGGAGAGAGAGCTTGGCGTTTCTTAATTTGATTTAATTATTTTATCATTTTGTGTGAATGAAATTTAAATTAAGCATAATATCGGATAATTGTAATTTATCTTAAGCCGTCAAAAGCCTTTATCAAATCCCCCTTCTTTTTTCTTTCTTTTTCTTTTTTTTTTTGATTTACTTGTCTAATTAGAGCAATTTGGACTTCTTCTCAAAATGCAGTGTAATTGCTGCAGCTATTATTTTTTTTTAAAATTAACTTTTTAATTTTTATTTTAGATTTATTTGTTTGACGTTTTGAGAAACAAAAAAATGAGATCCTAGAACTTTTTTGCTAGTTTGTCCAAATTTTACTTATCACAGACCCACAATGAGTTTTGTTTTGTTTGCAATTTTTGTCGGCTTTTTGTCCCAGACAGCAGCTGGTGCTAGCTGTCCGATTGAATGTGTTTGCCAGGCATTTTCGGCCGACTGCTCAAACCGCAACCTGGACCATGTACCTAGGAATTTACCGGCCAATATTTTAAAAATGTAATAAATTTTTTTTTTAAATAAAAATTTTTTTATTTTTGCTGTTGTCTCAGAGATCTGCAAGGAAACAAAATTAAAATGATAAAATATGAGGATTTGTCCTATCTAAAGTCTCTGAGAATACTTGAGCTGAACAGCAATCGAATTGAAACAATTGAACGCGGATCGCTGGACACCATGGCCAGCTTGGAAAAATTGTAAGTTAAATTTGATTTATTTTTTTTTTAACATTTAAATTCTCAATTTATATTTTTTTGAAGTTATTTTTTTTAAATAAATACAATTTTTGTTGAGAAAGAAATTTAGATTTTTTTGGGTCTAGTGGAAAATGTGAAAAATTGTTCACAAAAAAATGTGACCATGAGTATCAAGTCCAAAATGTGAACATTTTGATCACATAATCTCTGATCACATATTTGGTGACCAAAATAGATAAATAAAAAAATAAAAAAATTTTTCGAGTCCAGTTTTTATTTTTTGTGAACATTAATTTTAGAATAAAAGTTTAATTTTAAATGCAAATAAAAAAAAAAAAATTCTTGAAATTACTACTTCTCAAGAAACTTTGAATGTAGTAAAAACAGCACTCAGCAAACATGCAAACCCTGTACCGTGTGATTTATGTGGAGAATTAATGAAAAACATCAAGGGTGTAAAGTTGCATATGGCAAAAAAACATAAAAACTAATAAAAAAAGGAATTGGAATTTATCTTTTTACTTATTTGCATTTAAAATTAAACTTTTAATCTAAAATTAATGTTAAAAAAAAACAAAACTGGACTCGAAAAATTTTTTTATTTATCGATTTTGATCACCAAATATGTGACCAGAGATTATGTGAACAAAATGTTCACATTTTGGACTTGATACTCATCGTCACATTTTTTTGTGAACAATTGTTCACATTTTCCACTAGACCCATTTTTTTGACCATGGGAAATTTTCTAAAAGAGTAGAAATAAAAAAATTTTTTAAAAATTTTTCATGAAATTAATAAAATTTAACTCATTGACTTGTTACTTTGAAAATAATAATGGTGCTTCAAATCGAAACTAAGCTTCTTCAGACTTCAAAACAGACTTCAAATTTAATTAATTATCATTAGTTAACTTAATGATTAATCAAAAAAAATATTTAAAAAAAATTATTTTTTCGATTAGGTATATAATTTTGTAATTTGAAAAGCTGATATAAAAACTGCAGTACAAAAATAAAAAATTTAATTTTTCATTTTTAAAAATTGTAATTGAAATATTTTTGTTGTTGAATTTCGATTTAAAAATCGATTTAAAGAATAAAAAAATATTAAAAAACAAATGATGTATTGAATTTAATGAAAAATTTTCAGATAATTATGAAAAAGCATGAAAAAATTGTGACGTTTAAGGCAAATTGAAGTTTGAGATCAAGATCAAAAGATCAAAATATAAATTGTGATAATTTTTTTAAAAATAGAGAAAGAATTATTTTTTTTTTCAAAGCAATTGCTTGACATGTCATGTCAAGTTTATATTTATATTTAAAATTTTATTATGTCCCTTTTTATTGAACTTAAATACCGTAAACTCGGACTTATAGACGCAGCATCTACTTCGAGAACGATATATAAACGCGACACCGTTTCTCCGTAGAGGACCATGTTAAAAAAAATCAAAAAAATTAATTTTAAATTTTTGGCGTTTAAGGCAGGATAAGGTATTACATGCATGGTAAAGCCGGAACTTGACCCTATAACAGCATTCAATTTTTTAATAAAAACGCGACCAAAAAAAATTAAAATAAAAATTAAATGCGTTAATAGGTAAAGTTTATTTCATTTATTTTGGTACAAGCGCATGCAGCAAATTAAAATTTAAAAAAATAATGCAATTTTAAAATTGCATGAAAAATTTATTTTATTCTTAGTAATATAATTACAAGCAAAATATACTCAAATTTTGCAATTTTCGAATTTTATTTCAAAACGGTTTCAATTTCTTTGTTTGTTCGTGCTTCTAAAGTTTAAAAAAAAGTAGTGAGTCAATTTTTTTGTTGGCTTTAAAAAATGTTGATTCTTGAAAAATCTGTTTCCGAATCAGCAAATGATTCTGAATCTAGTCCGTCAACTGAGACGAATTCCGAAAACTTATCACAAAAAAAAAATCCAATAAAGTTCCGTATGAAAATTTTTGGGCTAAAAACAATTTTTTTACAATTTTTCATGCAATTTTAAAATCGTAGAATTTTTTTTAAATTTTAATTTGCTGCATGCGCTTATACCAAAATAAATGAAAAAAACTTTACCTATTAACGCATTTAATTTTTATTTTAATTTTTTTGGTCGCGTTTTTATTAAAAAATTGAATGCTGTTATAGGGTCAAGTTCCGGCTTTACCATGCATGTAATATTACCCTTATCCTGCCTTAAACGCCAAAAATTTAAAATTAATTTTTTTGATTTTTTTTAACATGGTCCTCTACGGAGTAACCGTGGGCAATGTGAAATTTTAGTACAAAAATTACAGTACAAATAGTAAAAACTTTATAATTTTTTTTCTAATTGTGCAAAAATGGTTCTGCAAAAAGTACAATATTGTACAAATTTTGTACAAAAGAATTCCAAGCTCTGCAAAAACTCTGCAAAAACTCTGCAATTTTCTGTAAAATGCATACCATCAAAAAATCCTTGATTAAACTATGCAATAAATTGCAGAGTTTTTGCAGAGTTTTTGCAAAGCTTGGAATTCTTTTGTACAAAATTTGTACAATATTGTACTTTTTATAGAGTCATTTTTGCACCATTAGAAAATAAATTATAAAGTTTTTACTATTTGTACTGTAATTTTTGTACTAAAATTTCACATTGCCTAACCGTGTCGCGTTTATATATCGTTCTCGAAGTAGATGCTGCGTCTATAAGTCCGAGTTTACGGTAGATTTAAAAATTTTAATCGATTCTAATGAAAATTTACTTTTACATACAAACTGTTTTAAAATTTATAATTTATTTAAGTGGAAAAATAAAATTATTTCAGTTTGAATGAATGGATTTAAAAGTTATAAATTTGAATTTTTGAATTTACTTAACCTGAATTATTTATGTTATTAATTTTTTTTGTTAAATAAATAAGAGATCAATCATTCTGATATTAATTTGATGATGCACCATTATTAGACACCACATGTCTAGTAATATTTTGTATTTGTTTTTAAAAATTATCAAAGTCATTAGATAAATTAAGTTTTAAAATTTTAAATGATCGTTTTGATTTTAAAATGTGATAAAACTTCAATTTGACGATGTTTCAAATTCATTTAAAAAAAAATAAAACGGGGTTTAATTTTTGCAATCTTTTCCCATTGAAATTAAACATTGCATCACACAAAAGATATTTAGTTTTTATTGTATTAAAACAAAAATCTTTAAATTTTATTTATTTTTCTAAACAAATAAGAAGACTACTTTCTTTAAGAAAAGGTACGTTTTCTTAAAAATACAAAATATTTAAGAATATAGCAAATTAGATTTTTTTCCTTTTAAATAAGCTGTCTAGGTATTAAGCTGTCTTTTTAAAAAATATTCAAAATCTATTTAAAAACATAGAGTAAATACCAAAATAAAAAATAGTTTAAAGAAAATTGATTTAAAAAAATTCAGAAATTTCTTTTATCTGAGATATTAAAATTTTAGAGTATATTGGTTATTAAGTAAATTTTACGAAGTGTTTATCTATATTAAAAAAATTTATTTTCCTATTTTATAAAAAAATAAATAAAATTTACTACAATAAAAAGTAAATAAATGTTTGATGCAATCTGTTTAATTTCAATGTAATAAGATTGCATAATAAACTCCTATTTGAATTTTTAAAAAAATAAATTTGAAACATCGCACTTTTTTAATGCTTTTTCAAAACTGTATGAAAATTTTCATTTAAAGACGAAAAATTTCAACAAAATATATCTAATTTTTTTGTATCTATTTTTCGATTTGAATTTAATAGAAATCGAATAAGTAAAAAATAAATTTTTTAAAAATATTTTTCACCAAGAAATTTTAAGTAGAAAATTCAGATAGAAAAATTATTTCAAAAAAATATAGAACAATTTTGACGTAATAAAATTTAGGCCTGATTCATTAAAAATTAATTCGAAAAATCATTTTTAAAAATTTTTATGTAAAAATTTTAATAAGTTAAAAGAACAAATTTACCAAAATTTTCAAGGATCAAACCTTCCTCGAATTATTATTTTATTTGTAAAGTTTTAGTTTTAATATTTTAAAATTATGATTTTTAAAAATATTTTTTCTATAAAGATCATTATATCACAAATTTTTAATTTCTCCAAATTTTTGATTTTAAGATTCTTCAATTTCTCCGATTTTTACTCAACTTTATCTAGGAAATCGCAAAGAAAAAAAAAGATAAACAATTTTAAAAAAATATCGAGTCAAAGCTCCTTTAGTTAATAAAAAAAAAATTTTTATTCACAAAAATTATATTTCAGGTACTTTGATAATTTTTTCTCTCTCTTTTTGTAAGAGGAAATAAATAAGAAATACCTTAAAAATGACTTTTATTTATTATTTAAATATAATTTGGGAGAGACTCCCAGGCAGTTTGGAATGGAACTTAGTCCTCCCTTTCAGCCTCTTGCTTGAAGAAACATAAAAAAAAAAATTAAAAAAGTTAGAATTTAAAATCAAAATAAAATAAAAACAAAAGTGTTTTGTTAGCTTGGAATTAAAAGTTGAAAGATATTGTTAAGTGATGACCAAATGTACTTTTTGAAGATTTGCATAAAAAATTATAAAATAAAAAATTATAAGTAAAGTTAGTGTTAGTTTAGAAATACCTTAAAAATGACTTATTTATAAAAATATATAAATTCAATAAAAAATTGTAAAAAAAACATTTATTTTTTAAAGATCATTGAACAACAACGAACTTTCGTATTTTCCGCACGATTTGTTTTCGAACTTGAAAAATTTAAAAACACTGTAAACTTATTCAAAAATTTTAATTTCCTAAAACTCAAAATTTAATTTTATTTTAAAGTGATTTGAGTTTCAATAAAATAAAATTAATATCCAAAGAATTGTTTAGTGGACTTCATGTTTTAAATAATCTCCAATTAGACAACAATCAAGTGAAATGCATCGAAAAAGGCGCATTCAACAACTTAATCAACTTAAATATTTTGTAAGTTTAAATTTTATTTATTTATTTTACACTGTGCGATAATTTGTTTTTAGAACTTTGAACAATAACAAACTAAAATTGCTCCATGACGATTTATTTACTAACTTGAATAATTTAAAAAATTTGTAAGCTCATTTTAAATGGATAAAATTTGTTTATCTTTTTTTTTGAAAGGGCAATCAATAACAATTTATTGGAATGCGGATGCAAAATCTTGTGGTTTAGTAAATGGCTGGCAAATCATGTAAATTTAGCTAATGAAGTCAAATGTTTTTCTGCTAAGCACAATCAATTCATAAACTTAAACATCCTAAATGAGCTTGATTTCAAGTGTAATCTAAAAGGTTTGTAGTCTTTGAAGTATTTTGAATTAATTATTAGAATTTATTAGAATCAACATATTTAAGTATTATTTAAAAAATTTAAAATATTCTAAGCATACAAAATTATGATCAAACCAAACATACTTGAAAACTTTACAACATGATATTTTATTGGGTCTACCACAGTGAAAAAACTTTTACCCACAGTTAAATCACTGTTACCCAGAACCAAAAAATTTTCACCATAGAAATTCATTTAGCCCTCTCAAAAACTTTTTAACGCAGAAAACAAAAATTTTTGACAAAATTTTAAATTGTTTAAAAAAACTTTTCACCACAATAAACATACAGTGGTGATTTGACACGCGGGTTTTTACGTAAATTTACGTAAAATTACGTAATTTTACGTGAAAAAAGGGTAAAAACTAAAAGGCCAAAAATTCGCCGTTTTTTAGTTCTTTTTAATAATTTTGCTCAAATTCTACAAAATCAAAGTTTCAAACTCGAGAAAAAAATTTACGATATTTTACGTAAAATTTCGTAAAAAGTTGTAAAAAATCGTAAAAAAGTTAAAATTAAAAAAAATTATTGGAAACATGTCTTTAAATTTTATTAGTTAATAAATTTTAATTCAAAATTTTGCTTAATTTTCTGGTTGTTTTTTAGCTGAAGTGTTAACAACTGAGCGGGACGTCTTCAAGGAATTGCTTGCTTTTTCAAAGGCTTTTTCGAATGTTCTGTCATGAGGTACATATCGTGCCAAGTGTTCTTTAATACAAAAAGTTAGAATACTATTTAAATTAGTAAATTGAATAAGAATAAATACCTTTTATCTCAAGAAATTTTCTATTATCTGCTGATCTATAGAAACCAATCGTTTCATTTGGGTTTTGAGGGAAATTTTCCCTGATTTTAATCCTAAATTGCTGAGTGAAATCTTTTTCGACGTCTTAAAAAGGGTTTAAAAAATTATTAATTGAGGCTGGATCGAGCTTAAGTCTTCCAATTTTGAGGAAAAAGAAGGCTCAGTCCCCCTAATTTTCCTAAATATTATTTTAGTAAGGTATTAGAGTACGTGGAAAATTAGTCTGCTGCATACTCAAAATTTCGAAAATTGATGTCTGAGTCTTCCATCCAATTCGGCTAGGCTACACTGTGATTCAATCTTATCAATACATCAATTTTCTTGATATGAAACCAAAAGCAAGCAATTCATTGAAGACGTCACGCTCAGTTGTTAAAACTTCAGCAAAAAACAACCAGAAAATTAAACAAAATTTTGAGCCCAAACTCCAAATTTAACTAGTCTTAAACAATTTTAAATTCAATGTCCGGCTTAAATTATATTATTTCCTGAAAATTTTCTATTTAAGACATATTTATTTCTAAAAATTATTATAAAATTGTTGGACTATTATTGACACAAAGGAAACTAAACGGTAATGCAATAGTAATCGGAAATAAAGAGGAGACCTCTTAAAAGAAAATTTTTGGAAAGTTTAACAAAAATTAAAAATTTATTTTTAGTGAAATTTAGTGATTTTTCTTCGTATTAAAAAAAATAAAATCTTGCATAAGATCAGTGAAATATTAAAGAAAACATTAGATATCTTCTTTTTTAAAATACAAAATTAAATTATTGAAAAATTTAACACAAATGTTTGCATTCAAAATTATTTTTGAATTAAAAAAAGACTCATTTTTATGAAGCTTAATTAATGATTGAAAATTCTACGTAATTTTTTCTAAATAGTGAAGCAGCAAATTTTAAAAATTTTTAAATATTTCAACATATTTTTACAAAAAACATTCTAAACAATGCTTTTTCATCACTAGACGGACTTCAAACACTTTACTTGCTTTTTTAATGAATTTAATTTTTAATTAAAAAATTAAATAATTGAATTGTTTGAAAAAAATCTTTAACAAAAATTTTTTTTATTTATTATTACAGCTGAATTGAAGGCTTAACAGGAAAATTGACTAAGATATTTCCTACTTTTTAGATGCATTACTTAAATGAAATATTTTAGGATATATTAAATTTTAAGTTTTAGAAATTAAACCCTAAAATAAACTATATTTTGACAATGTGTCAAAAAAAAAGTAATTTTTCTGCGGTGAGTTTTTTTTTAACAAAATATGGGTAAAATAAAGTAAATTTGTGAGCTAAATTAAAAAAAAATATTGCAAAAAAGTCTGAAAATAGCAATGACGAAGTCAAATATGAGATATTCGAATTTTTACTTACTTTACTTGAAATTTAAAAAAAATAAATAAATTAAGTTGACTTTAATTTTTTTTTGTATTTAAATATGAATCAATCAGTTATTGTTAATCAGGACCAAAAGTTGCTTAAAATTTGCTGAGATTTCTCTATAACTTGATAATTTGAAGTTCGGTTTAATTAAAGTTCTTTTAATTTTTTTTCATTAATTTAGTAAATTAAGTTTCTTAATTAAAAAAAAATACATATATTTTTAAAAGAAGTTTTTTTATGTATTTAGGTTTGTTTTTCGACATAATCGGATTTAATTTAAGATTTCTTAAGCGGATTTTTTTAAACTTGATGTTTTTTGAAAGTTTTTTATTTATTATTAAAACATTAAAGATAAATTATTATAAAGATGGAGTTTTAGTCATTTTTTATTTATTGCAAAAAAAAAGCCTGTTATTATCCAGTCCCAATGGATTCTTAAGTTAGCTTAAATAAAATGTGACACTTTATTTAGGGAACTATTTTTCTGGGATTCTTTAAATAGTATTTATATTTTTTAAAAAAATTTAAAAATATATCATGTTTAATCAAAAGTTTTTATTTAACCTTTGCAGCATTACCAACGCATTTGTTTTGAGCATTACAATTTGAAAAACATTGAACATCATCATCACAAAATTCATTCTGATCTCTAGCACATCTGTATGGAGCATTAGCGTCAACTATAGCTATATAAAGCTCTGCAGAATTACATCTTAAAATATGATTTAAACTCTAATGTTAATTAGATTCTCATTAAAAAAGATACTCGCATATTGTGCCATTACAATAGGTGGTTTGAAAAATAGCAGACACATTCTGGCTTGTACCATACACTGCTGATCCATCACAACTTGAATCAGCTGAACATGGACCGCCAACTTTGCTTACTTAAAAAAATAAATTATTTTAAATTTCAAAAAAAAATAAAAATTTTACATATTTTAATTGTAACTTGGGCTAAAGTATCCAAAGCTTCAGTCAATGCATTCTGTTCTAATGTTAAAATTCCAACCGAAGTCATGGCAGATTTTGAAGTAGGTGAGCTGGTTTCAGAAAATGTTAGTGTAGAAAGTTTTGTATAATTTTTCACAAAACAAACACCTTTTGTTTCTTCAATATGTTGGCGATATATAAGACATATAGTTCCAAGTAAAAGAAGATAAAAAATGGTGAAATCAACAATTGCTGTATAAGACAATATACTGAGCTTGCTAGACATAAATTTTAATCTGATTTTAATCAAGAATTTTTTGAAAATTTAAATTAAATTAAAAATTAAATTTATTTATAAACCAAAAATTAAATTTAAATATTCAAATTTTTTAAAGCTTTTTTTTTTTGTTTTAAAAAATTTAAATTTGAAAAGAATCACGATTGAATTTTGAATATTTTTAAATTTTTTAACTATTTTTAAAAAAATTGAAAAGAATTTTAAATTATTTGCCATTTAGAAAATGACGATATTGATGGTCACTGTGAACCAGAGATCGAATGCCCCATTCCATGTGTGTGTGAAAATAATATAGTTGATTGCAAGGACCGAACTTTGACTGAGATACCAAAAAATTTGCCAAAAACAACAATTGAACTGTAAATTTTAAATAAATAAATAATTTTAAATTTTAAATTTTATTCTTTCTAAGCCACTTGAAGCGAAATTTTATCTCCAATATTCCAAGCGAAGTGTTCAAGGGCCTAAAGAGCCTTCGTTTGCTCGATCTCAGCTACAACCGCATACAAAACATATCCGCTGAGTCTCTCAAAGACCTGGAATCACTGAACACCTTGTAAGAATTCTTTCGAAAATAATTTCCATTTTATTTAAATCAACATTGAAGGATTTTATTTCGTAATGAAATAAATTACATGCCTCCACTCTTATTCGATAGTCTTCCCAAATTACAATTTTTGTAAGTTTTCTGAGCTTTCCTAACCCTAACAGCACGCTAACTCTCAAGTGCCACCAATATTTGAGTACTAATGCAATTTTATTTTCAGACTTTTGAATGCCAACAAACTCAGCTGTCTTCACAAAGACACATTTACAGGCCTAGCACAACTGAACTTGCTTTCTTTGTTCGACAACCAGCTCAAGACACTTCCCGAGGGTCTATTCGAACCCCTAAAATCAGTTCAAACAATGTAAGTTAAATTTTTAATTATTAGATCACGTGATTATTTATTTAATAGTTTATTTAATTTCTAAGTATTTTTCAAAATTTTTTTTCGGTAAAAAGCCATGGTTTCATTTAAATTATCTGAGAATTTTTCTCTTAATTTATTTTGTAATTCTTTAGTATTCTTGAAAAAGTAAAAAAAAATCTTATGACAAAAAGTTTTTTTACTTTTTTTAAAAGGTTATTCCATTCGTAATTTAAATAAATGGAGACTGACCTAACCATTTTACCAATTATTTAAAATAGAGCATTAAAAACATTTGATTGAACTTTTAATTTTTTTAACACATTTTTACCAAAATTTTCCAAATCTTACTGGATTTTATTAATTCAAAATTATTTTTTTACGTAAATTTACGCAAAAATCGGTAAATTTTTTTTTTCAATTTTTATTAATTTTTTTAATTTACTGAAAAAATGGCATTTTTGGCATTTTTGTTTTTACGTAATTTTACGTATTTTTTCGAAAAATTACGTAAAATTACCAAAAATTCTAGTATCAAATCAGCACTGTATTTACGAATTGAATTTTAGATAATTTTGAATAAAAATTAATTCCACAGAGAGAAACAAGGAAAAGTTTTCAAGTTGGTTTGATTTTAGAAATTTCCATGTAATGCCATAGAGGAAAAAATATTTTTTTTTTCGAAATTTTTTTTGAAAAAAAGCCAATAATTAGATTCCAGTTGGTCAAGTTTTTTAATTTTTTGGAGTTAAAGATCAAAAATTATTATTAAAAATGATTTTGAATATTTTTTAATTAAAAATTCAAATTAATAAAAAAATAATCGTAAGAATTTACCGCATTACCTAATATTTTAAATCTGCAAGACTCTGCAAAAAATTTGTGTTTTAAGTAACACTTGCTTATGGATTAACATGGTTTACTTTGCATCGAATTACGTCTCTGCATTAGAATTAAAAAAAAAAAAAAACAATTTGATTTATTCATCTTTAAAATTTATTTAATTGAATTGATTAAAGGAGTAGTTTTTACAGAATACATTAAAATCTTCACAACACAATTAAAATCTTAATTTTAATTTAGCGTAATAACGATTCTGAGGTAAAATTACGTAATTTTCCGTTAATTCACGAAATTTTGCCTAAAAAAGTTATTCAATTTTTTTTCTCTGACCATTTAAAAAAAAAAAAAAATAAAGATTTTGTGGCCCTTAAAATATAAATGATTTTTAATTATTTTCTGAGAATGTGGACTTATTGCTTAAATTAGTTTCGAAAAGCTCTTAAAAAATTACTTCTTCAGAATTTTAAACCTTAATTTTTTATTTTTGTTTATTCAATGCAAGACTAAGCAAGTTACCCCATTTAATAAATTAACACTAGAAAATGATTAAATTGAAAATTACAAAAATTTGATCAAAATGTCAATTTTTTAATTAAAAAATTTTTGATAATTCATACTATTTTTTTTTAATTGGAAAATTTTAATTTTTTTAAATTTAAAATGGTTTCCAAAGATGATAAATTGTATTATCAGACATAATTTTTAATTTTTGATTGAAATTAAAACTCAGATAATAAAAATCTATTCACCAAAGTAAACAATTGAGATTGGTAAAGTCTTACCGAGGCTTTTAAACTGGATTTTAATATGCCAAACTACAGTTTATGATTTTGAGCATTTTATAAATAAATTTAAAAAAAAAGGACTGAACAATTTTTGTTTGAAGTTTTTACTTTTTTTAAGTTAAAAAATTACCTTTCTTGGCAAAAAATCAAAAATTAAAAATATAATTTATTAAAATTTTTACAATTTAAGTCACAGATTATGGTCATGTTCAAAAATTAAATCAAGTGTTTGCGTTCTTATCTTTTACTCGATTTTTTATCAAAACTATTACTTCAAATCTCCTTAAAGAACTTTTACTTTTAATTTAAAATTAATTAGGATAAATTTCATTTATTAAATTTCAAAATTAAAAAATGTTATCCAATATCATTTTAAACTCTTCATCAGTTCCTCAATCAACTAAAACAAATACTTCGATAAACAAGACCTGAAGCCCGATTGCATTTTAGTGATTACTAAAAAATTTAAAAAAAATTTTTTTTTAAATATTTAATTAAAATTTCCAAAAAAACACATTTTTAAAAAATTAAATTTTTTTAGACACTTGGGTCGAAATCCTTTGATATGTGACTGCCGCCTGAAATGGTTGAACGAATACTTTCACACACATCCAGTGGAAAAAAGCGGCATTGCTTGCAACATGCCGAGACGGCTGGCAAAAAAAAGCATCGGTCTTATTCCAAATTCAAGGTTTAGGTGCAGTGTGAACCAAAACTTTGACCGAACATGTGACCAATTTGACAAATGCCCAACAAATTGTAGCTGTCAAGGAAGTATTGTTGATTGCCGCAGCCAAGGTCTAGACCACATACCCGAGGACATCCCCCCGTCAACTACCGAACTGCATCTTCAAGACAACAATTTAAGAGTGATTAAATCAAATGGAGCTTTTAAAAAATTAAAAAATTTACAAAGACTTGACTTGAGAAACAATAAAATTTATTTGATTGAAGAAAATGCTTTCCAAGGCGCTGACCAGCTGAGCGAGTTGTTTTTAAATGAAAATTTTTTGTCAAATATTAGCCCGAATATGTTCAGTGGTCTTCAAAATTTAAAGACTCTTCTATTAAGATCAAATAGTTTAAATTTTTTGACCAACAATTCATTCAACAATCTAAATCAACTGCGTTTACTTTCGCTTTATGACAACCAAATAAGCTGCATACAAAGAGGAGCTTTTGACAACTTAAAATCCCTATCTACTCTGTAAATAAGAAAAAAAATTTAGAAAAAAATTTTTTTTTAATTTTTTATTTTTAAAAGAAATTTAATGTCAAATCCATTTGTGTGCAATTGCGGTCTGAAGTGGTTGAAAGACTGGCTGAAGCATGCTAACATTGCGACTGGAAATCCCAAGTGCAGTGCTCCTGGTCACCTAAAAGACCATTCTTTGGTCAATTTGGATGATCAAAGCTTTGAATGCGATTTAAATCATGAGCAAATTGACCAATGTGGTAATATTTTGGTTCCTTTGACAGCAAAATATAAAGCGTCATCATGCCCGGTCAATTGCAGTTGCTCGGACAAAATAGTCCGCTGTAGTCACCAAAAATTGGCCACGGTACCTCAAGATATACCCTTGGATGTCAAAGAATTGTAAGGGGTGTCAAACTTGTTTTTTAAAAAGATTAAATTTTTTTCCAAGATATTTAGACTCAAATGAGATAGAAGAGATTCCTGAATTTTTCAAAAAATTTTTGTACCTGGAAAAATTGTAAAATTAGCTCAATTGAGATAAATTTTTGATTATTTTCTCAATTTTTAGAGACTTGAGCTCGAATAGAATTAAGGAAATTCCTAGCCGAGTGTTCCAAAGACTGTCTCAAATGGATACATTGTAAATTTGTAAATTTTTTAGAAATTTTTTTTTTAAATTTTTTTGAATAAAAGAATTTTGAGTTTTAATTCAATTGAATGCGTCAATGCCGAATCGTTTGCTGGTCTTTTCAAATTAAGATTGCTTTCACTGTATGCCAATAAGATGACCACAATTCCTGATGGTGCATTCAAAGACCTCAAATCGTTATCGCACATGTAAGTAGAAATTTAATTTTCAATTTTAAGAAAAATTTCACATTTTATCTTTATGTGTGCGAATTTGATATTTGTTTGCTTTTAGTGGTTTTAAATTAAAGATTTGATAATTTAATTATTAAAATGAATTAAAATTAAAATACATGATTAAAAAAATATTTCATAGATGAAATAGAGGAAAAGATAATGGGATATATTTAATCCATCTCTATAATTATTTATATGATCTCTAGAAAATAATCAAAATGATCTACTAATAAAATAAAAATAATAGCTGGAATTGATTATTTAATGTACAAATTTTGTTTTTTTTTAATTTTTTTTTCAAAATAAAAATTTAAGATTAAAAATTCTTGACATTTGCATTAAATTTATTAAGGAAAAATGAATTTAGAGTAAGAACGGTACATTTGTTTGATTTCTTAAATGGTAGTAAAATTTTTCGTTAGAGTTTGCGTTGTGAATTTCAAATACAAATTGAACAAAAATTCTTCATTTTTTGATAAATTAAAATTAAAGATTATAAAAAATAGGCAAAATGTAATTTATTGTACATTTTTATATTTTTACATTTTTACATTTTTGAGAGAAAAAAAAAATCTCAAAATCAAATAATCTAAAAAAATTTTCATTCAAGAAAAGTAATAATAATTTCGCAATTACTTAAAAAGGAGTTTTAGAAAAATTTAAATGTAAAAACCAAGGATAATTTTTTGAAAATTCCTTTTAATTAATTGCGAAATTATTATTACTTTTCTTAATGAAAATTTTTTTAAGTTTTTTTATTTTGAGATTTTTATTTTTTCTCTCAAAAATTTAAAAATGTAAAAATATAAAAATGTACAATAAATTACATACATAATAAATTACAATTACAATAAATTATATATATTTTTAAGTTTAGTTTAGTTCATTTTAGGTAAAAAAGGTGCAATAAAGTATGTTGGACTATGTTGCAGTATTTTTTCTAATATTTTTTATTATCTTTAATCTTATTTATCAAAAAATTAAGAATTTTTGTTCAATTTGTATTTGAAAATCACAATACTGAAAGGTCCTTGTTAGATTTTCTTCACCAGTATATTTATTTTTCATAAATAACTACTGGATGGGATTTCTTTTATAATCTCTATCTTAGATAACAAAATTGATTTGGATTAATGGCCTGGACATTTTCAAATTTGTTTTTAGTAGATAATTTAAAGTTTTTTCGATAAATGGAGTGCACCATGAATTAGCTTATAAATACATAAAAAATAAATTATTATCAATTTATTTTAATTATATACATATGTTTATTTTACTTATATTTACTTATATTATTTTACTTAAAGTTATGTATATAATAAAGTTTTACATAGGGTGGTTTTGAAGTTTGTTTCAATTCCATCATTTCAATTTAGAAAAACTTGAATAACTTTTTTACTAAACGAGATAATTTGGTTCTATAAAATGCTTAATTATTATTATTATTATTATTTATTAGTTTAAAGCCTCATAGGCAAAATTACAAAGAATTACATTAAATTCGAGTTAAATTCACAATAATTTTTTTTATTTAAATTTTAATTTTTTTTAAATTTAAATTTATCAAAAATTCTAATTTTATCATTTTTTTGTATTTAAAAAAAATTTAAAAAGAAAAAATTCTTTTAATTTAACATTGACCACTTAAAGGCTTAAGTAAAAAATTTAACATATCAAAATAAAAATTTAAATTTTCATATGATTCAATTTTGATCTAAAAAAAACCCTAAAACCCAACTATTATTTATTATTTTCCAACACCATTACTTTTTTGATACTCAAGAGCTCTGGGCCTGAATCCGCTGTTCTGTGACTGTAATCTTGCTTGGCTGTCGACATGGATCAAAACCGATTATGTAGAGCCCGGAATAGCTCGGTGCACTGGACCAGCCCTACTATCCAACAAACTAGTTCTCACAACCCCCACACACATGTTCACCTGTTCATGTAAACACCGATATTTTAATAAGGTTTGTTTTTAAATGGGTATTTATTAAAAAAAATTGTAAAAATAAAAATTAATTAAGAGGATTAATTAATCTTAGTGGTGACTTAATTAAATAAAAACAATGCAAATATTCCTGATTTCCGACTTGGGAAATCATAGTTTGGCAAGGAATTTCTACTTTAATTGTAGGAACTTCTGATTAAAATTGAGTTTTCCATCCGTTTGGTTTAGCAGTAAGTTAGAATAAAAAAAACGGAACATTTTGAATTTTTATTTTAGAGTGTTTGTTATAATTTTTATATTCCTTCAGATGATTTAAATAAGATTTCTGATGCTGATTTTAAGAGTTACCGATTATTTTGTTATTAATTTATATTTTTTTGAAACACTCAATAATTATTTTTATACTACTCAAAAACAATTTTTATGAACTCATTTTTGATTTCTTTGATAATAATATTGACAAAAAATAACTACCCAAAAAAAAATATTTTAGCATCCAAATAATTATTTTGATTAAAAGAAAAAATTTAAACAAAATGTATTAATCGTCATCTAAAAGTACTAGTTTTTATTTAAAAAGATGGATTGACAATTAATATAAGATAGAACTAAAAAGTATTAAAGAATATTTATTTTAATTAAATAGAACTTATAACTATTAATTGTCGATGAGAATAATTAATCGGTTTAAATTTTAATTAATTGTTTCTTGAAAAAATTAAATGTCGAAAAAAATTTCATCAATTACTATTTAATAATGTACTAGAATCATTATAGGAATTGCGTTCGTTTCAAGAGAGAAAAGTCATGTTATGAAGAATTTTTGTATTTCTTTCCATCTGAAGCATAACACATCAATTTAGGAAATATAAGAGGAGTAAGGTAACTAAAAAAGATGGCACCTTGAAGTTAATGATCAATTCAAAAAGTTTATATTTAGATATTAAAATAAATCTTTGATTTAATTTTAATAATTTTAATGTAACATAATTAACATTGTTATGTAGATTTAGAATTTAATAAGTATTTTCTCAATCCAATGATAAAATTGATTTTTAATTCATTTAAATGATTTTTTGAAAAGTTTATTTGAATTTTTTTATTTATTTTTGAATGCTAGATACAAATACTTTTGTAATAAAAAAATTCAAATAAACTTTACAATAAATCATTTAAATAAATTAAAAATCAATTTTATCAACGGATCGAGAAAATGTTTATTAAATTTTTTTTTATTATATAAATCTACATAACATGTAAATTATGTTACATTAAAATTATTTAAATTAAATCAGAGATTTATTTTAATAACTAAAGATAAGCTTTTTGAATTGGAATGATATTTTGAGTTGATCAACAACTTCAAGATAACAAAAAGATGCCAAAAAAAATTAGTAAAAATTAATTAATTTTTTTTAATTTATATAAAAAAATTTTATGTAATTGATTTTTGAATTATTCTTGTTAACAAAATTTATTTATTTGTTAACAATATGATTTTTTTAAACTTGACTTTGTTGCGATGCATTAAATGACTTTTAACTTAATACTTATAATTTACGAATAAAACATTAAATTGACTTTTATTCGGTTTAATTTTTTTGTGTCTGAATCAAAAAATGTATCCAATGTTGAAATAACATTGAAAAAGTGAGATGCTTCAAATATTTTTTAAAGTTTCAAAAAAAAAAAAAAAAATTTAAGTTTATATTGCAAGTATTTTCATATTCGAAATTTAACTCTTTAGTGAAATAGAATGAGTTTAATTTTTAAATAAAAATTAAAAAAAAATTGAAAATTTTTTATTTAACTTTAAAATAATTTATTTAATTATTTGTTTAACCATAAATAAAAAACTCAATCTAGTCGCCTTGGTGAACCATAGTTCACATATTACGCGAACAATTCTTGTTCCCGGGTTTGTGAACAATAAGTTCACCTAAATTTTTTGTTCACAAAAAGGTGAACCAAAATAGAATTAGGTTATCAAATTTAATATAAAATTTCAAATTAAGTGAAAAACTTTTAGGTGAACAAATTGAATAGAATAGCTATTTAATAGAATGCCTAATTCTCGAAACTTATATAAAAATAAAAAATGTAAATAATTAATTAAATAAAAAAAATAATTATAACTAATTTATTTGTTTTTTTTCTTTAATTTGAAGGATTAGAAAGATTTAGAAATATCACTTGCTCTGATCTAGTTGAAATGGTATTACCCTTTTAACCCTTTTAACAATCTAAAATACCCAAATTCCCTCTCTACTTAAATCTGAGAACAAGAATTGTTCCCGTAATAGATGAACCATAGTTTACCTAAATGACTAGACCCGAAAAACTTTGTTATTTTCTTTAAAAATTTTGACTTTAGTGACAATTGATGTTCGTTAGATACATTTTAACAAATACTCAATTAAAAAAATGGAAAACAGAGCGTAGATAGTTTTTTAAATTACAAATATTATCTTAAATATCATCATATTACATAAGTCATAATTTAAAAAAAAAAAACAAGTTTTTTATAAAAAAAATTATTTTTTTATGTGAGACTGAAAAAAATAAAAATTTGAAACATCGCACTTTTTCAATGTTACTTCAGCATTGGATACATTTTGTAATGGGTGGTATTTAATTTATCATCAAATAATTTAATAAATAGCATCAAAATTTTATCATCAAAAAAATAAAATTTATCATCAAAATATTTTTGTTTTTATCGCCAAAATTATTAAAATTTAATCAAAAATAAAAATTTGTATGTCTTATAAAAAAAATTCATCATCAAAATACACGAAAAATTAAATTAATTAATTAGAAAAGATACATCAAAATTATAATATAATAAAATCATAATAAATTAAAACATAAATTGTAAAAAACTCTCAATAAAGCTTTTTTGACTAGTTAAGGTCTACCACGAGTTCTTTTTTCACCAACATCAAGTGTCTTAACATTATCAGGAATTTTAGTTTTTTATTTTTAACAGCAATATATATACAATGTTTGCATGTATAACTTTTTGAATAACTTGGACAATCACATGAAATTCTACCATATTCTAACCAATTATTTTCATTTACATCAGCTGATAACTGTACGGTCCAGTAAGCACTTTCATAATTTATAAAATCATCAAAATTTTTCCATTTTTTTTTCAAATACGAATCTTGGACTTTTTTAACTAACTCTTGGTTTAATTTTAAAAGCGAACCTGTTGATTGAAAATAAAATGTACGAGTATTTGTGTGCAAAACTACTGGTTTAAATCTTAATAAATCATATGCTAAAGTCCTTAATTTTAGATCAAATGCAGGTTTTGTTGAAAATTCTTTGTAATTATTGCTACCGGGAACTATATCATTTGACCAAGATTTTATAGCTTTTTCCATTAAAGGAAAAAATCTATATATTGGCATAATCACTTAAAGCAACTGGATTTGACTCGTACAACATTTTTAAGGAATTAAATTTTTATTAAATTTTTGAAGAAAAATTTTCATTTAATTTTTTATATTTAGTTTTTTTGCTGCATAATTTTTTTAATTTGATCCACCATAAAAATATTTGATGAAAAAAAAAAATATTTTTGCTGATAAAAATTAAATTTTGATGGAATAATTATTTTCTAGATGATAATTTTGGCTAAAATTTTAATGCTAAATTAATATTTATTTGATGATGAAAATTTTATAACTGTTTTGTAATTAATTAATTTATCAAAAAATTAGACCATTTTAATTGACGATTTATCTTTTTTAAATGACGATTTAAAAATAATTCTTAAAAAAAAATACCCATTTAACAATAATCCTTTTAATAAATAAAGAAAAAAAATTCTTCACCCATTTACCCCAATTAGATGAACACAAGGCGCCACTGAATTGTCTCAACGCATGTTACCAGCACTCGTGCCTCAACAATGCCACCTGTGTACCGGACCTGGTCACCAAAGAATACCATTGCCAATGTCCCAGCGGTTTTTATGGACCAAGATGTGAAAAGCTGATGGACTCGTGCTATGGCGAGCCCTGCATGAACAATGGAAAGTGCAGCGCCATGGGAAAAAACTACAAATGCGAGTGCACAGCCGGCTGGCAAGGCACCAATTGTGAAATAAACACCAACGACTGCAGATCGTCACCATGCTTGAACAACGCCACCTGCATCGACAAACTAGCTGACTACCAATGCGACTGTCCCGCTCCATACACTGGCAAAAATTGTCAAACCAAACTAGACTGGTGCTCTTCGCCCCAATCTAACCCGTGTCTAAACAAAGGCATCTGCATCCGGAGCGCAGACTCCTACCGGTGCAAGTGTCCCACAGGCTTTGACGGCCACCATTGCCAAACCCAAGTCAACTGGTGTCTAAATCACCAGTGCAAAAATGCAATTTGTCTCAACCTCTCACACAATTACACCTGCAAGTGCCATCCAGGCTACTCTGGCCGCCACTGTGACCAACCAAAGCCCATGGCTCTGGCCCTCCAGTCTTCCCACAAGGACCAGCTGATCGGCTGCACTTTCAACGACTGTCTCAACGGAGGCATCTGCTTCAGAACAACTACAAATGGTCGCATTGAGCCAAAAACTTGGTGCAAATGCAAACCAGGCTACATTGGTCAAAAGTGTGAAACACTCAAAAGTGTCAAGTTGGACTACGAAGACTCGTATGTGGAACTAGACTCTCAGGACACAGAAAACACTCTGAACATCACACTAAGCTTTGTGACACTGAACAAAAACTGCATACTGCTCTACCATGGATCCAAGGCCAAAAAGCACATGTCCCTTGAGCTTAGCGATGGCCGACTAAGGCTCAGCTTTGACCTGGGCGACTCTCAGACCAACACGTTGACCAGCCACTCGCAACTAAACGATGCCAAAGAGCACACAATTCAGCTGGTGTTGTCCAAACGAAATCTAAGTCTGACCATTGTGGACAAGCATGAGAACAAGTTTGTAGTGGACTCGGGCGGACCAAGCGCCTATTTGAATGTGGGCTATGAGCCAGTGTATGTGGGTGGTGTGCCAAACTCTGTGCAGAGGAGAATAGTCCAGTTGGGCCATGTGAAGAATACATCGAGTCTGAGCGGATGTATAACCAGTTTGTATGTGAATTCGGAACTGAAGAACATGGCATTGGTGGAGTATGCGCACAAGGTGAAGCCTGGCTGTGGATTCAAGGAGGCGTGCTATGAGAGCCCGTGCCAAAATGGCGCCCAGTGCAGACCCGTTTTTGGTCTGAACACTGACTTTAGGTGCGAGTGTGGAGAGGAGTTTGCCGGAAGGTTTTGTGAGAGGAGAAAGATGAACAGTGTGAGGTACCGGGCTGCGCCGCTGTTGGGCGCCAAAGGACCGAGGAAAAATGTGAAAAAAGAGACTGGTTGTTCAGTAAAAGTGATGTATGATTTTTACGCGGACTCGGCTAGTGGGTGCCGGACCAAGCGCAGGATTCGAATGCTCAAGTGTGAGGGCAAGTGTGCTAGGAATGAGCTCAGGCAGTTTAAGTCAATGAATGCTTTTGGATATGTGATCGGCACGAATAGTAGGCAAGGTGTTCGGTCGGCTGGTGAGTGCTGTGTGCCGGTAAAGACTAGGAATAGACGCGTCAAATTGTTTTGCGAGGACGGCACCACATTTCTGAAGACTATTGAGCTGGTGAGGCGATGTTCGTGTTCAAATAAGTGTGAATCAAATTATGTGTAAATAGGAAAAAGTGAAGAGTTTTGTTTTTAAGTTTTTATTATTAAATTTTTTTTTTTTTTTAAATAATAAATAATTCTAAAAAATTGTGTAATGGATGGGGATCTTGGCCGAAAAGGCCGCTGGGATAAATGAGAAACGTTAAGTGGGGAGAAATACTTTATTATTCTTATTTCTTTATTTAAAAAAAAAAACAATCTCTTTTATAGTGAGAGTGTCAATGTTCACACTCTCAACGTTGATAACTCGACCAATGTTAAGTAACTATTCGTCAAGGTGGCAGAGGAATCGGTTTATTACAATTGATTAATTTTTTCATGCTTAAAAATTTTTTATTTGAAAAATTTAGAGTCATAGCGACGTTGTGAACAATTGATCACCAAAAAATTTGATCACGGGTATCATCACGACAATGTGATCTCAACTGATCACAAAATCAGTGATCGTTTTCAAAAGATCACAAAATGTTTACATTTTTTTGAAATGAAAAAAAAATAAAAATTTCATAAATTTCTTATTATTTTGATATTTGAATCCAATGCTTTTAATGCTTAATTCTTCTTTAATATAATTTCAAAATAATCTGAATACCAAAAAGCCTACTTGACTAAAACATATCTTTTGATTAAGCCAAGAAATAAATGAAAATGAAGATATTAAGCTCTTTGGCAAAATAAGCGAGCAAAATTTGGCATTGTCTCAACAATTTTGTAGTGGCATATGATTATCGCTTCAGTAAAAATAATAAAATTAATCAGTAAATATAATATTTAATTCAATAGAAATGATTATCCCATCAGTAAATTTTAAACAGAAAATTTTTTTCAGAAAAATTGCTTTTTTGGCTATTAATAAAAACAATTTATTCAGCAAATTCCTAGGTATTAAAATTGGGTAAAAACCTTTTGACAACAAAAAATCTGCTTTCTACACCCAAAAAAAAGATTTTCACAACCAAAAAAAAATTCCTGATCAAAAGTACTCAATTTTTGAAAAATGAATAAATTTTTTTATAAATCAAATAAATAATGATTTTTACACTTATTTAATTTTTACAGTATTTTAAACTTTTTTTTAGATTTTGGAGGTCTTCCTCTCTTTTTAAATATAACTTACGTAAAAAAAAGGAAATTTTTTTTTGATTGAGATAAAAAGTTAAATAGATAATTAATTAAATTGAATAATTGACTTAAAATAAATAATTTTTTTTTGTATATTGTCCACATATTTTTCTAATTGTCCAGGTAATTTAAAAAAAAAAATTTTTATTAAAAATTTGTCCACCAATCAGACATATATGATTGTCCATGCACAATTGTCCGGGAAGGGTACAAGACCCTTAAAAATATGTATTCTGTTACTCTCTTTCAAAATTTATCTGATTTTAATTTTAAAATTTCTCCACTTTTTAACTTAAATTATTTTTACTTTATTTTTTTCTTATTTGTAATTTTTGTTTTATTTTTTTAAACTTTATTTTTTTTAATCTTAATCTGAAGGAGCTTTAACTCGGTACAGATAAAACAAATAAATAAAATAAATAAATAAGAAAGTCAGATTTGATTTATGTATCAAAGTCTGAGTTTACTATTTTTGCATTTTAGAATTCCATATCATGGCGAAAGTTCCAATCCAAGATAACTCAGTTACGACATCATCTATGGACGTTATTTCTTCTGCTAGGAATTTTTTTCACCTGCTTTTAAAATTATGTTTATGAAAGCAAATATAAAAGTAAAAAAAAATAACCATAAAATTTTTATTAAAATTTTATTCATATTAAAGTTGAAAAGGAGAATAAAAAAATTAAGCTTAGTACCGACAAAAAATATAAAAATTTCATATGGAAATATCAATTTTAGTTTTTTAGCTCTCTTTTTGATTTTCTGACAGAACTATTTTCTGTATTTCTTTTTATAGTTGTAGAACCACGAGGTCTGCCACGACGTTTTGGAACATTTGAAGATTTTTGTGCATCAGCTTGATAATTTTGACCAAAATTTAAATCAATCGGTTCATCTAATTGTAAAGGATTTGATGAGTTTTCACTATTTATAACATTGGATAAAACGTTATACTCTTGAAGCGAATTTTCCAAAGGAGTAGCTTGTTGTTGTTGCTGTTGCTGCTCTTCTTGTTGTAACTGTTGCTGTTGAGATTCAGATGGTTGAATTTGTAAAGATTTTTTTGTTTTTCCAGGATTACCCTTTTTTCTTTTTTGACCTAATGGAACATCATGTGCATTTGGATGCCATTCGAGTTTTTTTTCTTTACAAGATAATATATGTTGTAATGGATGGGGATTTTGGCCGAAAAGGCCGCTGGGATAAATGAGAAACGTTAAATGGGGGAGAAAATACTTTATTATTCATCTAAATCTTATTATAAAAAAACAATCTTCTTTTATAGTGAGAGTGTCGATGTGCACTCTCACTATAAAAGAAGTTGAGAACTCGACGAATGTAAAGTAACTATTCGTCGAGGTGGCGAATGAATTGGTTTATTACAATGTTAATAACTATAGTAATTAACTATGGATGTAAATTCATTACTAGTTGAGTTAGCCATTTTTGTATGAATTCAAGTTTTAGTTTTAATAATAAATCAATTGAGAGTTAATTAAAACCATGTTCTTTTTTTTATTTATTTGTATATAAAATAATGTTCTGAAGTTATCAATTTTTTGTTTATACCGTATACCCTTGCAGTGAGATCCGTGCCCTTAAACCCGAATATCAGGTTTTAAACCATGCGCCGACTTCTATCTAACCCATGTTATAATGATATTAATAAGAAGACCATGTCTTTAAACCTGGTATTAGGGTTTAAGTGCATCATTTATAACCAAAAATCAAAACAGGTGAATCAACCGATGTACTAACTCCATCATCAGCAACTATTCCATCATCGACCACCCAAAAACTCAACAAAAAAAAAACCCCAATAAGTAGTCGAGTAATTTTTAAAATTTTTCATCATTTTAACCTTTGAATTTCGATTTTTTATAATATTTCTTAATTTTTGTACCCGCACCTATATACGAAACTTATATTTTTGTAATTAAAAAAATAATTAAAATTATTTATTTATTTTAAAATTGTTTTAATTTTTACCCCAGCTCTTAAAACCAAAACCTAAATTTAGCGCTCTCGTAGATTTTATTTTTTAACGCTGCTTTTGAATCTGATTTTTGGTTATAAATGATGCACTTAAACCCTAATACCAGGTTTAAAGACATGGTCTTCTTATTAATATCACTATAACATGGGTTAGATGGTAGTCGGCGCATGGTCTAAAACCTGATATTCGGGTTTAAGGGCACGCATCTCACTGCAAGGGTATACGGTATATCCTTTTCAAGTTAGTTAATTAAGTAATTCATTATTTAATTTTTAAGGAAGCATTAAAAAAAAATTTAGCCTGGACGCCCGAAAAATGCTAAAAGAGCACTCATCAAACAGTAATTTTACTGTCAGTTAACTAAAATTCAATAAATTTCCTGAATAAATAAATGTTTTTGCTATTTCTTTTTAATTAATATACTGAAGTATATTTACTGATTTAATTCTATTATATTAACTGAGCATTTAGTAATTTTTTTGAAGTTATTACTATTATTTTTATTATTTTACTAATTAATTTTTACTGCAGATTAAAATACTTTTGCTAAGAAAATTTAATAAATTTACTGAATAAATAAATATTTTTGCTATTTCTTTTTAAATATTTTTAAAGTACATTTACTGATAAAATATACATTATTTTAATTACCATATAATATTTTGTCTTTTTTATTAGTCCTAAATGTCCAAAATTTGGTAGTGTAATGAAAATGGTTTGCCGTAAAAGGGATGCTAAAAATATGATATTGTATTGGCGATGTTTTGTCTGTGGATCTTTTAGATCACCATACGATCAAACATTTTTCTCGTTGTTCAAAAGACCTGTCAAGATCATTTTAGCAATATTCAAGAATTGGTCTGCAGACTTGACAATAGCAAAAACTACGTCAATGGAAGAGTTAAATTTCGAACACAAATTGACACGTGACACTTCAATTTATACAAAAATCAGAAATTTGAGTTCACTTGATATATACAAACCAAATCTGAAACTTAGCGGAAGAAACAAAATTGTCGAAATCGACCAGTCCTTATATGCAAAAGTTAAGCATATCAAGGGCAAAGATTTGAAAAGACCACAAGTTTGGACATTTAACCTTTTACAAAGACTTGATAATGTGACAGGCAAAAAGTGTTATCTTCAAGTAGTGCCGAATAGAAAGCGCAAACTCTTTTGGAAATAATCTATGATAAACATTTACCTGATTCAATTGTTTATTCGAACTATTGGTCCTCGTATGAAAAGATTAGTAAATTAGAATTGGTCCGTAAAGTGGAATTCATCCAAGCGCTCATATGCAGTCATACTTGGATGAGCACATTTGGCGTTACAACAACAGTATCCATGATGACCGTGTTTAGTGCCATGGACTTTTGATTCAAATGTAGGTTAAATTCTATGAGCATACCGAGAAAAAAAAACTTGTTATCCCTACGTATTTAAACGCATCTGAAAATAAGTTAAAACGCGCTAGTCTATGCGGTTTATTTATAAAAAATTTTTTTTACCTTTTTTAAATAAAAAAAGATCATTTTAATAGTTAATATTTTAGTTTTTATAAAAAGCTTTAATAAAATAATTAATTAATCAAAGAAAATTATTCGATGCATTGAGTATTATTGTAGTATTGCATTAATCATCTTATTGAAATTTTAGGATTTGGAGAACTCTTCTAGTCTTTCATGATAAAGTGTGAGCAAATTACGAGCATAGAAATTTTTGTTTAACATTTTGAAATGTTTTTTTCAAAATATTTTTTTTTTGTTTTATCTGTACCAAGTTAATGCTCCTTCAGAGTAAAAAAAAAATAAAGTTGAATAAAATAGAAAAAAGAAAATAATGTAAGAAAAAATAAATTAAAAATAAAGGAAAAAGGATAAAATAGGCGAAATTGGAAAAAAGATAGATAGATATGTAATAAATTGAATATTAATTTTCCATTTTAACATTAAATGGACGAAGACAAGAATTACGTTATGGTATTTATATAATAATGGATCTTTATTTTGAAATGTTAATTTTTTATTTTGATAATTATTATTCATTGTGTTTTTTTCTTTTTTTTCATTTTTTCTTTTTGAACCAAATCGAATCAAACCGACACAAACCGAACTAGGAGCCAGCATGAGCAGTCCAACAGCGGTGGAGATATTCTATTTTTTATGGGTAACAGTCTTATATTTTTTTTTTCAATTGGAAGTTAGACATGTTTAGATATTTTATAAATCAGGAAAAAAAGAAGAAATTACTAGGGAGCAATTACACAATGAACTAGGATATTCGATATATCTTGATTCAAAACCTTCTCTGTATTCTTCCACTAGTCTGGCGACCAGTGGAACAGAATAACTCAATCCTGCCCTGACATATCTCTCACTCAACTCAAAAAGTCTATTTGTATCTGTTAGTAGTTTAAGTTTATTGAGGACCTCTTGGTGCATTATATTTGAGGGTGTCTCATATTTTAGTTTCAAAATAGATCGAACTGCTGAATTTTGAATTACTTTTTTTTTTTATGTTAGTTTCTGAGAATGAATTTAAACAAGGAAAAGAATAATCCAAGATTGATCCTATCAAGGATTTGTAAAGATTAACTAATGTTTTTGGTTTTAGATCCCATTTCTTATTTGAAAGATATTTTATTATATTAAGTCCTGAATTACAGCGCTCTTTCATTTCATCCACCATTGGACCAAATGTAAGTTTTGAGTCTAACGTGATGCTAAAATTTTCAATTTTTCCTCGTTATTTTGGTTGTTGTCATTTATTTTAAGGTCAAGATTTATTCTAACTTTAGTTATTTTCTCAAAGATCATGTAACATGAGTTTTCAATAGAAATTTTTGGTATGCCATTTATTAAAATGCTAAAAAGAAGTGGTCCTGCTTTAAACTCCTGCTTTAACAGGGTATTGATCCCTAAGATACCATTTACTTTTACCCTAAAAGTAAATGGTAATCATTATTAACTAATAATACATTATTTCTAAAATTTAGGTAGAAGTCTTTATCACTAGGATTAACTTTTATTTCATTAAGGAAAACAATGGCAGGACAATTTTGAGCAAAAAACTCTTCTTAAAGATGAATCTTACTAGCGAAATGAAAACAAGTCCAATGTGTAATTACCAACTTGATTTTAAAAGAAGGCTCATTTAAAAAGTTTTTTTTGCTGTTTTCTTTGAAGATACTTCGATTGCATATTATAAATGTTTTTTTTTATGTGATAATTCTGACACAAAAATCTAAGATTGAATAGAGACAGACTGTTCTCGGTATGTTTCACTAGTTTGAATGCTAAAAATATTTGGCTTCAGTTCATTTATTTCTTAGATATTAAGCTTTAGATAAACGTTTTCATCTGATTTATCTAAATCCTACATCTAAATAAGAAATCATAAAAACAACTTATGTTATTTTAATGGATTTATAATTAAATAACAATTTGTTCAAAAATATCTACTCTAATTTGATAGAAATGCTCTTTTTAATTAAAATATGCTTGATTCGCTCCTCTTTGAATTCTTCAAATTCTTGTAACTTAGCTTAATAACAAAACCAAAATTTATAAATTAATTAAACTGTGACCTTGTAAAATTAAGTATACAGATATTACAAAAGCTTCCTAATTTTTTAATATTTATTTAACTTTGCTATCATTTTTATCAATTAGAAATTTTTAATTCACGATTTAAGAGATGATGATTAAAGAGAGTTAAAATGCAGCAATTTATTAAAATTGTCCAAAAGTATTTCCCAAAATACTTAAAAAATGCATAGCGTTTTTTAAGTGTTTTCACTTAAAACGCGATTTAACCCGAATTAAAAAGCGTTTTTTTTACTTAGGCAGACAAAAGGTAAATTCAAGTCTTATTTTTATGTTTTTATAGTATTTAATACTAAATACTTTATAGGACTAAAGAGTTTGAGGATCTAATAATTGATTAAAATCTGATCTGGGAGTGCTTAATGATATTGATGAAGAGAATGGATTCATTGAAGGCCGATCGAGTTAAAAAAAGGTGAGCAGGATAGAATGTTAAAAATTAGATTTTTTTTTTAAACCCTCAACATCTAAAAAATACTCAATTAAAATTAATTTTTATATTATAAATATAGAGAAGAATTTTTATATAAAAATCTTTTTTTAAAAAGTAATTAATTAATTTAAACAATTCAAGCTTTTTTCAATTAAATCCTTCATTAAATCCATGTTACTGACCAAAAAAGTTGTAGCTTCTAGGTTTTTCTATGTCAATCTCGATCTATGTGGTCGGTTGATATAACCAGATTTTTAAAAAAGCCACTCAACTGATCCTGATGAAGCTGGTATTGACAAGTATTTTTGTTCAAGCGCTTCCAGTGCTGGCAACTTTGACTTGTTTATCAACCAAAAATTCGATAATCTGTCATCTTCGTTATTATATATTTTTTTGTATTGTTCCGATTCGTTTTAAAATTTTACTTTATCATCATTCACTTCTTCGTTTACATTAGATATTTTTAAAAAATAAAAAAGATTCTTAAAATATAAAAGAGGTCTTGAATTTTTTGTTTGTTGATTTGAAAACATGGAATAGTTTATCCTTGCAAATAGAATTATTTTCTTATAGCCAAATGCCAATATTTTTCCATTCATGGAAAAATTGTTCTTCAAAACGTTTAAAAAAATAAAAGCTTTTCATCCGAATTTAGATCTGAAATTTCAAACCATTCATTTTTAAATAAAGGATTCAAGAAAGAAGATATATACCATGAATATTCATTTATATTTTTGTTTTACAAATCTAAGATACCAGCAAATTGCGTTTTGATTTAAGTGCTCAATTCATTAATAAATGATTTCATTCTGATATTAACGGGTAAAAAATTATCTAAATGTTGAATTTATTGGAATAAGCTAAGCATTACTAGGTAAAAAGCCGAATACTATTCTCCTTCGATTCGTTTGAAACAAATTCAAATGGCTCTAAAATATTTATAACGTCAGCCAGTTTTGAATGTTCATTTTGACTTAAAATTAATCCATGGTTATCGATATTTTTAAGGCCATCAATAAGTCAAAAGTCGGTTAATTGAGTCTTACAAATATACCTCAAGCAATAAATCTCACTATTAGTAGTGCAATCTATGTTTTTACAACGAAGAACGTATGTTTTAAATTCGAAATTTTTATTTTTTTGTCCTAGATGTTGGCTTCCATTTTTCGCATATAAGTTACATTAAATTTCGGAAGCCTTCACAATCGACTCACAAGTTATAAGACAGACCACATCTAACAATAAAATATTTGAAAATAAAATCGTTAATTATCCCTGCCGTCAAGGTTTTTTTATGATCTTCGAAAAAAATATCATTTTTATTCGTCTTTGTCTTTTTAAATCGATCGTAACATTCTTTGTCGCACCTTTTCAAATGTCGTTAAAAGTTCTAAGAATTAAACTTTACATCGGTAATGTCGGTTTTACAACGTTTACACTTTGGTGTTCTTTAAATCATTTATTATCAGTACCTGCAATTAAAATTTAGGTTGAAGAATTTCTTAATGCTTGTTTTAAAATTTAGTTTTTTAGTTAATTCAATGGATTCAAAGTTAATTATTGCCAGTTCCTTTAAAAATTCTTCCTCATCAATCAACAGGACTCGAAATTTGATATTCGTTTTTCAAATTACTCATTTTATTAAGTTTCTTTAATTATTTATTGATGATTTATCGATATCAAGAATTTTCAAAAAAAATAAATGAAATTAAAAATTAAATTTAATATTATTTTTAAAGATAAAAACTGAATTGTTAATAGCTCACAATAGGCCTAGGATAGAAACCAATCGAGTTAACTTAGGGTATAAGACTTCATCCCATCAGCTCTTTAGAAAGTAATCTCAAAAAAAGATCGAGTTTTTGTTAGATAAGCGGTAAGAGAGTTTGAAAAAAATCGAATCCCTCTACGCATTAACTCAATTAAGTGTTCATCCGAAAAAAAATAATTTTAAAATAAATAAAGAATTAAAGATTTTTTACGGCCGGTTAAAAACTCTAAAAATCATTGTTCTCGAATCCTTGCATTATCTTAGTTCGCCTTCCAGATTTGCATACTCGGTCAACAGTCGACTGAAGTTCTGGACTTAGGCGCCTCCTTGGACTCCTGAGCCACATGCATACAATGAGAGATGATTTGTAAAGTCAACCTCAAGGTAATGATCACTTCGGGTCGTTAAGCTTCCATGTCACTATCGGAATTCCTACTGAGTGGACAGCTCTATTTTGTTCAATTTATGTGCAAGTAAATAAACGTTCGATCCGAAAAATTTCATAGCTACAAAGCTATAAAATTCATTTTCCCTCTAATAGCTTTTATATTTAATTGATAGAATTTAAAATTAGTTTTAAAGTATTAGAATTATTTTATGTCTTGTTTAAATTAATACTTAACTTGATAGAATAATAATTGGATTATTTTTTAAAAATTCTTAATATTCATTAGGAGTTAAATGAAATTTAGATTTAATTTTTAATATTCTAAATCCTTAATTACCAAAAAAATAATAAAATGTTTAAAAAATTATCAGTAAAATATTAATATTTTATAAGAATTAAAAAAATAAGCCATCAGTCTAGAGGTTAATTATATGAATTTCATAATACATTAGAAATTCCAAAAAACCTGCTAAAAAAAATCCATCGATGTTGAAATTTGATTTTCTATGTCATAATTTTTAGAGATTAACATAACTAATTAAAAACAATTATTTTTTTTCAAAATTGAAATTTTCTTTAATTTAAATTACTTTATTTAGGCTCAAACAGTTTCTTTGGCTCAATTTCCCTGATGAAAATTTGCCAACTGAAAGGCTTAAAATTTACTGAGTTAAGATCATTAAAAAATGAAGTTTAAGACATAAAATTATATGGTGAATTTTTTGCTTACAATTCCAAAATGGCATCCATGAAAACCATGATTTACTTCAAAGGCATTTCGTCTAAAAGCAATAACCTTTAAAAAAAAATTACTTTGAAAAAAGATATTTTTATTGGGATTCATTTTTCTGCTATGGATCTAAATATTACGAGCCGGGCCTTCTACAGTCCAAACTACCTGAACGAAACAAAGCCAGATCCAGAATATCAACACGGTTCGCAGCTACCATAACTTTATTGCCCTGATTTGGCAGAAGACAAACAAATCATTTTAAATAACCATCGTTACCAAAAAATGAAAATATTTCAAATTCGTTTAGATGTGTCAACTGATAATGTGGTGCCACATTTATTCACAAAACCATGAAAAGGAACCAAATTGAGCACTATCATTCACAAATGTTCCAATGTGAAGTTGTTTTTTAAGGAAAGTTCAAAAAGTTAATGTAACTCGTCTCAGTTGGTCATGACTTTAGACTTGAGGAGGTGCACAACAGACATTATCAGCCTTTGACGGAAAAGTATTCACACAAAGAAATCGCTGAATTTTGGAAGCCATTTACAACAATAAAGTGTTGTTTAAGATCCCAACGAAACAAAATAAAACCAATAAATCCAAAAAGGGTACATGACATTCAAATCAAAAATGTTTACGCCACAATTCATGATGAGCCTTTTCTTCAATTAGATAATGAAGATAATGGAAAACGTATTTTGATATTCATTTCACCAATACATATGAAAATTTTAGGAAGTGCTACAAGATGACTTATTTCGATCAGATATTGTCAATTCTTTGTTTATATCAAAATAAAATGTTTCCAGCAGCTTTCATTCTGCTCCAAAACAAAGAGCGAGAAACTTTAATTAAAACTTTTACAAGCGTAGATGAAATTTTAGTGAGCAATAATTATACGCTTAACGTACAGTATACACTCACAGATTTTGAGTTTGATTCGCATCTAATAAGCATCACTTTTGAAAATGCCAAAATTTATGGCTGCTGGTTTCATTTTAACCAAGCTTAAATAAGCTATATCTTCGAAAAATGTAATAAAAGGACCCTCTATAATGAAAATTATGAATTTAAATTTTGGATACGAAGATTCAGTGCACTAGCTCTTTAAGGATGTAAAAGCAGATATAATATATAATATTAATATTGGATATAATATTAGATAATTTTCCCGTACCATTTAATGAAGAAATTTTAAAATTTATAAATTATTTTGTGTAAAATTGGCTTAAAGGAAAATATGGATCTGCTTGGAATCACTTTGATAATTCTGGGCCAAGGACAAACAACCATCTTGAATGTTACCATGCTAAATTGTCTTCATTACCTTCGGCAAAAACAAATAATGTAATAACTTTTATTAATATGATACAAAATTCAGCTACTCAGGTTTATAATGACAATTCGGTATTAGAGCGTAATCCAATTGAGCCTCCTAGACAGATGTCAAAAAATAAGAATAAAGATAAAATATTTATTTTATTCAAGAACAATACAATGAAAATGTGTTACTTTTTGCACAGTATTTTGATAAATTGATATCACATATCACAGATCCTTATGGTATTAATACATTGAAATATAGCGAAGATCATGAGAACGAAGAAATGATTGATAAAGTCGGGCAAAAACGAAGGAAAAATTTGATTTGTATGCCCTTTTGAAAATGAAAATTTTCTGGAGCGAGTTGATTTTTCAAATTTATTGATTCAACGAACAGCTGACTATTCATCTTTATTCACTAAAGAACAATTTACTATATTAAAAAGTCAAATGCAATTCTATTTACGATTTTTAATTGGTATACATTTACGATAGCTTAAATAATCCCGGTTACTTTTTAAACACTATTAAAAATGTACTAAAAAGAATTAATGGTGGGTCTAGATTTACCGATATTAATCATATTCCAGTTTCTAAACAAAATGGATCGATTGACTCTGGCTTGTTTGCGCGTCATTAGCTCTAACAATGGATATTGATTCTGGTAAATTAATTTTTGATCAAAAAAAAAAGAGATGAGTCCTATTTTATAATTCAACGTAAATCTCTTACTTTATCTTCTTATTCATTAATTCATAATTATGTATTTACTAAAAATGAAATTACATTCGACTAAAATTGATATTTTATTTCTGATTTTTTTAACAAATTATTTTTGTGATTTTTTTTTATCATATATAAAAATTCATTTTAACCGAGATAATGAAGGGTACAATTACTTTTTAAAAATAAGAACGAAGATAACATATTATCTTGATATGATCTTTGATTATCGTTCATTCAGGTCATGACTATGAATGAATGATAATCCTAAATGGTTCTTACATGGTACGCTATAAATCATTGTTACCAGCTTTCTTACTGTCATATCGTTTGGAACCAATAATAAAAATATGATTTTTGACTTATCTAAATTTAAAAGCAATTGTGTAAAAAAATTTGAGTTAAATAAGCCAATTTGAGTTAAATAAGCCAATTTGAGTTAAAATTTTGAATTAGTCATGATGTATTTATTTTAATTCTAATTTGAATTTATCATTCAAAGTTAATTTAAAAAGGCACATGTTGACTGACTTATAGTGATTTCTAGAAACTGGGAAACCTTCTTAAAATTATATCATAAAAAAATCCTCTAAATTAAAACCTTATTGAATATCTAGAAATGCATTAAAGATTGAAATTAAAAAAGAATTTTAGAACATTGAAATTTATTAAAACCGAAAATATCGATCTCATCTTAATTAGGTGCGTTGGTCTAAAGAGCCGAGTGAAGCCTGATCCCTCTTATCGCAAAACAAGGAAACTGATAACCACTGTTTTTTTACAGCCTACTTGAAAGTGAATTGACTAAAACAGACTTTTTTAATATTACTTAATTTACTACTGATTTTCAAGATAATTGTGGATATTTCTATATGATATCTTCAAGAGAATATTTACCCATTAAGTGAATGATGTGATTTTTTGGAAAAATGAATCTAAATAGCAACAAATTTACAATCTAAAAAATACAAAATATCTATTTTAAAAACTCGAAAAAAAAGCAAAAATTTTTATACTTTAACAATTTAGCTTATGGAGGTGGACTAAAAAATGTTAGACCAGAATCAATTAATAATATCATGGATGAAAACTTAAATTCAGCAATTGACGGCTTGGAATAAAAAAATTAAACAGACCTGATAATAATTTTAAAGAGGAAGTTACATTTATTCTAGTGACAAATAGAGCGGTGTACTTCAATAGAATTAGACTTTCGTTTCGATGCTCTTTATTATAGTCAATCCTCGATATATCAAAAAAATTAAAAAATGTAACTCGAAATTCTTGGAACAAAATACGGCATCAAAGTAATTTTCCTTCCGAAAACCATTGTGGGTTGAATCCAATAGAAGGATTATGGTGCTATCAAAAACAATTCATTAGAAGGTCAACAACAGACATTTGATTCATTGAAAAGATTATTAGAGAGTACTAGAAGAGAATTTGTTAGAAAGGTAATAAATAACAAACTGAACAGAAAATTTTGGCGTTGTTTGAAAGCTTATAAAAATGGATTGAGCTACGGTCAAATTCTTAAAACATACTTCTCTGGAAAATCTAATGCTATAACACAAGAGCATCTAAGAATTTCTAATAGTTTTTCACTACAACAATATAAAATTAATATTTCGTTTTCCTATTAACTTGAATTGAAAATTTTTTGGCAATGTTTAAAGATGGGTATACGAGGTTGGGAGGAGTTTCTGTGTTTTATTGTCGAATTATTTAAAATTAATCTATTGCTTAGAAGTTAATTAATTAAAAAAAAGTGCGAATTTAATTTGATTAATTTTTTGAAAATTTTTTATCAAAAAGCGCACAATATTAAGGGTAATATAAATTAAATTGATATTGTAGTTTTTGAGTAAAATTGAAGAAACGATCTTAGAAAAAACTCAATAATTTCTTTCCAACTCTAAAATAGTCAATTGCTTACTAAATTTATTCTAGATACTATTCATGAAAAATGCAAAAAAACTTGCCTACTCCAAATGGTACCCTTTAAAGTTTTCTAATAAAATAATTGGCCACATTCTATGAACCATTAATTTATAGCTTAATTATTCTCGCGTAATCTCAAATTTATTCGCATTTTAACTTAACTAACTTATTTTAATTTGTTTATTAAAAAAAGAAAGTTAACAAAAAAATTAAATAATCAAAGGTTTATATCGGAACAAATTTGGAAGTACATCTCTTAAAAAAGTCATTAGTGTGGTAAGCTTAACTAAAGAATGAAATAGCAAACAAGAAAGTTGAAGAAATATTCTAACATAATAAAATATTAACAATACATCAATATTAAATTCTCAAGCACTTTAGAGAGCTTATTATTTAAACTGATAAATTAATAAAATTTAAGCAATTTGATAAAAAAAAATTGGAATTAAAATTTTCTAAACTTTTTTAATAAGATGGGAAAAAATCCAATATCAAGCAGGATTTTTTTTGGAATATTTTACTAACAAAAATTTGAGATTAATTTCAACTTTGGCCACAAATTAAGAAGGGCTATCAACTATACATAAAAAATACTTCTCAGTTTTTTAATGATTGTTTTAGAGTAAATTATAGTATTTTTAATTTTTAAAAAATTTAAAATAAGGTTATTTATTCCAAATTTGAATAAATAACTTTTGTATTCTTTTTTTATGTAATTACTGTTTAAAAGTAATTTACGCAAACAATTTAACTTGGCATGATGTTAAAGACAATAGACGAAAAATATGGATCAAATGCTCAAATCTCATCGGTGTTTTCACCTCAACAAAGAAGGATTCGTTTTGTTGAATCATAGCATAGCGTTTCAAGGAAATAAACCGTTATTGTTTTCGCGGAAATAAATGCTATTCCTCCACAAATAAAAAACCTTAATAGATATATTCAATATAATAGGTTAGCGTTATTGTACATCTCTAAATATACAAATTCACAGTCTCTTTTGAAATTGGTTCTACAAAGAAAATTAATACTACACTGCGTTATTTCCCACCACTTTAAAAGCCTAGAATTTAAACTCGTGAATAATTATTATATATTTTAAACTAAACGTTCGTATATATATATATTTTTTTTTTAAAAATAACTTTCAAAGGCAGACAACATCTTAATGACATGTCAAAAAACCTCAATTGTAAAATCAAGTGTCTGTAAAATATATTTTAAAATTTCAAAGCTGGGGAGGTACGGAGGGGGCATAGCCCCCTCCGTGACTTGTTTAATATAAAGATAAAATTAAATTTTAATGATTTTTTTCTAAATTGAACTATATTTTGACTTTTTTTTTTGGATCAATTAAGCTTTAAATAAAAAAAGTGAAACCTTAGATTTGTTCAGAATTTTGTCTAGTTTTATAATTTAATTAAAAAAGTCAGTTTCTTGGGTCAATCCTCCGACGAGAATCAAAAAAACTGTAAAAAAGCACAAAAAAATGTGTTTTTTTGGTTTAAAGTGCAACTTAATTCCACTTAAAATACTTGAAAAATATATTATTTAATAGAGAATTTTGCGCTCTTTAAAAATATATATAGATATGGTAACTATTTAAGGAAAACTCATCTCAAAAATTTCAAAAACCTTAACCACTGTTTTCAAAAACTTTCAAACTTCAAGACCCTCTAGTCAAAAATCTTTTTTTTTCGCCCCCCTAAAGAAACAAGTTTTCCTAGGTTTTCATATACGTAGAAAACGAATATGCTATCTAAAATTGTCGATTAAGATAGTGCTGTCGTTTTGCTACTTGCGAACCTTAGCTTTAAAATAAATAAAAATTATATCTATAAGGATGAATTTTCGATAAGTTTTAAGTAAAATATGTACGAAACCATCAAAAAAGATTTGAACAACTTTGTACAACCTTGAACAGATGTTGATTTGTAAAAATTGGTTCAATTTTTTTCATTTTAATGAATTAAACAAATTATTATATCGATCTCTTTAATTATTTCAAGACTTGTATAATAAACTGATACTAAATTCAATTGTACTGCTACTAAAAAAAATAAAAATAATGCTGACTTTTATTTATGTCTTCTAGTTTTTATTATTTATTTATTAGTGTTGTTATACGTTTTAAAATTTGGAGCATGAAAATTTTTCAAAAAATTTCAATTTTATTTTTTAAATATCGTAAACGTGGAAAAACAGATCAGGGGTAAAACTAATTGATTTTAAAGATGTTTAATCTATTTTTGATCACCAAAAAAAAAAGGTGAACTTTCGTTATATAATCTATTAATCTAATTAAATAAAATGTTTATTGAATAAATTAAAGAATATCAATCAAAAATATTAATTTTAATTTAAAAAAAAAATAAATTAAAGTTTAAATCAATGAATCTAATTAATAATTTAATAACAATTAAATCAATAACTCTATTCAATTATTATGATTTTATTTTATTATAAATATATGTATATATTTTTTAAAAATAAATTTAATAAATAAAGTGTTAATCAGTCTTTTGATGCATCGGCTTAGCCTGCTGATTAACCTTGAAATTTAAGTCAGGTTTTCTTCCAACTATTCTTATTGCTATACAAAAAATTTCAAAATTCGTTACAGACACTGTTACAAATTACTATCAACTCATAATAGACTAATTAAATTCCTGAAAAAAATCTAAGATGAGGAGTAAAAGAAAATTTTGAATGAAATGAAGATATTTATATTTGGAACAAGTTTTTTGTATTTTTTTTTTAACATTACAAATTTTATGTTGATATTAAACTTGTTTAAAAATGTAAATTTAAAAGGCATTGGCATCAGCTCTAACTTTTACAATTAATTTCTTAATATTTAATTAAAATCATTATACAGACCCATCTGTTGATTCATGTTGTTGAATCATTTTTTAATTTGAATTTTAAAATGAAAAGAATTTTTTTCTTTTTTTTCTGCACAATAAGAATGTCTTTAAATAATGTGATCTCTAGCATGAAGCTGAAAATACGACAAAGTTTAATATCAAGTTGTCTGGTAGTCTGTATGAAATTAAAAGAAAATTAAATAAATTGAGTAAATTACAAGAAGATTTATTTAATTTTTCCCTTAAATTAAGTCAATCGTCACTTCATTATCTCAAAATTGATTAAATTTCTAGATGAATAGAATTAAAATTATTTGAAAAATTTTACTAAAGACCAGGCTCGAAAGAACAAACTGCAATTTTTCAAAAATTACTATGAAATAGAAAATTACTATAAAAGTATAATCAAAAAATTTATAATCTTTAATTTTATTTTAATTTGCACAATAAAATTTCAAAAGAGATAAAATGAATTTAATTTAAGAATTTCTCAATGATAAAAAAATTTATTTCTAAAGGAAAATAAACCACAGTAATTATTTGGTAACAAAAATTTGACAACTTTAAAAAAAAAATTAATGGAGTCCAAAAAAAAATTAAGTATTTATAACAGAAACAATCTTAATAAAAAATTCAAAGACGGAGGAAAACATTTTGTTTTTATTTGTGTTTTGTTGCTAAATAAATTTTTATCTAGAAAAAATATCAAAATCATTTGCTAATGAAAAACTTTTTTTAAAAACTTAAAAGATAAATAAATTCACTTGATAATTTTCTTTTGATATTTAGCTTACTATTTAAAAAATTTACATTTCGAAAAAATTAAATTTAAATTTTGAGAAAAATGGGATGTTGTTGTTCAAAGCAAATTGTTCCTGAGCCTGAGCCGGAAGCTTTTGATTTTGCTGAACGCAAGGGTTCACAAAAATCTAAACTGAATAGATCAAAAAAAGATGTCAAAAAGGAATCAGATGATGAGTTAGAAGAAAAAGAAATTATCAGTGATTTGGAAAAGGATCTTGAGGAAAACAAACGTGGTAAATTTGACCAAAGATTGGAAGTAAAAAAACCAAATGAATTTGAAAAGGAATCGGAAGAAAAAGAAATAATCAGTGATTTGGAAAAGGATCTTGAGAAAAACAAACATGATAAATTTGACCAAAGATTGGAAGTAAAAAAACCAAATGAATTTGAAAAGGAATCAGATGATGAGTTAGAAGAAAAAGAAATAATCAGTGATTTGGACAAGGATCTTGAGGAAAACAAACATGATAATTTTGCCAAGGAATTAGAACAAAAAGAACGCTTTGAAATCAATGAATGGATAGAAATAATAGACTTTTTATCTTCTAAAAAAGACTTGGAATCCTATGTATTTTCAATTAAAAAAAGTAATGTAATAACAGTACAAGGTCTAGCAGAATACATAAATCATGGACCAGCTAGGAGTAATTTGGAAAAATATTGGATGATTTTTTTATGGATTACTGAGAACATTGCCTACAATACCCTTGGTTACAGAAGTGGTAATCTTGGCAATAACAGTGCAGATTATGTTTTTCAAAGTGGTTTGGCAGTATGTGAAGGATTTTCAAGCTTATTCAGTGCTATTTGTGAGTTTATTGGTCTTGAATGCATTAGGATAAGTGGATTTGCCAAAGGAGATGGCTACAAAATCGGAGACACATTTGATAATACAAACCATGCTTGGAATGTGATCAAAGTGGAAGGTAAGTTCTATTATGTTGATTCAACTTGGTCCTGTCGGCATAATAATTATGATACAACTGAAAAAGATTGGAATCCATACTGGTTCATGACTCCTCCGAACATATTCCTCGAATCACACTTTTCACCTGAAATTAAGCTCCATAGAAAAAGTACAAAGGAAGAATTTGAAAGAATGCACTTCTTTCGATTGCTCTATCACATCTACGGATTCAAGAGTGATCAAATAGAAAGTTCGTCTATTGAGGCAACCAGCAATCCATTTTGTGTTGAATTCACCAGTGTCGAGAATTGTGACCTTTTAGTCAATCTAGAGGATTTTGTAACAAAAAGCAAAATAAATGATGCGGTCATTTTACAAAAAGACTCCACACACTCTCCATTTAGATATTGTATAATTATTTTTACTGAATCAAAGTTTAGAAAGTATGGTCTAAAAATTTTTGCCAAAAAATCAAATTCACAGTCTACATCTTACAGTTTTCTCACAGAGTTGATTCTAATACCATCGGACAAAAGTAAAGTAAAGACTAAACATGAAATGGAAAAATTGATCCCAGCCTACAACTTGACATATATGGAAAACAAAATCAAGGTGATGTCACACAAAAGGTCGCTGATTTACTTGGACACAGACAAATTGGTTATGGAATTTGAAATGGATAAATCACTTGAGCCTTTGTTCGAATTAAAAACCCTTCAAACTAAAGTGGTAGTAAAAGATGCGGTTTTAGTCCAAAAAGAAAGTCACAGAACAAACACAAACAAATTTTGTTTGATTATTTTATTTCCAATTGATAAAAAAGAATTTCTCATCCAACTTTTTGCCAAACATTCAGATTCAGAACAAAATACCTTTGATTTTGTCACAGATTTTAAGTTAATTTTAGAAGAAGTGCCAAGGAAGTTGAATTGGAAAGAAATAGAACATTTGATTCCAGCTTACAATTTGACATTTTTAGATAATAAAATAAGACTGGTCTCACACAATCGTGTCTTTATTTCATATGATTCAAAAGTACTTGAAATGGAGTTTGAAGTTGATAAATCTGTTGAAATGATGGCAAAATTAAATAAAATTGGTGATCCCAATGAAATACAGGGTTCAACTTTGGTACAAAAAGATCCGAAAAAATCCCGAATTAAAGTTTATGTTTCTTGTCATGAGGCAGATAGAGTTTATAGCCTTAGACTTTACTCGAAAAATTTTTATAATAATTTATTTCATGAGTTTGCTAATTTAAATGTAATGAAAAAAGGGCTTACAGAAAAAATTTCTTTTTTGACCAAGTATGGCTCAGAGCGCTTTGTTTTTGTGCATGCTCCAATTTATTCTGATCTTAATATTGGAACCAAATACACATTCAAGTATTATGTTGAAAGTGCTAAGGTGGTTTTTTTAAGCTTGGGAAAAAAGGAAATTTATTTAGATGAATGTGAGAATGAGCCGAATATATTTGAAATTGATTTTCAACCTCATCAATCAGGCGACTTGAACCTATGTGCTAAATTTGAATATGGAAACAGCTATAGTATCTTATGCAAATATAAAGTTAAAATATAATTTTAAATTAAAATTTATCAGCTATTTTAAATAAAAATTTTATTGTTGTTATGAAATTCAGTAACAAATTCGAGGACCAAATAAAAAAATTTGAATAACTTTTTTTCTTTATATTAAAATTAGTTATGTGAATGCCACATGGTACAACATACATAGTTGTATCAACTGTCAAAGTCTGCTGATAATATGCAACATTTCTTTAAATTTTGAACTTAATAAAAAAATAAAAAAATATTTTAACTGCTGATTAACAAAATTTCAATTGATTTTTAATTTTTGAGGAGCTTAATCAATTTATTAAACTAATACGTCTTATTGAAAGGATAATAACTATTGTGGTAGCAAATTTATTTTTATTAGTAGCAAATGTTTATCATTTAATAATAATAATAATGTAGTAGTAGTAGTAGTAGTTTAAACTGCAGCTTAGATTTTAGCAGTCGCTTCTTTTTGTTTCGACATCCAAAAATCAAGCTTCGCTTTAAAACTATTAAGGTTCTTTGCATTTACCACATCTTCCGGGAGTTTGTTCCATCCATTCACGACTCTATTTGTAAAAAAAGTTAAATCTAGGAAGACAATTCTTTACATGTTCACGCGTTAGACAATAGCTATTTCTCCTTAATTCATATTTTTTGCTCCCCGATCTTGTGTTTAGACTGTAGTTGATTCCTTTATTAAATTCAATTTGTTCGTAATTGTTTGACACTTTGTACATTTGGATTAGGTCACCCTTAATCTTCTTGTCCTCAGGTTAGTTAACTCTATCTTTGACAAACGTTGTTGATAATCCAAATCATGCAGTTCTGGAATCAACTATGTTGCTGTTCGTTGAACTTTCTCGAGCTAATTTATATCCTTTTCCAAATATGTCTAACAATAGAACAATACAATAGTTTGATAGTCTCGCTGCAAGGATACTTAAATGCTTTCCTAATTATACCCAACATTCTATTTGCTTTAGCTGTTACATTCTTGACTTGTGTGTCCCATTTTAAATCATTGTGTATGTAAATACCCAAATCTTTTTCGCATTTTGACTTAGTCAAACCAATCTTGTACTCGAACTTACGATTATTGCTACCAATATGAACTACTTTACATTTTTCTACATTTAGCTGAGTCGACCACTCTTTTGACCACTTGCAAATAATCTATTAGTTTCGCGTAGATAAAAACTAAAGCACTATCTGAATTTCACTTTTTCTACCACAAATTCTTATTCTGCATTTAGTTGTTATGGCGGCCAATTTATTGGCGGATTTTATTATTATTTGATATACTTTGAATTGTATGAAAATGTTCTTTAAATTAAAAATAATTTATTAAGACTTATAATTATTTCACAAAAAAAAAATAAATTATTTAGTGACAAATTTTTTTTTGAATGACAAAAAAAACAACAACAAATGACTAAATTAAATGAAGAAATAGCAAAATGATTAAAAAAAATAATTTTAGCTACCGGTTTAGGTGGACGGTTTAGGCGGAACTATCGTAACCTAGAAAATGTTAGAAGAGTTGATTTGACTGGTGACAATCTGGCACACTAATAGTATCCAAATCGAATTGAAATTCAACTTATTTAATGAAATCTTTTTTTTGTTGATTAATTTTATATTTTCAAATTTTAATTCGAATATTTCAGGGATTCAATTTTTAAATTAAATTAAATTATTAAATAATTATTATTAGGTATTAAATATTTAATTTTTTATTTAAAGCTGGTATTTGAAATTTAAGGAATAATTCGACTTTAGTTGATTTTCTTATGAAATCATTATCAATATCTGATTTAATTACTGTTTAAGAAAAATATTGATCAGCGTGAGCATTTTAATTGAATTGTGAAAAAAAAAAAAATAATTATTTATCTGTTTATCTGTACCGAGCTAAAGCTCTTTCAGAATAAAAAAAAAATTTAATTTTTTTGTTGTTGGGCGTTACATAGATATAAGTAAGTCCATACAGATTAAATTAAATTATTGACAAAAAAGTATTTAACTAAAATAAATAATTAAGGCTTGTATTTAACTGAGCATTAAATAAATACTGAATGAGCATTAATTTTTTAGGGTATTAGCAGTAAATTAAAATCATTTAAAAAATCTCTAATTGAGCATTAATTTATCATTTATTTAGCATTAAATTAAATATAAACAAGCATTAATAAATTTAAACATTTACAATGAGAAAATTTTTTTTAGCATTATAAAACCAGTAAATGAGCATTAAATTTTTAACAAAGTAACATTAATAAAACCATTATTGTACTAATAAAGCACCTTTAGCTTTTGCAGGTCTGCCTCTTTTACGTTTGCTACCAATTTCGACATTTTTAGCCTCCGGAGGTGGTTTGCAATATTTCAATCTTATTGACATCCCGATGATATGTTTGCACATGTAATTTTTCAAAAACTCCGGACAGCTGCAAGTACTTTTTTTCCAATCGTCGTTTCTTGGAATACAAACACACCATATACCAAATTGAACATTTTTGAATGTATCAAATGAATTGAATTTCACTTTGTCATATCGATGTAATTCTTTATCAGAAATCTTAATTACGTCTTTAGCTGGTAAATAATACATTATTTCATTGTCAGTTTCCTATTCAATCACTTGTTTATTTAACTTTGTCCAATTGTAACCATTTGTCCAATCAGAAAGTTTTATTGTCGTATTTTGCTGAAAAACTTTTGCATTAACTATGGATTGGTTTCGTTCAATTGACCATTTTTTTACAATCGAAAGTGCAACAACAGTGAATCCAGAAAGCACTAAACGATCACGGAGTGTATCTTCATCTTTAATTACACGATTTGTGAATTATTTGTGCTTGGAGTAAATAGTTGCAATCCTTCGTACCAACCATCTTTTGTCATCAACCATTCACTTTGAAAGTATTGAATAAAACTTGTTTCATTTTTCCACTTCTTCAAAAATAGCTGTGTTCAAAAATAGTCTCATTTCTGGAAATTTGAAGTGTTTCAATATCTTCCATTATTTCACATTGAGAATTCTTGTATGTCACTTGTCACTTGCTGTCACTAATGTAAGTTTTTTATCAACACATCTTTTCATATGAGCCCAACACATCACCATATTTTTGTCATGGCCAAACACATTCGTAAAAGCATTTCTAATAGCTTCAGATCCATCTGCAATCAATGCTGCTCGTTGACTTGCCATTTTATGTAAGACGTAAGTTTTTTCATCGTATTTGTATTATACAAAATGTACCGATACATAGTAAAAAGTCCTTAATGGTAGCACTGTTAAGCAATTAATGTTGTTTTTTTTTAATTAATGTAAATTTTTTAAAATTAATGTTAACTGCAAATTTATAATGTTCAAAAAATTTAATTAATGCAAGTTTGATATAATAAATGCACGCTTAAAATAATAAATGCACGTTTAAAATAATTAATGCTTGTCCAATATAATCAATGTTGTTTCAAAGAAATTAATGCTAAATATTATTATTGTTCAAATCAATTAAATTAATGCTCAAATCAACAAAATTAATGCTCATTTAAATATAAGTCAATAATTAAGTATTAAATCAATTTCATTTCAAATTAATTTATTCTAAAAAAGGTTGAAAGGTTCCTGAATATTCATCACCAATTTCATTTATGTTCACCTGGAATCCTGCGCCAGAATTGCAGCCCAAAACATCAATTTTGTTATATTCACTGTTAATTTGTTACCAAAAAATCAAAATGTTATTGGTTTTATTATAAGAGTGTGTTATGAATTGATTTTGTACTTATTTTTATTAAATTTGGGGATAAGTTTAATGAGGGCCACTTTTAAGTAGCAGTCTTAAGATGCCCAGTTGAAATTTTTTAATTCTTTTGTCTCTAAAGATTTTCACTATACTGAAAATTTTTTAAAATTTGGTTAAAAACATATTTTATTTTTGTTTAAAACAGCTTTGAACAGTTCATATTTTGCTGAAGTTATTTAAATTTTTTCGCTCATTTTTTTTTAATTGAAATATCTAAAACAAATAAAATTAAGTTCATTTTTATTGTTTATTGTTAAATTACTGTTCTGAGCCCAATTTTCTACTGTTGCTTTGCTGAATAAAATATAAACGATGGCACCAAATAAATAAATTACTGCTGTTAGATAAAAAACACGCTTCCATTCTTGTTGAGTGCTATTCGGAGTCATGACACCGACAATGTATGGGGACACTATTCCGGATATAGTCGCAATAGTGTTAGATATTCCGAATAAAATTCCTGAATATTCACCACCAATTTCATTTATGTTCACCTGGAATCCTGCGCCAGAATTGCAGCCCAAAAATCCAACACCAAAAGCAAGAAAGCCTATTCCCAAGTAGGGATTTTTGCATGTCACAAAAGAAAGCAACACCACAGCCATCATTGGAACTAAGAGACCAATTCCATTGAAAATTTTTCTTATTTTAGATGTTGACATTGCTTCACTTATTATTAATCTGTCACTGATTATGCTCGAAATAATTGCACAGGCCCAGCAACTAATGTAAGGTATTGATGAAAATAAGCCATTCTAAAATTTAAATTTTTAAAACGTTAAGATAAGAATAAGAATAATTACCCACCAAAGACTTTAATTTTTTTTTGAAAAAAAAAATTTAAAAGTCCTGACTTGGACTTTTTTTTTAATGACTTAGACTTTTTTTTGGGACTTTTAAACAACTCTGACTGACTGGTATAATTTTATTTTTATATCATATTCTCCTTATGGTGGTTAATTTGAATTAAATAGATAAATAATTATTCTAGATTATTATTTCGATTAACTTTCTTAATTAAATAAAGCTTGAGTAATTGTACTAATTATAAATCGTAGTTAAATTTGGTGTATTTTTTCGTCTTTTAATAAACATTCATACAATTTTGAAAAAGTATAAAAAAAGTGCGATTTTTTAGATTTATTTAAAAAAAAAAAGTTACTATTTTTACTATTACAATTTTATTAAATTAAAAATAAATAGATTCCATCAAATAAAGAATTTTTAGTTTTTATTGTTTTGAAACAAAATATTTTAAATTTTACTTTTTTTATACAAGTAAGAAAATAACTTTTTTTAAAAATAATAAAAAAATTTTAAAAATATAAAATAATTAACAATTAAGTAAAAAAGAATTTTTTTCACTTAAAAACAGAGTTGTTTAAAAGTCACAAGTCTCAAGTCAAGCCCAAGTCCGGACTTTTTTTATTTTTTTTATAAGTCCGGACTTGGACTTTATTCTGTCTTTTAAAAAATTATTTAAATCAATTTTAAAACATAGGGCTATAAAATATTTCAATGGGTGAATGACTTTTACTGTGTGCAAAAATAAGTTCCATTTTTGAAGTATTTTTTATTAAAAAAACCATGAAATGATTCAAGATTAGTGTTGGTAATCGACTCCAATCGATTGATATAATACGAAAATTGACTAATTTTTTTAGTCAACTACAGTCTGCCCTCGATTTTATGACTCCCGATTTTGTGACATTTTGAATTTGTGACTAAAAATCAGTGTAACGCCGAAATTCCCCATCCTTTCAATGTTAATATTTTTCGATTTTATGACATTTAATTTTGTGACATTTTGAATTTATGACATGAAAAAAAGACAAATTTTAGTTCACTTTTGAATCTTTTACATGTTAAAAAATTTCGATATTATGACGAATTTTTTTTTGCACATATGACATAGCAATTATTATTTTTTAATTTAAAAATAAAAATGCCGAGAAATTCATTCGATTTATTAACAAAGAAACAAGTCATTGATGAATTAGACAATGGCACAAGCTACGAGGTTATTAAATCTAGATTCGGTTTTTGCATTTAACAGATTTGTATTTTTATAATAAAACTAATAAATCTAAATTTTAATGCTTATTTGATTTTATGACATTTATGTCACAAATTCAAATTTGTGACGATTTGATTTTGTGACATAAATTCAGTGTTCCCCAGGCGTGTCACAAAATCGAGGACAGACTGTATTAAATCGACTAATAAATCAGATATTTTAGAAGAATTACACACTCTACTAGACAAAATATATGAAGCTGAAATATTGAATACTTCTGGAAATTTAACTACATAAAAAGCCGATAATTAGTGTAAATTCTTAATTAATTGTGTTTCTAGTGGATCTCCTCTTAACAAAGGACTATATGTCTAATTGGGTTGCTAGCAATGTTCTTTGATTCAAAAATTTACTCAAGTTGCCTTTAGTCTAGTTAAAAGACAATAAAGCGCAATTATAAAGCTAATAATTTACTCATAAGTAAAACATTAAATTTTTTCTATTGAGAAAAAGTGAATTGATGTTTTTAATGAATCAAAAGTGTAGATAAACTTTGAAAAAATTTGGAAAAAAAACTTATGTTTTTAAAACTTCTGCTTATTATTGTCTTCTTAAAAATAATTTGAAATATTAATGAAAAATTTGAAAAAATTATGATGTATTAGAGTATTTTTTCATCGATTATTACCGATGAAATATTCTAATTTTCATCGATGAATTTCGATGAAATGGTTCCTAACTCATTAATGATTCATCTATCAATTTTCATCGATTAATCATCGTTTTTTCTGTGACTGGGAATGAGTCAATTTTTTTATAAAATTCGATAAATTTATTTTCTATATTTTTTGGTTTCTATAAATGTGTCATTTTATGAATTTTTTTTTCTAAATTTTGAACGTCCCCCGTGAGAGCGCATTTGGGACCTAGATTTCGAAGAAGGACACATCTGTAATTGAAGGGCATTCAAAAAAGGGCGAAAAAAATGGTCATTGAATGCATAACAGAGGCGGATATGGTTAACAAATGTAGAGCCAGAATTGACAGACACATGGCCTCGGAGACTTGAAAAAGATCGGTCTACCGAAGCTGATATGTTTGTGTTACAGCTCACACTACTAGTACTACTACTACTACTTCTACTATTTAAAATTTAATTTGTTTTTCCAGAACATGAAGAATTTATAATAAAAATTTAATCTATATTGGTGAATGTTATTTAATTGAATGAAAAAAAAAGTAAATTTTATTACCGATTTGATGTCAAAACGAAGAACATCCTTCATAAAACTTGGCAATTGGGTCAAAAACATATAATTTCCCCAATTATGACACAAATGAGCCGTAAAAATGGCAATGCAAGCTTTGGAGGTGAATATTGACATCCACGGAATTGATTGCGGTCTTTTTACCTTGGCTCTTAGAGGCTCCTCTTCATTTATTTTATTAAACTCGTCGCATGTGTGACTTAAAACAAAAATTTTTTCCTTAGAACTAATAAAACGATGGTCATGAGGCGAATCCGCAGTCAGAACAACAAATAAAATGAACCACAAAATACCCAAGGATCCTTTTTAAAATTTTATTATAAAATATTTCACTGTAAACTCGTGACCACTCCTCTTGGAATAATGTCAAAATTTGGGTTTATTCTTTATGGAACTGATGCCATCGAAGCCATGTTATAAAATTTTTATAAATAAATAAAAAATTTTATTCAGTAAACACCGCGAGGGTGATGTAAAAAAAATATAATAAAAAAAATAAAAAGTAAATTAAAGTAAAGTTTTGTTTTTCTAAATAATTTTAGAGAATAAATTATAATTTTTTTTTTCATAATTGTGTCAGCCATATGATTTAATAAAAAAAAAAAAACTACTTGGATAATTTTTCAAATTAATTTTTCAGATTTCAAATTTTTTTTCTTTTAATTTTTTAAATTTTTACATTTTTATTTAGAATAAACCTTGAGTCCTGACTTTAAACTAAGAGTAAGCGGAAAAGTTCGCTTTTATTCTTAGACTTAAAAAATTGTGGAGATAAATTCGAAATTTAAAAAAAAATAAAAATTAAACTTTATTCTAATTTTTTTTTAATTCTAAGAGAAAAAGTTAAATAAAAAATTCGATTTAATACTCTAATTACCACCGTGTAATTTTTGAGCATTTTTTTGATAATAAAATAAGTAAAAGTTATAAGTTTTAACAAATTTTTTTTATTAATATTATTATTTGCTAAAAATGAATATAAAAATAAAGAAACCAATTTTTAAAGAAAAATATTTTCGTGAAAAGAAAAAAATATCTTTTTATTACCAGTCGTGTCATTTTCGACAAGACTGGATTTTTGACAAATTAATGATGAAATAAAGCGAATCTTTTTAATCATTTTTAACACATGGTGCTTTTTCCCTTTAAAATAAATAAGATTAATGAAAAAAATTGAAAAATTAAAAATGTCGACCAGATTAACTCGTTAAAGAGCCGCTTGAAAGATTTAGAAATTGTGATGGAATGTATTCTGGACTTGTGGAAGAGTTATTTAAACTTGGGTCGTATTTATTCGGGCTCATTCAGTTACTGAAATGGGCTCATTACACATTAACAATAATTACTAAGTTGGTCCCATTAGTTCCATAGTTTAATTTAATTAAAATGAATAACTATTTACTTATTCTATAAAAATGATTACTATTCAACAACAATATTCAACAATATGAATCTGATTAATCTGAAGCAGATGATCAAGAAAGTCTTCCAGTAATCAAACAAAAGAAAAACTGGATCATTGCAGAAACTTTCGAAAATGCAAACCAAGTTACCGAATGGCTAAAAGAAAATACAACATGGTCATATAAGAGGCCATACGAAACAAAAGCTGGAACAAAAATTGGAAAAATTGGAAAAAAAAGAAACAGACCAAGGCTAATAAAAACGAGAAAGGCTTTAGTAATGCAACCAGATGATAGATTAACTACAGTTCTATCAATAACAACTTCACAAAAAAGATTAGCTTCTCCTGTTGAAAGTGTAAACAAAAGAAATAGAATGACCGAGAATGTTGATGAAATATTGGAAGAACAAGAAGGAACAAGACAAACAAGAAGCAAAGCAAACAACTTGATTAAATCAACTGGACAGTCTTCAAGTCATTCAGCTACACAATAAGTTTAAAGACAGTTATTTCATTATCTTCTCAATTTTACTCAAAAATTTATTTTTACTTTGTTTATAAATTTCTTTATTATTTTAATTTATTCAAAATATAAATTTTTTTATTTTACTCAAATAATTCTTTACTTGCTTGATAAAATTATTATTGAAATTTTATTTTTTTTATTTCATTTAAAATAAATAAATATTAAAATAAAAATTGTTATCGTTTAAGAAATTTCGTAACTCTTATTTAGTAATTTTAGAGGCCAAAAATAATTAAAAAATGAGTCCAAAGTAGTAATTATATATCCCATAATTAATTAACTATTGAGTCCAAAATAATTATGAGCCCGTTTCAGTAATAGAATGAGCCCATTTAAATTATTCCCTTTAAACTTTTAAATCCCAAACTAAAAAACAATTCAATTCCTACCTCACCAGTTACTAAAAATGCACCATCGTGGAATAAAACGTTGTTTAAACACATCCTTAACTCCACTTTCGTCAAAAAAACCCAAGATAGACACAAGAAAAAAATGTCAAAATCGTTTATATTAAGAAAATATAACAAGTCATGTGATTTAAATTTCAAAATTTTTTTGATAAAGAATAATTAAAAATGAATTGTCTTAACATTCCTATACTATATCCAGACTTGGGCAAAAGTCATCAAGTCAAAGTCAAGTCAAGTCTTTTTACTTGACTTCAAATTTTTTTTGTTAAAAAAAAAATTTTGCAAATTTATTTATTTATTTGTTCATCTGTATCGAGCTAGTGCGGTTATTGCTAAAACACGGTATACCTGTTTTTTACTAAAACACGGACCATCCCTTGAGACCGAAGGAATAATTAAATAAACTTTCTTCAACTGTTTTTTTGGACAAAATTTTACGCTCTTTCACGCGCAATTGAGACCTTAGCTCTAAGACTTTTAGTTTTTGCCGCACAAATCTTTAAAATAAAAAAGAACCAAAAAAATTTACGGTTCATTTTTTTTGGCAAGAACCAAAAAAAATATAATAAAATAAAAATTAAAATATTATAAGTTAAAAAAAGTTATGTCGAAATATAGAGACAAAAAAAATTACTATGAAAAAATTTAAAAAAAAGTCTAATTTAAAATGCTTGATTTTTTAATTTCAATAATTATTATTCATTTTTCCTATTATGTTAACTTTTTTTTTTTCCTCCCTCTTTACCGCTTTCGACTAGTTCAAATCGATCCAGGAGTCTAGATGAGCAGACCGTCAGCGAAGGATACTTCATTCAGGGTAAAAAAAGATTTTATGTATATTTTTTTTTATTTTTATTCTGAAGGAGCACTTTTTTTTAACAAAAAAATTTAAAGTCAAGTCAATTGACTTTTTTTTTTAAAAAAATAATTTTACTTGTCAAATGACTTTTTTTTTTGACTTTAGCCCAAGTCTGACTATATCAATTCTGATAATATGATTTTTTTGCCTAATAATATTACCATTTTCGTGCCGAGGTAGCCTTTTTCTACTTTTTCTTTTAGTGTTAATTCATTTTGCTTTACAGTAGTTATATTAGTTGTTTGAACAAGTCTTCCTGTCTGCTATATTGGAAGTTATTGAAATTTGGTTTGAAGGTTCAATTCCCTAAGAGGGTTTCGATTAGTTGACTGTTGTCTATATGTGTTTCCAGTTTGATTAGACACTGGGTATAACATATATTCTTGGATCTATATCTAGGGTCTACTTGACCATACTATCAAAGCTTTTTAACATACTAGCCAAGCTTTTCAGCATACCCATTTTTCATCCCAGAATACTATACTTTTTAACACACTTATTGCTGAAAAACATACCTATCTTTTAAAAGCAATCAAAAAACTGTTTAACATACTTAACTTTTGAAATAAAAAAAATCTATTTTATATATTTACATTAGAAAAGAAATATTGAATTTTAGTCAAATTAAATAAATACAGCCAATTCTCTTTTATGTTCGCTTAGGTTCGACAATTTAATGTCGGAATAATGAAAATGCTGGAAACTTGATAATCAGGAATTGAGAAAAAAATAAAAAATGTCGGACATCAGAATATTTTACAAAATTGATTTATTTATAAAGCCATTTTTTTTTAGTGAAAATCACCAAAAAAAATTGCATGTTAAGAAAATCAAATTTTTATAATTTTGTTTTAAAAAAATTATCTTTCGCATGTCAAATGTCTATTTTATGATTTCTCTTAATATATTTAAAGTCTTTTGACTAGAAATATTCATTAATTAGATATAACTTCCTTGTCGTCAATTGATAATATATTATCAACACTAACTGTATCTTTTTAATTTGTCATGATTGCAGAAAAATTTTAAAATTTCAATTAATAAATTAATTTCGGATAATGGAAATAATTTCTTATGTAAATTAAAGGGAAATTCGAATTCCGGAAATTCCAGGCTTGACTGAAGAAAGATTTACAATTTTACCATAAGTTTGTTAATCAGTTTTTAGTATATTATTAAGGTATTTCGTATGTTAATAATGCAAGTATGCTGGGATGAAAAATGGATATGCTGAAAAAATTGGCTAGTATGTTTAAGAGTTTTATTGGTATGCTAAAACAACAATCCCTCTATATCTATATATACAAATTTCAATAACTTCCAATAGCGCAACTAGTTAGTTCAAATAAAGAAATAACTAATGTAACTAATGTACAGCAAAATCAATTAAAACTAAAGAAACATGGTAGAAAAAGGCTATCTTGGCAAGAAAATGGTAAAATTGTTAGGCAAAATATTCAATAAATTTTTTTAATCAGAGTTGTTTAAAAGTCACAAGTCTCAAGTCAAGTCCAGAATTTTTTTTTCCCATCATAAATTTAAAAAAAAAATTTTTAAAGTCGGAGTTCGGTCTTTTTTATAATGACTTGGATTTTTTGGTATTGGTTTTTATACAGTTATTTAGGCTATTAAATCGAATTTTTTATTTAACTTTTTCTCTTTGAATAAAAAAAAATTAATAAAGAATAAAGTTAAATTTTTAATTTTTTTTAATTTCGAATTTATCTCCACAATTTTTAAGTTTATTCCTGAAGAAATTCGAAATTATTCTAAGAATAAAAGCAAACTTTTCCGCTTACTCTTAGTTTAAAGTCAGGACTCAAGGTTTATTCTAAAAAAAATATAAAAAATTTATAACATGGCTTCGATTGCATTAGTTCCATAAAAAATAAACTCAAATTTTGACATTATTCCAAGAGTAGTGGTCACGAGTTTACGGTAAAAAAAAAGATTACCAAATAAATAAAACATTTGTTTCCATCCATCTTGCAGACCACATAAATATCCTCCCAAAGGTAAAGCAATTACATTGCCAATATTGGCGCCAGATGAAGCAAAACCTATAATTCTCGATTTTTCGAACGCAGGCACCCATTTTATGAACATGGCACTAATTGCTGGCCACATCAAACCCTGGAGAAAAAAAATTAAACTAGAAAAAAACCTAAGCTCAAAACAAACATGAGCAAGTCCTATTAAGAATCTACAAGCTATAAGGGCTCCGTAGCCTATCTGAGCACTGGGAACTAAAAAAATTGTTAATATAGAACCGGTGAGCATTGATATTCCAAGAACGCTTTTTGCACCATACTTCATCGAAAGCCATCCTCCTGGGATCTAAAATTAAAGCTAAAAAATTTTTTTTTTTAAGTCTTACCTGGGTGAAAATGTAGCCGTAGAAGTAGGAGGCCAAAATAAGGCCTTGGATTGATTTGGACCACACAAAAGACCCAGAATCTTTGATCGAATTTTCTTAATCTGGCTTGAAAAGACATGTGTCATTTATGTCATCAATTGTTGGTCCAATATGATGATTTGGATCTGTCTGTTGAATAGCTGATGTGTTGACCATTACCACAATACTGATGCCCATGTCTATTTTTTGCATGTATTGCAAGGCTACGCCGAAAAAGATAACTATGGCCAGCAAAAATCGGACTGATATTAGCAATGATGGAGTGGATTTTGGATCTAGTGGTTCTTTCATGGTAAATTGAATTTTTCTAATTTTAAATAATAATTTATTAAAATTTGGCACGGAATTTTTCGAAATATTTAAATGTGAAGTAATAATGAAAAAAATTTATTTGTGGAATAAATTAAAAAAAAAAATGGAGCTATTGAAAGGTGGATTTCTAAATTTTGTTTTTAAATTTGTTTATTATTTATAAAAATACTCAAGCAAAAAAATTTTACTCTTATTTTTTATCATACTTCACGCATGAAGTTACTGAGTAAGATCAAATACTAAAAGAAGACACCAAAAACATCTTATCTGTGATTTTAAATGACAATCTTAAATTGTGTTGAGCTTATTTTTACTAATTATGAAATGAAAAAATTCTTAAAATTACTTCTTTTTAAATAACAAAAAGCATTATTTAGTACAGAAAAAAAAGTAACTATAGTCATATAAATCATTATATAAAAGATTATTCCGAATTTATCAAATATTAAATTTTTTTTTTAATTTTGAATAATTCGAATTTAAAAGAAGTCAAAAACAGTATTCGAGTTTTAAAAAATTCAAATATTGAATTTAACATAACAATATTTAATATAAAAATTCAAATTCAATTAAATTCGAATTATTCAAAATCAAAAAAAAATTCAATTTTTGATAAATTCGGAATAATCTTTTATTTAATGATATACAGCGGTACTAATAAAATCGTAATGCCGTTCGGACGGTCGGCGCGGCCGGCCTAGTCGGCCAAAGTGTTCGGCCATGTCATTTTTAGATTGAAAATTAAAAATTTCAAATTTTCAGATTCAAAAAGTTTTAATTAATTTTGTTAACTTATTTTTGATTAGAAATATTTATATTTTAATTATGGATTTATTCTTTTATTGTATATTTAAATTAAATTTAATTTTGCAAATTAAATTTTTTAATTTTTGGTTGAGCCAAATCTTCAGTGCAAAAAAAGAAATTTTTTAGTATAAATTTATTTAATTTTTTCCAAAAGCAGAAAAATTTAAAATTTTTTATTTTTATCTCGATGTGTCACCCACAGTCTGCCACTCCACTCGTCTGATCCTTTCCACTTACTCAGTCAACCCGTTCGACCCCTCCGACTCATATCACTTCCTCAGCCAACCCGTCCGACCCCTGCTGTAATTTTATTTATTTAAAAATTTAAAAAAAAAATTAAATTTAGGTTTTTTTTGTTTTTTTTTCTTGCGTCGACGCTGTACGCCCACATTTTCTTCCAGTCTGACACATGTTTTAAAATACATTCTATCATGAAAAAATCTTTAAAAAAAAATAAGATTTTAAATGAATAAAGGTTTAAATTGATGTTACCTTTTATTTTTAATTTTGAATTTAGAAATTCAATATTTAATTTGTCCAGACCTAGATTTTTTGATCGTTCCGTAATCTCACGTTCTATATATTTTATTAACAGGTTTTTAAAATATAACCTGTGCTTCTTATCATTTAAAAAATAAAAAATATAATATGAGGAATTATTTTTAAATACTTTTCTTTTAAATTACTTATAGTGATTCTTCTACAGCAACTATGTTATCATCACTTTCATTTGATGATTCAACATTCTCTGTGCGCTGGCTCAAAGCTTTTTCAAAAGATGCTTCCGGTGCTCTTTTCTGTAGAATTTCAGATGGATTATGTGCCAAACTCTTAAATAAAAAATTTAATGAATAAAAGTATGCCTATTTTTAACTTACATTTATGACTTTAGGAATACGCTCAAATGAGTCATGTTTTTTACTAATTTCATCGATTGTTTGCTGCATTTTTTCCATTTGATGAATTATTTTATACAATTTATCATAAATTTTCTAATTAAAAAAAAAATCAGAAATTACTTTATGCTGATTAGCAAGAAAGTCACCAGCGATCCTATTTATTAGATCGTGGGAATTTTCCCTGCCATTTTTGCTTTACCACACCAATTCATCAGCAAAAGAGAGATTATCAAATGATTTCGATAATGTACAGTACATTTCCAAACAAAGTTAACAATCTGCTTAAGCAGTTTAAAAGCTGCTCTTAAACACTGCTTAACACTAGAAGGACCAAGGGGTCAAAATGACACTTTTTCAACTTAATTTTGCTTGAAAATCTGCTTAAATTAAAATATTTCAATTTGGTTTTTTTCTAATAAAAAATATTTTGATATTTTTTAATTAATTTAAAAAAAATTATTCAAAAAACTTTTTCTAAATGCCCTAAAAAAAAAATATACCGAGAAGGACCAAAGGGGGCAAAATGACCCCCAACTAACTAAAAATTAATGTTTTCCTGTATTTTAGATTAATTTTTCCAATCTTATATTAAAAATGATGAATCGAGAGGCTGCTAAAAAGGCTTTAGAAGCGCTACGTCAGATTCAAGATTACAAATCTGATGAATCAGAGGAGTCAGATGATGATTTTGAGGACAATGATGAGTGGGATAATGAATTAGAAGAAATTAATTGAACAATATTTCAACAAAGGATATTGTGTCACTACTGACAATTTTTTTTCCACATTTAAACTCTGTGAAGATCTTTTAAAAAACAAGAACTTTTTTATTGGTACGGTGAAAAAAAATAAACGATTTTTGCCTAAAATAGTTGAAAATAATCAAAATTTGCATACAAGTTTATTTTACGAAAATAAAATTGGGTGTATTTATCAGGGGAAAAAAGATAAAAACGTATGTATTTTATCTTCTTATCATGAAAAAGCAGAAATTGATCTTAATGACCCAAAAAAAAAACCTTTGCCCATTATTGATTATAACAAAACTAAAGTAGGCGTTGACTCGGTTGATCAGATGGCTAGAGTTTTTTTATCTAAATTTGGATTATAGAAAATGAACTTTCGTAGAGAAAAAATGCAGAAAGTATCATTTATCAGATTTAATAATTAAGTTAAGTCTTAAGGGACTAAAAGCAACGGCAATTCGTGAAAATGCACTCAAATTGTATCCTGAAGAAATTGTTCAAAAACTTACAGTAATTATAAAATAGAAATTATAATATTAAAAAATAAATTTTAAAAAGGCAATCAGAGCAAGACAATTTCGTCTAAAACAAAATAAAACCGCCTTAATTTAGGATATTTTGTTCGGAGATATGGAGTTTTTCAAAAAGTAACTCCTGTGATTAGACAATTTATCCGAGTAATTTTTAGTCAATAAATTTAATCAATTATTTAATTTCTATTATAGAACTAAATAAAAAGTAAATATTTTATTAATACTTTCAGATTTAAATGCTTTTAGTTCAAAATTTAAAGCTTCAATTGTATTCTACAATTCTACAATTAGAGCCAAGTTCGATAAGTCTAGTTTTTTGATCAAAATTTAGTTTTTATTAATTTTTAGTGTCTGTTACTGAAAGCCTGTTAAATGGCTTTCAAGACTTCAACTTCTATTAATAGTAAGTGGAAAAGAAAGAAGTATAAGAAAAATTCAATAGTGTATGAACCTTCAACAATGCTTTGTGAAATGAGGCGATGCCTCCATTGTAACGTTACGTATTCGAAAAAATCAACAACAGTAATGCCTAGCCATTTTAAAAAATGAACATGTAGTATCGCCTCACTCTGAAAAAAAATTAAGAGACACAAGAGTCCTCGCCAGATGAACAAAAAATTAGAAGATCAAAGTCTAATAAGGCTGAAGAATTCTTGCTACAATCTAATGTTAGTGAAGCTCTTCCGTTTATGATTGTTGAAAATAAATAATAAAATAACACTTTAACATTTAACGAGTATAACAAGATCAAAAAACGAACTCAGCTTGAGTTAGTAAAAGCTGATGCTGTTTCTGAAACTCTTGATGGTGGGACGTCTAGGAAAAGCTAAAAGAAAAGTTATCTTGGCATTTTAATGAATTAACTATCTATTCTTTGTAGCAGAAGATTGGAAATCTGTAACTTGCCCAGTAACCATACTGCTGAAAATATTGCCAAAGCTTTATTTAAAGTTCTGAGTGATTGTGGTTTGATTAATAAAATAATGTCTTTTGTAACGGATAACGCCAATAATATGAAGAATGTTAACCGATTTTGAATAGAAAACGTTAAAAATTCTGAGATAAAATTACTCGATATTCATTTTCTGGTTGTAAAGCCCATATCAATAACCTTATAGTAATAAAAATTAAAAAGTTTTCAAAAACCTCAACAGATTACCATCTTCTCTTAAAAGATTTGGATGAGAGAAAGAAAGCGAATCGGTTGCAAGCATGCAAAATTTTTCAAGTTTATAAATGTCCGAAAATGCTTCTTTGTTTCATTAATCAACCGTTTCTTGTAAAATTTTTGAAAAAAACTAAAAGCCAGAAATTTCAAACTTAATCGAATTATTCAAGATGTTCAAACTCGATGGAATTCGGCTTTTTTAATGCTTCAAATAATATTAGACCAAAAAGCCGCAGTAAATAATGTTTTAAGACATCTAAACAAAAAATACAAAAATTCAATTCTAAATGACACCTAAATATAAATGCTGACGGATTGTGTGCTAATTTTAAAGCTGTTTAATGATCCAATCAATGAGTTATCTGGCGTTAAATATCCTGCAATACCACCTTTAAAAATTATCTCTTTTTTTTTGTAGAAAAATATGTAGAACAATGCATAAATAAATATAATATTGTAATTTTCAATCTCCTAATTACGGCTACTTATTGAGATGTTAGAACGAAATACTTTATAAGATGTTCGGACACACAAAAAACTCATAAAAAAACTTATATACAGCTAAAACTTATAAAAGGAAATTGGTTGAACAATTTCGAAGAGAGTTAAGGTTGAAATTAAAACAAGGTGAATCTTTAAATTTAAATAAACCTCATTCTCAAGCTAATACTCAGATAGATAAACAAAATCTAGAAGATCCTAAAAAAATTGATCCAGTTGAGTTTTGGAAAACTAATTAGGATAATAATCCTTTGCTATACGAGGCTTTTATTAGAATATTTTGCATTCCAGCAACGACAATTCCGTAAGAACAGCTTTTTTCAAATCCTGGATACAGTGTCTGATATAGAACAAATGTCTCAATTTTCTAATACTAAAATGTCTAAAATAACCAAAACTTCAGGCGAAAGAGCCATCGGCGTTTTTATCTCTTATTATCTTAAGCCATCACAAAAAGTCAAATAATTAACTGCTATCGCAAACTTTATTCTTAGCTCATTAAAGAACGCCTTTACGTTAAGAGATGCCATACTTTGGAAAAAGATTTACACATGTTTTGTTAAACCGCACTTGAAATATGCAAACCTAGCCTTTTGTCCATAAACCAAGAAAGACAGAAAACTATTAGAAAAAATACAACAAAGATCTACAAAAAACATACAGTGTTTAAAGTTAAACTGTATAATGGGTAAGATTACATCATTTTACGTAATTTTACGTCAGAAAATGTAAGCTTACATAATATTACACCATTTCTTATATGTAAGAAAATGTAAGATATAATCTTATGTAATTTTACTTAAAATTACACTAGTTTAAGTAAGTTTTGTCAAAAACGCTTACGGCCAAAAAAAACTGAATTTTAGAGGAAAAAGTGAAAAATTAATAAAAATTTGAATTTTATAAGACAATTTTTGAAAAAAAACATTACACTTTGTTACTTTTTTACATCATTTTACGTAAGATTACACAATTTAATGTAAAAATATGTAATTTTCTGTCATATTTTTTAAGTAATGTAAATATTAGGAAAGTACGCATATTTTTTATGTCAAAAGATGGTTTTAAAAAATAACAAAAAACTTAATGCAATTTAAAAATGATTCAAAAGTGAAACAATAAATCTTTCTTTAAGAGTATTTGGAATTTTTGCAGAAATTTCTGATTCTGTTTTACATCCCTATTTTCATATCATTTTAAATTGCATAAAGTTTTTTGTTATTTTTTAAAATCATGCCGCGATTTTTTTATACTACTACTACATCAGCTTCATGAATAGTCTCAATTCAATTTCAGATTTGACCACGCTGATATCCAACTTCCCAAAAGACTATTCCTACTTCAATTTTGACAAACATATCAAAAGCATCTGGATATTCAGATGCAGAGCAGTTTCATAAGCTTTAACAACTTGTAACATAATGGTGTTTATGGTGTTGATGGACGCTTGGCATGCATGGACGTCGAAATGCTGTGCACTGCCCAAATCAATGAGCCGTTTTTCACCCGTTTGCACAGAAACAGAATTTTAATGAAATGGATATTCAGCAATTCAAACAGAAAGATGGTATGATTAGAGTTTTTTGGTGATGGATTTAACATTTAAGCTTAGCAGTAAAATACCAATCAAAGTCAAATTAGTGAAAGGACCAGAGAAAATTTTAGCATAAATGCTTCTCTTAAGGAAATTTAAATCACGTAAGTTGTGGGTCAATTTTTTGAAAATTTAGTTAAAATTTTTGTTTTCATGAATTTGTTGCTAAGAGATGATCCAAACGGTTCTTATGTGATCATAATTATTATTATCTTAACGACAGAATTTCTAGAATTTTTTTCTTTCTTGGAAAATAATTTTTTAAATTTATTTATTAAAACTTCAAATTAGAAAAAAATATCCAGACTTGTTTTTAGTCACAAGTCTTAAGTCAAGTCAATGATTTAATAAATCCATATTTGATACCAATAAAGTAGTTGCTTCTAAATTCCTGGCTGTTAATCTTGACATATGTGGTCTGTTTATGTAACCAGATTTAGAAAAAAATTCTTTCAACTGGTCCAGATGAAGCAGGTATTGATAAAAATTTTTGTGCAAGTCATAACTTAAACTTAAAAAAAAATAAATTTAAGTCAAGTCATTACTTTAAATTTTTGTGACTTAGACTTAAAACTGTGACTTATAAGCAAGTCTGAAAAATCTATATCGTGTTACTTAATATAATTCCAGATAAAAATTTGAATAATGAATTTTAATATTTAAAATTTTTTAAGTATTATTTTCGACTCAATTTCGCTTGTCTACCCTATTCCTTGTTGGTTTACAACAGAATTGACCAAATGACTTGTTAAATTCGGTTTACATCAATATTCTTTGATTAAATAAATAATACACCTTTTTTTAACTTTTGAATAGTTGAAAATAACTATCAAAATGGCAAAGTCAATTCACAGCTCTACTTTTTGGAGGCTTTTTATTAAATGGCTTTAATCGTTTTTTAAGTTTGAATTTTTATAAATTAAAAATTGCATATGATTAATTTTCGATTTTATTCCTAAACAATATGAATATTTAGAAAATAAACATAGCAAATTTTTTTTTAATTTTAAAAAAGCTTTAATTTTTTTTTAAAAATGAAAAAAACGCCTTCTTCATTTTTCTTTTTTATTTTTTTTATTTGTTTTCGCAACTGTGCTAAAACTTCTTCTAAATAAAATATTGAAAAAACAGAGCATACCGTAAAACCTTGCAAACTACCCCGGCGTTATAGTGTGTAATTTGCTATAGCCCCCTCTTCCTAAAAGAAAACGAGGTAGGCAATTCGACAAAATGATTATTCAAAACTCGTTTGATCAAGCAGGAATAACATCCAACATTATCGACCTATTTCATAGACAGCTTAGGTATTTTATTATTAATCAAGAATTTATTGATGATGTAGAGGATGATAATGCGCAAGATTTGAACGCTTTTATTTCAGGGGATGAAGCTAACATTCACGATTTAGATTTAGATGACTTTGACGATGATGAAGATGATGAAGATAATTCAGACACAGAAATGGCTTAGTTTTTGTAAAATATTAAAACATTGTATAGTTATAATTTCTATTTTTTTAATATTTTTTTTTAATTTTTTTATTAATTTTTTTTCAAAAGTACCGAAATTTTCTTTAAAAGCCCAGTCAAAAATTAAACTTTTTTCCGTATTACCCCATCAATTTAAATAAATAATTTCAATATAAGCCCGGGCTTCTAATTTATTTTTTTTTTAAATAATTTTACAGAATAAATTGCTGTTAAATTATAATTCCCCCCCATTTTCTCGTTTGAACCCCATAGAGTAGTTTGCAAGGTTTTACGGTAAATAAAATAACATTAAAAATCAATTAAATGTCCTTAAGTTAATATTAATATTAATCTTATATTGAGCAATAGAAATTTAATTAACCAGAGTGGTAATGTACTCCAAATTTTTCCTAGATTGGAGTATGATGAAGTGTACAAAAACACCAAACAAAATTTAATTAGAAATACAGATAGATGAACTAACTCCAAATAATTCTTAAATAGTACGAGGAGATGTAGGCTACATTACACCTACTCCTTTACCTAATACTCGATTTTTGGAATCCGCTTGCATAAATGTAGGCTATATTCTATTTAATGTAAATGAATAGCTCACTTTTTTTTTAACTTAGTTAATCATATTTTGTTTAATTTTGTTTTATCATCAAAGTTTATAAATACCAATTTTGTAAAATTATATTAACAAAAAAGAATTTTATTTTTTGTAATTTGTGAAAGATTCATAGTGTGATGTCGCAGCTTAGCTGCAATCAAATAGTCAAATTTACTTGTTTTATTTTTATATATTTATACATGTTTTTATATTTATTCAATTTTTCTAACGTAAATATCCGAATTTATTGACATGTTGTTCAAAATTGAGCACTGTTTTTGAAAAAAATAAAAATTCATTATTTTAAAATTTTCATTTTAATAGTTTCAGCTTTTACGAAATTCAATTAAAAATAGAAATTTATTTATGTTTTAAATCCAAATTTCATTGAAGCCGGATGTACTTTTTGACAAATGTTAACATATTCCTTTTTTAAGACATGTCATATAAATTTAACATTGATCATCAATGCTCATTTTTTAGTGACGTGTCATTATTTTTTGGGACAAGGCAGCAAGCAGCTAAAAAGCAAAAAATGCTAGAAAATAAAATCTGTTTTTTTAATAATAAAAAATCCATTTTTCCTTATTGATCAATGTTTACCAATTTTTACCATTTTTCACCTTTTTTTACAAAAATTTACCAAAATTTACGTCAATTTTCATCAAAAATTTCAATCAAATTTTATTTTTTTTACTTTTTCAAAAATTAGAAAAAAAAATTTCTATTCATGAAAATTGTTTTTTTTATCGGGAAATTTTGGATTTTTTTTTTCACTGAATTTTACAATAATTATGGGTAATTTACGATAATTATCGCTATTTAACGATAAATACCGTTTTTAGATTACCATATTTTACGTTAAATATGGTAAAATATCGTGAATTTACCATAATTTACGTAAATATGGTGAATTCAAAGTATCGTAGCAGCTATGTATGTAAAAAATTTCTAAGCTTATCAAATTTTTGTAAAAATAAGCGTTCAAATAATCATTGAAGGGGAGCTTTTTGGACTTGATTCTTTTTAGCAATATTTATTAAATAAACATTTGAGCTCAAGCTTGTTTTACTTTAATAATTGTCCAACGAGAACAACGCACATAATGCCATTTTTTCAAATGAATATTATTCACTTTTTCCTTAATTTGTTTTTCCACTTTTCTGTCCCTATACTGTATAAGAAAACTACTGTTGAGTAAAATCTTTATTGCTAAGAAAAAAAAAACAAAAATTACAAAAAAAAAATAAAATATTAAAAAAATTTAAAAAACAAAAATTTCAATTTAAAAATCTACTGAGTCATCTTTTTTTTATCATCATAAACAAACCTCTTGAAATTGAGTATAATTTTCACAGGACCATATTGCGGCTGTACTGCACCTTTTTTATCCAAGCAATCTCTTAATTTTTGTGACAGTCCATTAGCAATGCGAACTTTAAATTTTCCACTCTGTCCAAAGCCGGACTCAATAACTCCCTCGTCTCCAGTGGACAGCTGAACCCTCAGACCAACAAAAATGTCAATATTGGTCTCTTTTTTAAACAATGCCTTTCCAATCACTGTAAACTCATCGTGTTTTCTCTCAACAACACCTTCTTTGGACTTTTCTTTGTAAACCTTCAGCGCCAACAGCTCATTTTCTCTAAAATCTTTGCTTCCAAACGAGTGCAAGACTCGGCCATAAAAAGCTATACGGCACTGATTCAAATGGATGTCAGTGTCCAATTTTGATCCTATTAAAAGACTCTTTTCCACACAAAGCACTCCGTGCTCGCTGGTAGACTCACAGCCAAAGTCAATCAGTGCATACACTTTTGTGTCTTTTGGACTTTGGTCTAAGTATTCCTGATCTACTTCTGGGATATGCAAAAATTCACTTTCAAAACTGAACTCTTTCTGGGCACTGAAAAGCTCGACTTTTGCCAAGACTGTCTCGTGACCAACTGAAATGTGAAATTTAGATCTTGACTCTATTTTAGACTTAAAATGCTTTATCTTATTGAGCTCGATAATGACTGCGTATGCTGTTTTGACATAGCCTGGCGAGCAGACAAAGCCGCGCTCAAATTGTTTAGAGTCAAAGTTGGCCAAACAAATACCACATCGATCGCCCTGGATCGCTTTGTCCACTGGCTTTCGAAACACTTGAATTGATTTTACTTTATTTTTACTTTTTAAGACCGGAATTTCAACATTCTTTTAAATTAAAATTGAAAATTTTTTTTTTATCAAAATATTTAAGGTTTGGGATTTAACGCTCTCAAATAATTGGAATCCATTTGAGTTTTAATCTTAACTTTTTAGATTATGATCAAATTTGAAGTATTTTAATTCAAAATTTTTTAAAATAAATTAACAGCTTATATAACATATTAAAAATTTTACTTATCTTTAAGATTATTTAATTTTATGGTTGTGATATGACACGCAGTCATAGAACATTCTAAAATATTTTAGTTATTTAAACATGTTCTCATGGAACAATCTTTAATGTTTTTAATTATTTAAGTTAAATAATATGTTATCTGTTTTTTATTATTTTATATTAGTTATGAATTTTAATATTCTATTACTTAACTTTTAATGCTGAGTTTCTTAAATATTAATTAAGGAGAATTATTATAAATAATCTCTACATTTTTATTGATAGATATAATAAAGAAAATATCAAACAACGATCCATTTTAACTATCCTTCAGCCTCACATGGTCAACTAAGAAAAAATTCAAAAGTTTTTTTTGGTTCATAAACTTCAAATAATTTTTTTCTTAATTTACCTCTGTGAAAAATGGTTCACAAAATTTATTTACTAATTTTTTTGAGTAAAAATTGCGACAAACTGGTCACAAAATTGACCAGTCCCATAATTTTAAGATTAAAAAATTATTCATACCGCTTATCGCTTTATTATCTCTTTTCTTTAAAAAATTAGGTTTTATATTCAATACAGTATATTAATAATTGAATATGTTGAAAATTAAAAGTAAGTAAAAATTCGCTGTGAAATATTTAGGAAACAAACTCGAAATAAAGTTTAAAGTAAAAAATAGTATCTTGACTAATTATTTATTATATATAATTTTTTATTTTACTTTAACTTTGTTTTAATTTATTATTAAATTTTTTTAAGGGTATTTAGTTTGGCGCAGAAAAAAAAATAAAGAGATTAATTTTTGGAAAATTCCTTAAATAAAATAAAACTTTTTTAAGGGTAAAAATCTGTTAATAAGTCTTCTTTCATAATCTTTTCTAAACATAATAAAGATAATATTGACTTTAAAATAAAAAATATATAAAATTAAAATTGAAAAGTTCTTAGCTAAAAAATTTGAATCAAATTTCCACCTCAAAGGTTGATGAACTAAAGAAACGTTGTAGTTCAGGGTTAAACTAAATAAAAATTATTTAAATCACATCATAGTTTAATTGCGTGGCACTGTTAAATAAATAAAAAAGAAGATTTTCTCTACTCAGCCTTTAATCAAAACTCTAACTTAAACTAAAATACAACATAAATATATAAAGAGAGAGAGAGACAGGGCCTGGGGTACATAAGGTGTTACAATGGCAAAATGAAAATTATTGTACATTTTTATATTTTTACATTTTTACATTTTTGAGAGAAAAAAAAAATCTCAAAATCAAAAAATCTAAAAAAATTTTCATTTGAGAAAAGTAAAAATAAATTCGCAATTACTTAAAAAGGAGTTTTAGAAAAATTTAAATGTAAAAATCAAGGATAATTTTTTGTAAATCTTTTTTAATTAATTGCGAATTTATTATTACTTTTCTTAATGAAAGTTTTTTTAAGTTTTTTTATTTTGAGATTTTTATTTTTTCTCTCAAAAATGTAAAAATGTAAAAATATAAAAATATAAAAATATACAATAAGTTACATTTTGCCGTTACAATAGCTTATTTTACTATTTTAATTCTTTTATTTTGATTTTTTTATTAATATGAGGGATTTTTTTTTAAAATAAAGGTTAGTTTTAAATTGGAAAATTCATCCCTGAAAATTTATTGCACAAGCAATTTTTGTAAAGGATTAAAATGTGAAAAAAAGATTTAAACAGTAGCTCATAAGCTTATATATTTTTTAAAATTGAAAATGAAATAGAAAAAAATTGGATTTGTAACAGAGTCTTAGGTACTGGGCTTATGGCTATTTATACACAAGAACCCCGCGCTAATTTGCAAGGATTTACGGTCTTACCATTCCTCATAGCCTGACTTGTTTATAAGTGACAAAATTGAAGTTAAAACTTAATTTTTGTTTGGTATTTTGAATTTTCAATACAAATAGGATAAAAATTCTTCATTTTTTAATAAATTAAAATTAAATTTAACAAAAAACATTTGAAAAAATTCTGCAACATACTTTTTTGCACCTTTTTATCCAAAATAAATTTTCTCATGTAAAAAAAGACAAAAAATAAATAAGATTTAAATAGATGATTGATTTGATCTACTAAAAAAAAGGAAATTAGATATTTTATTTGGCGTGTGCTAATTCATTAACTAAAATTACTTATTTTTTACCAATTTTCCTAGATGAATATAAAAATGACTTCCATTTCATAAAATTACTTAGTTAATTTAAAAATGTGGATTTATTTTAAAAATCAAGTATGATACTAGTTTTTTCAATATTTAATTAAATTTAAAAAAAAAAAATTTTATTTAGCTTTTTTAAAAATTTTTATTTATCCTTTGCCTCTATATGAACCAAATTGTAACGAGCAAAAATTTATTGAGATCTTAATTAGAAACCAGATTACAGAACTCACATTTTTCATCAAAATTCATACCATAATATTCTTAATTATCTAAATATTGTTCTAATTCAAAAAAAAAATCTAATTGTACAAAACATCCTTCTCTGGCTTAAAAAGATGCTCAAAATCCAGTTAAACATCTATCTGCTGATTTTTATTTTTTTTTAAGTATAAATATGTTTAATTTATAATTTTAATACGATTTAGAAAAATTAATAAGAATAATATCAGTTATGCAAATTTAGGAAAAAAAATTTTTTTTAGTAATTTTAGTTAAAGTTTCAGCAGTTTTGGTTTTGGTTAAAAAATAATAAATCGCCATTTTATTTTAGGCAAAAAGGGTGCAAAAAAGTATATTTATTTGTTATTAAATGAAAAAAATTTTAAGTCATTGCCTTGACTTGATCTAAGACTTGTGACTTATAAACAAGTCTGCTCATAGCTTTAAATGATGTAAAAAAGATATTAGTCAGCCATTCACTTAGGATAAAAATTGGGTCATGTCCAGAATGTGATCAAGTGTTCACCAAAAAATGTGATCATAGGTATCATGTCCAGAATTTGATCAATGATCACATATTTCGTGATCAAAAAAGCCTCTAATTTATGAAAAAATAAAAATAAATTTTTTTTGGTGATCAGAAAATTTTTTAAAATATATTAAACTTTATTACCAATTTTCAAAAAAAAATTTAAGTCTCAATTTTCAAAATAAAATAAAACAAAATCTAATTTATTCTTTGTGTTTTTTTTGACATGTGCAATTTAACACCCTTTTCATTTTTCATAAATTCACCACAAATGCTACATTCTACCGATTTTGACTGTTTGCTTAATGCTTTTTTTGCAGTTAATTTAGCTGCATCGGACGATTCTACTGTGACCAAAGCAATTTCTTTGTAAAAACTGCCTTTTCTTTTACGGTTTTTAAATCTTAATTTATATTTCAAAAACATATAGTTTATTATGGTTGGAATTTTTTTTTGTTTTTTTTGTTATTTCATTCAATGTTAACATAATTTTAAAATTTTGAAATTTCTAGAATGAAAAAAATTTTTGATTTCAACAAAAAAAATTTCATGTGATCAAAAAAAATTTTATGTGATCAAAAAAATTTTTATGTGATCAAAAAAAATTTTATGTGATCAAAAAAATTTTTATGTGATCAAAAAAAAATTTTGGAGATCAATTTTTGATCACAAAGAGTACACTTAATATCTTGGTGATCAAAATGATCACATTCTGGACATGACCCTAAAAATTTTGATGCAAAATACAAATGTTCTGAATTCTTAATTAAAAAGTTAATAACATTCCAATTACCACATCGTTTACAAAAAAATTAGTTCTCTAGTTAACTTAAAAAAAATAAAATAAAAAAATTACATCATTTATTTTGACATTTCCATTCAAGATTGTGCCTGTCATGACAGTTCCTTGGCCTTTGATGGTGAAACAATGATCCACTGAGTACAAAAATGGTCCATCTTGTTCATTACGACTTGGCAAAAAAGTAATTTGGCTAAGCTTGTCGATCAAGGTGCTCATATTGAGCATTGATTCATTTTGAAGACTAGCAGCAACTGGAATGATGGTTGAGTTGGCAAATTTGGTATTTTCTAGAGTTTTAAGCAAACGTCTGGACATTTTTTCGATGGCAGAGTCCCTTTTGCCTTCGTCTACAAGGTCAAGTTTGTTCAGAACAATGAGCATTTGGCTGCAGCATATTTCGCCAATGATGAGGCATTCGGCTGTTTGGGTTTGGATGCCTTTGGTGATGTCAATGACCAGGATCATCATGTCGATGATCTGGGCGCCGCCAATTATTGTTCTGATCAGAGATGCATGGCCCGGACAGTCCACCAGGGTGTATTGGACAAAGTCGTAGCCTTTCAGCTTTAATGACTCGTTTGAAGGAATTGTGAATGAGGAGAAGCCCAGATCGAGAGTAATGCCACGCTGTTTGCTCTGGGGATTCTTGTCAAAGCATGCCGTGCTGGCTACCGTGCTCAATGCTTTGGCTAGACTTGTTTTACCGCTGTCCACGTGGCCAAGAACTCCAATGTTAAAGTTTAGAGTAGACATGGAATTTGAAATTTGTTTTTTTTTTTAAATTAAATCAAAAAATTTATTCAATTATAAAAAAATTTAGGATTTATTTGTGAATTTAAATTTATTTAAAATTTTTTTTGTCTGAAACTTTGTTGACATTATAACTAGTTATAAAACTATTTAATTATTTGATTTATTAATTTGAGAAAATTTACAAAATTGTGCAGTGTTGCTATGACTCAAGGTTTTTAAGAAATTTTGCGTAATTTTACCTGAAGAGCATTGAAATATTGTCCTTATTTATTTTTTTAATAAAAAATTCAGATTCAGTATTTATTAAATTGCTAATTCACTCGGAAAATTAGATCTTGGTTTTGAACTGAACCAAGCTGGTTTTTGGGATTAAAATTTTTTAATTAAAAATTTAAATATATGATTTTTGTTTCACTTGGTCATTTCCATTTATTTCAGAAATACTGATATTCGATTTACTTCCATATATGATTTTTTAATTAGACTTTAAGTACAAAAAGTAAAAAAAAATGATTTTATTATTTAAATATTAAACAGGATAAAATTCAAAATATCTCTTTTTATAAAATTAAATAATTTGATAGTTTTTCCGGTATATATTTTTAATGCGCTTTTTTATTTTATGTCGAAGTTTTGGTATTAAATTTTAAAAAAATTATCCAACAGATTTTATTGAATTTTTAATCAAATAAAGTTCAATATTTGTATTTATTTAAAAATTAACTAATAATTATTAATTATTTGATTATTTTGTTCGATTTTGTTTTTTGAATTTTAAAAATAAAATAAAGTAAAAATCAAAGAATATAAGATTATTCTCTTTTTAATTATTAGAACCAGCCTTTGTTTATTTTTCATACAAATATATAATATTTTTTTCAATTTTTTGAATGAAATTCAAAAGAATCAGTTTGGTTTGATGGTTTTAAATTGAAGAACTTAAACTTGTTGCATCTTTTTATATTACATCCTAATTTTTTTCATCAAAAAAACAACTACTTAATAATATAGAAATTGAAAAAAATTTATTTTTGGTAGAATGCTTTATATTTTTTTATGAATATTTTTAAAAAAATTTTTTTTATTTTTTTGTTGTGAACATTTACTTAAAAATAAGAAAAAAATTTTTTTTAAATATTCTCACAGTATACATACTGTACATTAAATTAGACAGATATTGAATTCATTAGACATCAGTATTGCTAAAATAAATGAAAATGACCAGGTTAAATAAATGAGCTCTTAAAGTTACTAAAAAATCACAGTATAGAATTTTTGGTTGAAAAAATAAATAATGGAAACGCAATTATCCCTGTATATAGCTCTTTACTTCAAATTGTAAATAATGGTTAATTTTGGAAAATTATTTATATTTTTAAAAATTCTTTTACTAGTATACTTATTAAAATTTACATCAGTTCCATATGTTTATGAATAATTGGTTGTCAATATATGAATTTTTGAATAATTATTTCATCAATATTTGGATTGTAAATTTTTTAAATGATGATGATATAATAATAGTGGAATAATAAAATGGCAAACGAAAATAAACTGTTAAAATAAAACATTAATGTGCAACCATGTAATTTGAAAATCAACTTACCTAAAATATGTGAAACAATTAAGTACAAACACGAAAAAAATTCAACCAAATTTTATAAAAAATAATAAACAGCTATTTAAAACTTTTATTTTGTATCTTATAACACTCAAAAGCAAAACAAAAGTCATCACTTGATATTTTTGAAAAAATTACTAGGACTTAAAGTCGCATCGAATTTTTATTATATATACAAAAAAAATATAAAGAATTAATTTTTGAAGTTTTCTTAAACTTAATTAAAAAATCTAAAAATACATTTTTTATTAGTGTTTAGAAATAAAGAAAGTTTTAGGACCACTCTTTTCATAGAAAGACAATGAAATTTATAAATTAAAAAACATTTTTCTTTTTGTACATTTTGTACTTTATATTAATTTTAATTATTTTTTTCCTGTTCCTTTTTGTGCTTTACCAGAATTCTGTTTTATTTGACCTTATTCCTTTTTTACTTTCTGTACGCTTTGATTATTTTAATCATTTTATTAAAAATTAAACAGGGTCCGAGGCGAAAAATAAAAATTAGTAATCAAACTTTTAATATATTAAATCTTTATTTTAATAATCAAAAAATAAAAAAAGTACAAAAAGGAAAATTACGATAAAGTACAAAAAGTCCAAAAATTTTTTTTAATGCCTCACTCTTTTAATTTTTTCCCATATTTTTAAAACCAATTCACAAAATTAGCCTAAAGATTAGAAAAATGATTTTTTAAAACTGTGATCTTAAAAGCCGGCTATTCTTAAGAAAAATTTTATGTTGACTTAGAGGAACACAGGTGTATTTAGGTGCCATAGTTTTGATGAGTCTTATTTACAGCATGTAATCAATTCACAAACAATTTTTAAGAAAAATCTATTAGAAATGAATGTTGTGTCAAAAGAAAACATAAAAAAATAAAAAATAAATAAAACTTAAATAAAAATTTTCTAAAAATACAAAAAAAAATTGTATTTCTTTATTGAAAATATCATTTAATTATTTATTTAAATTTTTTTATCTAAATTTTAGGCAATAATTATTTAGCATATTTTGAACACATTTAAAAAAAAATTAATTCAATTAATTTTGGATTATATCAACAAAGTTTTATAGAAAAATAAATTTTAATTTTGTTCTGTTAACACAGACCGGAATGAAGCTAATTAAAAATCTTTTTATTTTAAGTTAATAAAAAACGTAATTAATTAAATTTTATTATTTTTTTTTAACAACAAAATAACGGAAGAAAAAAATAAAAATTTATAAAATGAACTATTGAACAACGCCAACCTGAGCAGCTCTAATCACTCTCTCATGCAATTTGAAGCCAATTTTGCTCACAATTTCTACAGTGCCGGACTCTTTGTTGGGTATTGGGACCTGAAAAATGGCCTCGTGTAAATTAGGATCAAATTTGTCACCAGAAATGGGTTTTATTTGCACAAGGCCGTGTTTTTCAAAAATTTTCAAAAGTCGACTTTCGGTCATCACTAGACCTTGATGCATTGAGTTAAGTCTTTCGACAATATTCTTTTCCAATGGGTCAGTGGATTTTTTAGGGTCTGTATTTTCAATCGCAAGCTTGAGAATGTCGGCTACCTCAAGTAGATCTTTACAAAAACCTTGAATGCCAAAAATCTTGGCATCATCGATTTGTTTTCTCATTCGAACTCTGGTATTTTCAGTTTCAGCCATTGCTCGTAAAAATTTGTCCTTCAATTCGAGCTTTTCTTGCTCGCTCTTGGTCAGTTTTTCTTCCAGCTCCTTCATTTGGCTTTCAAAAAGCTTGGTCTCTTCAGTCTTTTCCGCTTTTTGCTCCTTGCTGGGCTCATTTTGAACAGTTTCTGTGGTGTACTTGTTCAAGATTGAGGCGCATCGTCCACCGTTAGAGCTAAACAGACTTCTTGATATTTTTACCAACATTTCAAATCAATCTAGATAATATATCCAAATCATTTACAGTCAGGATTTTTTATAATTTCTATATGAAATAATGTTTCATCATTTTTTATTTTATTTAAAATTTTGAAATATTGCAAGCTTAAATTTTCGTATGGCAATAAAATTGGCTTGATAGTTTGAAGTTGTTTTTCTGCAGAGTAAAAACCTATTTTTTGATTATTTAAATGCAAAAAAGTTGAAAAATTTTAGCTATTTTTTCTATTAGAAAACTAATTTGAAATTTTTGCCTAAATTTTTCTCCAGATTCAAGCCAGAAAATATTATTTTAATGAGCTTTTATTGCAGATGAATTTTCAAATTCAGAATTGAATTAATTAAAAATTTTGTTCAAATTTAAAATTTGTGATGAAATCAAATTAGCTTTTTGGACACAAATTGAAACTTGAATAAATTAAAAATTTGAAAAAACTATCGAAATATATTCGAATAAAATCTTGAAAATAAGATAAATTTGAATTTACATTTAATTTATTTTTATTTTTGAAATTAAATTCGAAAACTATCTTTTTTTAAATTAAAATTCGAACTTAACTTTAATTTAAAAAACAACTTGAATTTTAGATAAATTCAACAAATAATTTAGAAAGTATTAAAATTTGAGTAGAATATTTGAAAAATTAAGTATTTGAAAATTTAGTTTTTTGTACTCTTGTAGCGTTGGTTAAATCAGAACAGCCATTTTTTTGGTACCTGGTAAATGGATGGGGCTATTGTAATCCAGAAAATATTAAAATAGTTGTGTTGACTGGTGAAAATCTGGCACACTTTTAGTATCCAAATCGAATTGAAATTCAATTTGGTTTAATTTTTTGTGTTTGAATTACAAAATGTATCCAATGTTGAAATAACAATGAAAAAGTGCGATGCTTCAAATGTTTTTTTCAGTTTCAAATAAAAAAATAATTTTAAGTTAATATTGCAAGCATTTCTATATATGAATTAAACTCTTAAGTGAAATAGAATGAGTTTAATTTTTATTTGAAAATTTGAAAAATATTGAAAATTCTTTTTTTAACTTTTGAATAATTTATTTATTAATTTGTTTATCTGTACCGAGCTAATACTCCTTCGCAATAAAAATAAAATAAATGTCAAAAAAATGAAAAATGAAAAAATTAAATAAAATAAAATAAAATTAAAAAAAATATCTAGTGAACCATAGTTCACATATTATGAGAACAATTCTTGTTCTCGGGTTTGTGAACAGTAAGTTCACCTAATTTTTTTTGTTCACGAAAAGGTGAACCAAAATAGAATTGGGTGATCAAATTTCAAATTAAGTGAGAAACTTTTAGATTAGGTGAACAAATTAAATAGAATAGCTATCTAATAGAATGCATAATTCTCGATACTAATAAAAAAATAAAAAAAATGAAGTCAAAAATTTTTTTGTTTTTTTTTTTTAATTTGAAGTAGTTTTAGAAATAGAATTTGCTCTGATCTAGTTGACCTGGTATTACCATATTAAATAACATAAGCAATAAAAATTAAAGAAAATTAAAATTAATTTATCATCTTTCAAGTGTTTGACTTTGGGAAACATAGATACATCTATTTCGCAAATTTTACCTACTCTTCCCAAATATAAATTTTTTATCTAATTGTTTTTTTTTCTATCTTATTTTTTAATTCTTATTTATTAATTGAATTATTATTTTTTTAATATTACATTTAGTTTTTTTTTTCTAAATAGATGAAAAAATATCAAATAGGTGAACAATTTTTAGATTAGGTGACTAATAGTTCAAAAACCTGAGAACAAGAATTCTTCCAGTAATGGATGAACCATAGTTCACCTAACCGACTAGACCCGAAAAACTTTGTTCTTTTCTTTATAAATTTTGTCTTTAGCGATAATTGACGTTCATTTGATGTATTTTAACAAATACTCAATCTATGAAAAATGGAAAACAGAGCGTAGATAGTTTTTTAAACTAAAAATATTATCTTAACCAAAGTCAAAATTAGAAAAAAAAAAAAGTTTTTGTTTTATGCTTTCAATATTAACTTAAAATTATTTTTTTATTTGAGACTGAAAAAAATTTTTGAAACATAGCACTTATTCAATGTTATTTCAACATTGGATACATTTTGTAATTCAAACACAAAAAATTAAACCATTTATTTAATGAATTCTTTTTTGATCAATTTTTTTGGTTTATTTTTATTTTCAAATATTAAATTGAATATTTATTATATTCAGTTTTTGATCCAAAATTTTTTATTTTCAAATTTTAATTCGAATATTTTAGAGATTCAATTTTTCAATTTAAATAAATTAATTTTCAAATATATTATTCAAAAAAATTATATTCAAAAATTAAATTCAAACCTTATTTTCATTCGAAATGCTACTTATTCGAATATCGGCTTGAATATGCATATTCGATTTCATCACTATTTAAAACATTTTAAATTTTTTAAGTAATTTTTTTTTCAGAAAATAAAAGAATCTTTTACAAATTTTTTTGAAATCATTTCTTTAAAGATTTTCAAATGATTTTTTTTAAAAGAAGAGACAATGTGAGAAGAAAAAGGTAGATCAAGATAAAGACTTAAAGCTCGAATTGATCACAAATATAAAGATTCAAATGAAATAGAAATTTTTTTTTTGGCCTTAGCCAACACCTTCAATTTCCTTATGAATATTGGCATTGTCAAGACCTAGTCTTGACACCTCTCTACAAAATACATTGGATTTGCATAAAACTAGTTTAAATACTAATTTAAATACTAGCAAAAACGTGCGTTTTAGCTAGTATTTAAACCACAACATTATTGTTATAATTTCGGATTCCATTAAATTAACTTTTAACAAAATTAAATTGTTTTATTTAGTTCTTGGCTTAAATCCCTAAAGTCCGAAATTAAAGACTTAACAGTATGATAATTTGAATTCTCATCCGAAGAAGTTTCCCTTGTTGAAGAAGACCTTACCAAGAAAGAAAAAGCCTCTGTTGAGCAAAACCGAATTGGTTTTACTGCAAGAACTTCAAATAATGAAGAGCAAAAAATACTTATAATCTCTTACCATAAACTGTGGAGAATCAGTCAGGAGGTAACAGACAAAGAAGATTACAATTGAGTGAAATAGCCAATCTTCCTGATGATTCGAGGGATGACGATTTCAACATTAATTAAATAGAGTCAATACAAAATAGATCATATTTCTTCATTATTTCTAAACTATTTAAATGATCTAAAATCGTTTTGTTTAAATTATTTGAATAATTTCACTATGTTACATTTGAATGTAAATTCACTTTTTTTAAAAAAAAAAGGGCTCTATGTCTTTATATAGAAATTTTTTTTATAGAAATAAGACCAAAAAAATGTCGAAATGTAATGTAGAAATTTTTTACATCGAATTGACATATAGAAAAAAAACTGATTTTTCATCGAAATTTTAGGTCCTGCCTGTTATGTGACCAGTGACTTTATGTCGATTTGGTGACCAGGTATTTTTTCTGACTGGTCACATATTCACTGGTCACCTAATATGTGATCAGGCAAAATTATTTATTTGGTAAAAATGTTTATAAATAATTTTAACCTGATCACCTAAATAAACATTTGGTCACATAAATTTCTTTTATGTGACTTTATGGTCACATAAATTTAGTTAAATAAAATTTAATTGTAAATATACAGTACGGTTGACATTGAAAAAAAAATCTAAAATTAGGTGGTAAAGGCAAAATTGTGGAGATCGATGAGAGCCTTTATGCCAAAGTAAAACACTCAAAAGGTACATTTCAAAGTTATACACATATGGAAGCAATTACAATAAAAGAGAGTGATTTTTTGTCAAATGGCAGCGATTCAGATCATGAAGAAAATTGTGAATAAGATTTTGAAGAGGTTGGTATGGCTATTTGCAAGCTTAGGTTAAATCCAACAAAAAAAAAAATTTTCTGATGCAATTTACCTTGCTGTAAAAAAAGTTCTTAGCAAACATAAAAATCCAATAGCTTGCCCGGAGTGCGGGAAATTAATGAAAAAATGAGCGTGGTGTAAAGCAAATTATTGCAAAAATGCATAAATAATTTTTTTATTGAATTTTTATAATTTTAAAATAATATTGGTCACGTAAATAAAAAAACTGGTCATATAAATTTAATAACTGGTCACTTAAATAATAAAATTTTTTTTAAAAAATTCTTTATTTTAATAATAATATTGCCTGGTCACATATTAGGTGACCAGTGAATATGTGACCAGTCAGAAAAAATACCTGGTCGCCAAATCGACAAGTCACTGGTCACATAACAGGCAAGACCCGAAATTTTTTTTCACAACTATATTTATTATAGAATAAAGATAAAAAAACGTCGAAATGTAATAAAGAAAATATTTATGTTGAAAAAAAAGAGAATAATCTTCATACAAATTTCATTAGAAATTTTTTCTCTCTATAATATTATTTATTCGATTAATTTGATTAATTAACTGTCTCTAATAATAAATATTTATGTATCCTGAGTTTTTTTGTCACTAAATTTACTGAAGATGAGTATGATTATGATGAATATATCTCTTAACTTAATTAATGAACAGTTGAAATTATCTCTTCGTTTAATTTAATTATCTCCTGTGAGAGTTTTTTTTTGTGGATATTTAAAGATGATCTAATGTGATCAAAGCTGTATCAAAGTATTGAAATGTCTGATAGTGAGTATCGAGTAGTTGATGAATATGTAACTTCTGAATCAGAATCTTAAGACGAGATTCAAGAATCCAATAAAAAGAAAAGAACCAGGAAGAACTGGATCTATGAGAGAACATTCGACGATCAAGAAGCTTCCAAAGACTGACTGGTTAGATAATGAAAAGATTTGGTCTTCTCTGAAAAGTAGTGAAACTGAGGCCGGTTTAAGAGTTGATTATCGATGCAACCTAGTTAAGAGAAAAGAACCTCAATGCGCAGCTGCAATTTATTTACTTTATAAAAGTGAAAATCTATCAGTGGCTTTATTTAAAACAAAGGATCAACACAATCATGATGAGATTGCCAACACTGAGCATGGTATTAACAAAGAGACCAAGGAATATATAGAGGACTTACTAGAAAAAGGTGTTCAATTACCGCTTGTCCTTCTAAATAACATCGAGGAGGAAATAGAAAAAAAAAAAGAAGAAAATATCATATTTTATTTGAAATTTTTTAAAATTCTTTTTTTTTAAATCAATTTAATAAATAAAAATAAGAGATACTTTAAGTAAAATTAGTTGCTGTTTTATTTAATTTAGGAGACAGATTAATAAATATATGTTAAGGGTATTTAGTAAAATAAGAGATAGAAAAATATTAGTGATCGATTAAGTAATTTTAGAGATCGATTAAATACCCCCCTTTTTTTTATATGTCAATTCTATGAAAAAAATTCCTATATAAAAAACCAAGCCCAAAAAAAGTGCTAGAAATTGTTTCACTTCAAATTTTTAATAATATCTGTTCAATTGGAAGATCAATTTTTCAGAACTACAAAGAAAATCTCTCCAACTGTTCAAAATTAAGCCATTAGTTAAACAACTTTTTTGTGTTGAACAATTTGTTGAATTAAAAAAATAAAAGCATCCACCAAATCATTGATCCTAACCTCAATGAGTCTTGTAAAAAAGATGAATAAGAAAAAAATTTTTTTTTTTAAATTTATTTTAAATTTGTAATATAATTTAGAAATTAAAAATATTTATTTTTAGAGACAATTCTTATTTAAATCATTATCTATCTATTTTGATCTCAATTTCATTAAACTTTTTTTTGTATGCCGAAGAAAAAATTCTCAAAATCATTTTCTTTGTTTGCCACCCAAAAAATGTTATTCAGCACAATATCATATACTCTCTCAATTAAATCATCATTTTGGAAAATATAGGCATCAGAGAAAAACACCAATATCTTAAAATAATTTTGTTTAATTTAATCTAAAAAAAACAGCTAGTAAAAAAATTACTTCTTCCAACAAAAACAAGTTGTCAAAGCTGTCGGTGATCTGTCTAATCGATTCAACAATACCTCTTGGATTGCTGGTCTCAAAAGCCAAATAGTACCAATATTCTCTTACAAAATACCAGGCAAAGTATCGACCATTGGGATTTTGTCCCACTGCATTCAACACTCTGGTATAGTCATCAATCTTAATTATTGTTCCATCCTCAAGCAGTTGCATCAAAAACAAATCAAGCAAAAATGCTTGTCTTGAATTTCCGAGGGCGTCGAACGAGATTTCGCGCTCAATGGCGTTGTTTGTCAACTCGGCAAAGGTGAACACTTCAATCCAATCAAATAAATCATAGGTATTCTGCAAGTGATATTTGTAGACAATCGGTCGATAATTACCGTGAACACTGAAATTAAAAAAAAAATAATTTTCCAAAATATATATAATTTGGCATGAATGGTCTTGAATAGAGTTTTAAAAATGTTGAATTAAATTTTTTTGAAAAAATTATGTGACTTCAGTCTAAGTGACTAGAATTGTTTAAAAATGAGAAAATTCTGACCACAGACAAAATAAAATTTAAATTAATATATAAAATTAAATACTTTAATAATTAAATAAACAATTAATAAGTTTTTGTCAATTAATCCTTTAAAACTGTCAATTTTTTGAATGGAAAAAATTAAAGAAAAAAATTCATTTAAAGACCTTTTTGTTTAATTTAAAATCAAAATCAAATGAAATAGATCTTCTTCCAACAAAAACCTGAATTGAATTATAATTCTTCGCAGAGAGGTTATTCGAGAGAAATAAAAAATAATTAAGCTAAAGTATGCAAAGATGAAATGAAAGAAGAAGTAAATTTCTTTTTTAATTTTTAGTTGAAATAAATTCAAGCTTTTTTGAAAAATGATTTTGATATTATTTTTTTCTCTTTTTTGACTTAAAAAGTGAAAATGAATAAATTACAATTGAATTAAATAAGTGTTATTTTTCTCTTTTTTGTCATACTTTTTTATTTTTTGAGATATTTTTTTTTTATAAAATTAGTGTGTATTTTTTTTACTGTTTTTGTGGATAAATATTATGTTAATGATCTTTTTTGATTTTCATTTCGTAATTAATGTAAATGAAATAAACTTTGATTTTCCTAAATTTTTTTGTTTAAAAACAAATGTTTTTTTTGGCATTACACAACGATTTAAATTCAAATGCTAAAAATTGCTGGTTAAATTAGTTTTTTTTTTGTAAAAGAAAAGTAAGAAAAATTATAGAATTTTTTAAAATTATGAAAAATTCATTTAAATCTTAATTATTCTAAAATTGATAATGAAAAATTTATAATAAATTAGTATAAATTTTTTTGAGTCTAATAAACATTTTCAAATCTATGTGTTTCTCTGCAAACTACTTTACAGAGTTTTTCATATCTTTTCCAACAATTTGACAAAGTAACTATGATCATAAAATTTTGTCGAAAAAAAAAAATTTTTATCAATAACTAATCCTGAATTAACATTTAAAAATTATCCATTAACTAAAATTTTTACCAAAAATGAATAATAATCTATTGCTCATTTTTTTGCATCGCTGAACATGGCATACTATTAAGAAAGTTAAGAAATAAATAAAAAAATTTCGTTGTATTTTTTGTCATCAAAAAGAACAATTAGCTAAATAAATTGATTAGATCCCTTAAATTTTATCATTCTAAATAGCTCTAAATTTAATAACTTAAATTTAAAATAAAAATTAATAATTGAAAAATTACGGATTCAAATTTTGATTATTAGAAGTGAACACAAAGTATTCATCGGGTATAGTTTCAAACAACTCGGTTGCTTTGTTTAGACAGACTTCTTCTTGCATTCTGCATTGAAATTCAGCCAAGTCTGCTTTTAAGAGACGGAGCAAGTCGTTTCCTTGATCATCCCAGATATCCAAACCTAAACGGTTAGCCACAGTTCTGATCATTTCGCCAATAAAGCCCTTTAAAAAAAAAAAAAAAACTAAAAATAAATTAAAAAAATTTTTTTTTTTACTTTTAGATTTTTGAATGATGATCTGTGCTCGATAATGTTGGCCACTTTGTTTATATGCCAGATAAAAGCTCTGAATGGATTTACATCTGTTTCGAAATCTGTTAAATAATTGGCAAACATGTTCGGAATGGAATAGGATTTGACACCCAGGAAAGCCAACTCAAATCCATTGTGAATTAGATTTATGCGGTCGCCAATTGAAAATTTCTTTAAAAAAAATTTGTATCAATGAAAAAAGAATTAACAAAAATTACAGTTCTATTTTTTAGAAGAATTGATTCAAATTTTTGAAACAGTTCATTTGTGTAGTCGGTTACATAGTAGCCTTTGAAGTCGGTATTACACTTTACCCAGGTGTATTGACGGTTCAAGGGGTAAAACTCTTTTTAAAATTTAAAAATTAATTTACAGAAAAATAAAATAGAATAAAGAAAAATTTTAATTTTTAAAATTAAAATAAAAATTTAAAGCTAACCCAAAATTGGTCTTTACTTTTTATGATTTAAACCTCATCGAAACAAAATAAATTATTTTTTATTAATTTACTATAACGCTGGTTCTAATATAAAAATAATCTATAAATATCAAAAGTTTTCTCTACTAAGATTTTTTAAAAATCAAAAAATTGTAGAACTCATTTAAAATTCAAAAATTCCTTAATTAAAATTTATTTTAAAAATCATTTAATATTAGAAAAATACAAAAGTTACAGTAAGAACTTTACAACTAGTAAAAATACATAAATAAATAATATTATTTAATTTCCTTTTTTTGATTTTTTTTGATTCTATTTGAAAATTTATGTCAATTATTCAGTTTTTTTTCATTTATAAAAGGTTTCATTATTTTTAAGTAAATTTATATTTGATTTAAAAAAATATATAAATTCACTAAGAAAATAAAAATTTTATTAAAAAAAATAACTGTTTTCCTTTTGATTAATATTCATATTTTAGTTCTCAAAATAATTTTTTTTTAATCCACTAGAGATTGAACTAATCTAATATTTTTATAGAAAAGACTTTATAAAAAAAATCCTTTGTTCTGCATTCGATCGAAAGTTTTTTCTTATAGCTAAGAATTATCTCGCTAAAAATTAGAAAATATTTTTCATATTAAAAATTAAAAAAATATAATCTTATTTTTTCTTAAATTATTAAGAATTTAAAAAAAAAAAATTAAATTAAACACTGGGGATTTTTCTTTAAAAATCAAAAAAAATTTGTTTTCATTTTTAATGAATGCTTTAGTTTTTCAATTTAAAAAAATATAAATTTAAAAGTACAAAGTTTTCATTCTAGTATTTATATTTTTTTCTAATCAAAAAAATATTTGTTTTTTTCAATAAAAAAATAACTTGAATAAATAATTTTACCTTCAATTCCTGTCAAAAGATGATTGAATTCAAAAATATCTCCCGATAAGTCATCTTCAACACCATTAGATACTTGGCCTCCAGCTCTGCATTGTAAATAAATATTCCATCTGAAACCCGTCTCTTCATCTTCGTCGATTTCAGAAAGCAAAAATCTATCCTGAACAAATCGAACTCTATTTTGTCCATTTGAATTGTCGAGCAAGACGGCAACTTCTGGATAATTTTTTTGTACCAGCCATGGTTCAATCAAATCTTTGACACTAGTCGACAATTGAGCCGGCTTAAAAAAAATTTAATTAAATTTAATTTTTAAATCTAAATTAAAAAAATAAAATCAATTACCAAAGTGAAGGAGTTGTAAAAATCGCTTGATGTAACAAGACCAAATGGTTTTGATTGTAAATATTGCTAAAAAATAAAATTGAATTTTTTTATTTCTTTTAAAATAAATTCTACTTTTAATCCTTGAAATAATTGATCTTCTTGAATTATGGACTCTAACATGCGAATCACTGCAGCTCCTTTGTTGTAGATGGATTCATCAAAGGCTTTCACCAAATCCGATTGAAGGGTGATGTTCATAATTATGGGTCTAGAGCTAGCAAAGCCATCATCCCACATTACTGGAATAATTTTGTCAACAATAAATTGATTATCCTTAATGTCATATAAAAATTTTAATCATGATTTTTTTATTGGGCTCTTTTCACAAAATAAAGGTCTTTATAATTTTTTGTGGTCGCTCTTAATTTTAAAAGCTGTTTTAATTTTAATCTCTTTAAAATTAAAATTTTCAAAGGTTGTATTATCATTAATTTTTATCTCATTCAGAATTTTAATAAATCTTAATATTTTTATCCTTAACCAAAATTTGAAATTGTATAAAACTTAATATGAAGACTAAAACGAAGGTACAATTTCGTATCAAAGTTAAATTGAAGTCATTTCAAATATAAAAATTTCATATGATTAAGAATTTTTTTTCTTAAAGATTTATAAGATCTTAAATCTCTTTTTTTTTCATTTATATTTCTTAAATAAATAAATAACAAAAAAAAAATTTTTTTTTTGATTCATTAGCGACTGTTTTTATGATTTTTAGCCTGAAAAGAAAAGAAAACATAAAAACCAAGGCTTTTTAGATTTTTTATTTTTCTATAGATTAGTGAGGCGAACCAAAGTTAATTCTGAGATCACAATTGAATATTTTTTAAAATTAAAACGACTCTTTTCTCATGTTATAATTTTTTATTTATACTTTATTTGATTTTATTTTCGAAATTTGACCTGCAAATTTTTTTATTTTATATTTAGGTGTTTGTTAACAGTTTATAAAAATTTAATTATTTTTATGCTTCATTCACTTTATATTTGTTTCTTTAATTCTAAAAAATTTAATTTAATTTATTTTTTCTAAATTTTTTCCAAATCATTTTTCAATTATTAAATAAAAAAAAAAAAATCAGTAAGATTTTTTTCAAAATTTAAATCATTTCTTTGCCTTAAAAAATAACTTTTTAAATATTCACTTTCTCAATTCTTATCAAACAATCCATAAATTAACAAAAATTGTTAAACCTAAGTTAAATAATATTGAATTTCTAAAAAATCCTAATAAAAAAAAATTTAATTAATTAAAAAAAATTCTTACAATATCAAAAGTAGCGTCCAGAGAACCAATCGACTTGTATTGGAAATAAATAGCCAAAGCTTCATTCAACCACAATTCATCCCACCATTCACAAGTCACATAGTTACCAAACCACTAAAATAATTTAAATAAAATTAATTTTTTAAAATACTTTTTTTTTAAATTTTAATTTACATAATGAGCGAGCTCTTTGGCAATCATTTCGCTAACTTTGAATTTATCTCCTACGGAGTTTATTTTGTCATTGTAGAACAAGTAGTCCTCATGGAAAGCGCTTAGGCCCCATGACGGAGAAGACTTTTGCGGGTAGCCCGGCAAACCGATGAGGTTAATTTTCTGCGGGACGGCATCTAAAACTCCCAGTTTTGTCTTATAATAATTGAGGACATCTTTGGCGATTCGTAGTGGATAATCAGCTAAATTGTTGTCAATTGCTGATTTTCGACCATGCACTCTAATCTCAGTACTACCATCCACTATCGATTTAGAGTCATAATCATCTGGAACAATGGCCCAAGCGAGCAAATTAGCGCTCATTTTAAAAGTCTTGGCAAAAGTTGTCCTTTTTTTTTGAACACCAGAATCGTCAAAATCTGAAATGCTAGTCGACTCAAAATTGGAAAGAGCAATTGAACGAGCTGGATGTTCTATGGTCAATTCATACTCAGCTTTAAATCCGGGCTCATCAAAACAAGGACTAGAAAATAAATTGTATTTGTGACTTTGTTTTTTTTTAAAAAGATTTTTGAGAAAATTTTACTAAATATCAAAAATTTTTAATTTTTGCCCTGAAAATTTTTTCAATTTAAATATTTTAAATCTTACAAAGCTGTTCTGGCGAGGTTTGGAAAAAATCTGGTGGCCAAAAGAGAGCGAGTTTCTTCGTTTTCCAAATAGTCGGCCTTGTAGAAGCCAATAAAGGAAGTGATTGCATTAAAATAGATCTTTAGTGTGTATTCACCAGGCTGGACTTGATTTTGGGTTATAAATTCAAAGAGGTCATTTTGCAAATAATTTTGTCTCTCCAAAACTATGACTTGGTTAGTTGACGTTTGGGTAAGAACTGTTCTTTCCGTTTCTACATTGATGCCAATGTTTACATGGGTCTCTATTCTATTTGTTTCTTTTTGAATATCAAGGGTGAATTCTACTTCGCCAAAATATCTAGTCCATTGATTTTTCGACCCATTCACTGATTTTCTAGTTCCGTAAGGATCGAAATCAGTCTTGATCAAAAGTTTATAATTCTTGGGCTGAATGAATCTTGGCAAACGCAATAGCGAATCTTGTTCTGTTATCTCAGGCGTTGTTCGTGATGGAGATGTTGGCAAAGTTCGTGAAGTGGTTGGTCTAGTTGTAGCTGTAGTAGTTGAAGTAGGTCTTGTTGTAGTGGATCTAGTTGTAGTTGTTGTTGTGGGTCTGGTTGTAGTGGGTCTAGTTGTAGTTGATGTTGTGGGTCTGGTTGTAGTTGTGGGTCTGGTTGTAGTTGTAGTTGTAGTTGTAGTTGTAGATGTAGTTGTAGTTGTAGATGTAGTTGTAGATGTAGTTGTAGTTGTAGGTGTAGTAGTTGTTGGAGTTGGAATGCAGTTATTGGGCCTAAGGACCAAGCCAGAAACCAAGCCGACTATAAGGATGACCGATAGGCCGCCAGCTAAACTGGCTATCACAGCTATCTTTGGCAATAAAATTCCAGATGCCATTTAATTAATTGAATTATTTTTTAAAAATAAAATAGTGAGGTTTAAATTGTTTTTATAAGAAAAAAACATAAAGATTAGAACCATGTTTTATTACATTTTATCGTGGATAATTAAATTGTAAAAATAGCTTGTTAAATAAGTGTGGCCAAACAAAAATGTTCCTATCGTCTAAAGCTGTAAATTTAGGTGATATAACAATTTGGAAATATTTATCTAGATGCAAATTTAAATTTTATTTAGAAGTTTTGAATTATATGAAAATTTTTATGGATTTTAAATTTTGATCAGATAATAATAATTGAGCATTTGATGGCAATTTGAGGTTTTTTGATTTAATATACTATGTTAAATAAAAAATGCGGAATGCACACCATCGAAATGATGCTATTTTATAAGTAGATAATTTTTTACAGACTTTTATGTTAAAACCAAAAATTTACTCCTGTGTTAATTCTTTTAAAAAATTAAAATTTATTTTATAGTTTTGTTTGATTTGATCATAAACTTCAACTTGTCCTTTGAGTGTTAATTTCGAGCAAGTGGTCCATCCAATTAGTCGATTTTTCAAGATTGACTGACTGGCGATGGTACAATAGAAAATAGTATTTGAGTATTGACTATAAATTTTTATATTGAAATTTTGAATTTTGTAAAATAGAAAAAATTTCAATTTTTAACTTCAAGCGATTTTTTAATATTAAAGACGCTTGAATTAAATCACCAAGAAGAAAAAAAAAACAAAAAAAATTTTTATGTTTTAATTATGTTTTAAATGATATAATATTTAATTTGATTTTTTTTTAATATCAATAAAATAATTCAATTTTTATTTTTTTAAATTTTTGGATATTTTTACGCATTCAACAAAACCTGTGATCAATTTTTGATGCTAAATATGATCAAATCAAACTAAAATTAAATTTTAATTTTTTAAAAGAATTAACGCAGAGGTAAATTTTTGGTTTTTTACATACTTTGTTAAATCTAAAGGTAAAAGTCTGCAAAAAATTATCCACTTAAAATAGCATCATTTCGATGGTGTGCATTCTGCTTTTCTTATTTAACATAGTATATTAATCCCATCGCATCTAAAAACTTCCCATAATCTAAATTTTTTTTTAAACAAATAAGTTGAATTTAAATTGAGTGTTGTATGGCATTAATTTCACTAGAACCTTTTTGACAGCTTCTTCAAATTTTTTTATAATCGCTTGAAGCCTTTGAATTAACTATTTATTATATAAAAAGGCTTCCATTTTAATGGTCAGTATAATATATAAGATGTATTTTTTGAAAAAACACCGACATGTTTTAGTTTCCTTGGGGCCAAAAGGGCTGCTCGTTTGGTAGTGTTGTAACCCAAACGAAGAAAGCTATTTTTTTTTATTTTCCAAATGTATTCCATTGAATTTCAAGAACATTTTTTGAGCCTTCTTCATAAAAAATTCTATTCTGCAAAATTATTAAAATTATTAAAAAAATTAATAAATAGTTAAGGAATTGCACCAAAATTTCCGCTTTAAGTATAACCGAGGTAAAATTTTTTTAATATTTGGTTTAATTATTATCAAGGTATTTTTCAAGTATTTTCCGCTTTCTTTTATGTGAGCTTCATTTAATACTGACCGCTTTTATTTAAAACTAACATCACGATTAATATAATAAGTATTTTTTAATCATTATAAGTTTGACTTTTAAATATACTGCTACACATATTTTATTTTTTTTCTGCAGATTATATTTAAAATTCTATATGCTTAAGAAAGGAACTTCAGGATATTTATTTAAAGCTGGTATTGTAAAAAACAAAAAGTAAAGAAAAAAATTTGTTTAATGTTTTAGCGATTTTAAAAATTAGAAAAAAAATTTAAAAATTTATTTTCTAATTTTTTGACTTAAAAAATCAAAATATTATCAATAATAATATCAAATGTAAATTTTTGAATAATTAAATGAATTTCCGCAATTTGAAGAGTTTTTTTTTCAATCAAAATTTAAATTTAAACATAAAAGAAAAATTATTTCAATCATATATTTATGATCTTAATTTTTTATTATTTAAAAAAAAACAATTTTATTTTAATATTAGTTGTAAAATATGGTAAGAATTTTTTTTTGGTGAATCCGATCAAAGTTTTCTCCCCAAACTGGTTTTAAAAGCAAAAAATGTCTAAAGCGTACAAGAGTAAAAAAAAAAGCTTATTTCTGATAATTTTTAACTTTTAAATTTACAAGCTTTTTCTATACCTTATTTTGAAAAGTTGGCATAATAAAAAATCCTAATCTTAATTGTCTTACTAGTTTACTTTAATCCGGTAATGAACGTGGCCTGATTTATACAAGTCATAAAGCCAAAATCTTGTCTGGAGATATCAGGAAGAACAAGAAGAACAAGATTACAATTAAAATTTTTAATTTTTTTTATAAAAAAATAATAAAACTTTTCTAGTTAAAATCTTTGATTAAAATAAACCAGAGCCAACAATAATTTTCTGATAAAAACTTGTCTCTAATTGCCTCGTTTTACGACTCATTGAAATAAAACAATTACCTGCTCAATAATTACTTGATAAGACTTTTTGCTTTAAAAGCTTTAATTCAAGTAGTTATCCTCAATATTAACACAAAATGAATATTTCTAAAAGAAAAGGCCTAAATGTTTCTTTGCCGGTTCTAATTGTCGGTATTGTATCCGGTCTGTGTGTGATTCTTTTAATAGGCCTTGTATCAGGTCTAGTTTTAAGACCAGAAAATTGCACTCCGAAAGCTAATTCATCCACTACTTCAGTGCCTACTGCCACCACTTCAAAACTATCCATTTCATCCACTACCAGTACTAGCACAATTTCCAGAAGTAAACTATAAAAAATAAAAAAAAAACTTTTATTTTTAAATTTAAATTAAGGTAATTTAACTCTTCCTTCGACAACCACTCGTCCATTTGTCGATAGAACAACAACCCCTATGTTTGATTTCAGACTGATAGATGTGGCTCAGCCCAAAAAATATGATCTTCTTTTAAAATTTTATACTGATCCGTATGGATCTAGTTCGAAGGAATCGAAAAATTTTGATGGAGAAGTGAACATATTTTTCCGAGTAAAGCGGCCTTCTAGTCGTATTGAATTGCATATTGATATAGAAGTAGTTGTTCAGAATCAAGCAATTCAGCTGACAAACTCTGACACAAATCAAGAAGTGAAAATAGTCCGATCTGGTTATTTGCCAAATCAACTTTTTGAAGTTATTGCGGAACAAGAACTCAATGAGGCCAATTATAACATCAAGATTCAATTCAGTGGTAGAACAAAAACTGCCGGAATGTATCAGGCTAATTATTTGGAGGACAATCTGCCTAGAGAACTTATTGCCACTAATTTTTTGCCCACCAATGCAAGATCAGTTTTGTAAGTTGCCAAAAATTTGTAAAATAAATTAGGTTCACTTTTAGTTAATATTTTGAGAGATAAATTTAACAATTAAATGCAAAGTGACTGAAAAAAAATTAAAATTTTTATAAGTCTATTTGAATTTTTTTCTCCGAAAAGCCTACAGTGGTAAATTGATACGTTATTTTACCAAATTTGACAATAATTCAAGAAAAATTCCGTAAATATTTAATTTATGAAAACCATTTAATTAGAAATTTTAAAGATATTTTAGTATTCGTGATAATTCATTTCCCTTAAAAAAAATGAAACTAAAAATTTTTAAAGATTTAATAGAAAAATAATCTAAAATTTTATTTGGACAATTTTTTAATAAAAATTTCAGGGAAAATGCGCTTCGATATTTTAAATATTTAAAGTTTTTAAAAAAATAAACAAAGTTTTTATGAAAATATTTTTAATATATATTATTAATTAAAAAAAAAATTATAACTAAAAAAATCTACTAAATTTATCTTGTTTTACTATTCTTCTAATAATTTTATAGTAAATATTTATTGTAGGGTCACAAAATTTAAATTTTGGTTCCGCATAAAAACAAAAAGTGTCTTGTTTAATTAATAAAATTTTAAGTAAAAGAAGTTGAATGATAGATGGTTTTTATGAAAAGAGAAAAGTTCTAAAATCTAACGTTAAAAAATTAATTAAATCAAAATTGTTCACTTATTTTATTTTATGGTCATATTTTTTTAATTTAAATTTTTTACAAAATTAAGTTTTTTCAATCACGTTTTTCACAGATAATATCTTTAACTTGAATAATCAAAAAAATCTCATTAACAAAATTATCTGGTATCTAAATTGAATTTTTATCACTTCTGTCTCCTTAAATACTTTTGACAATATCAGGTCATGTCGACTTTGTGATCAAGTGTTCACAAAAAAATAAGATCATAGGTCTCATGTCCAGAATGTGATCAGTGATCAATGATCACATATTTTGTCACCATAAGTCTTTAATTAACCGAGGAATTAAAGTGAATTTTTTATGTGATCAGAAAAACTTATAATTTTTACTAAACTTTACTTGAATTTGAAAAAAAAAATAGTTCTCTTTTTTATACAAAAAAAAATAGTTCTCTTTTTTATACAAAAAAAAACAGTTTTAATGTTTCTTGGAAATATGCAATATAATGCCCTTTTCATTTTTCATAAATTCACAACATATACTACAGGCCACCGGATTTGAATGCTTGAAAAATCAAGAATTTACGAAAATTTTCGAAATTATACAGAAAAAATCTTAGCTTTTTCTAGCATAATTTGGTATGAAAAAAAAAATTTGAATTTTGATTTTTATCAAAAAATATCCAAAAATTAGGATAATTTTCTAAATTTTCGTAAATTCTTGATTTTTGACTTTAAAAATTTAACTGTATTTTACGTGAATTATCGCAAATTTAGTCAAATTACGGAAATTAACGTAAAATTTGGTCAAATCCTCGTGTTAAAAAACCATTTTATCAATTTTTTTTAATCGTTTTTTTTTACACATTTACATAGATTTAATATTGTAGGATTTTTTCTTATCTGTATAAATAAACTATTTTGTTCCCTATAAATTAGCTTTCTTGGCCTCCCAGGCCTTGTTGATTCCTTTGGGGTGCCAAAGATATCATTATTTTTTCTTGTTGTTCTCACGCATTTTTCTGATTCTCCTACTAATTTAGCTTCTGATTCTCCTATTACTTTTGGTCTTATCTTTTAGGAGACCAATTATCTGAAATCTAACTTCATTGGTAACGCTTTTTTTACCAAAGTTCCTAATTTTTTCGGGGTTTATTTTTTTCTGTCACAGACACTCTGTCAAAATGATTTTAAAGCAATGTTTCATAAATGAATTAATCACTTTTTGGGCAATTTTTAATTTAATACATTTACAAATCCATTAAATTTAATTAATTGATTTTTAATTCGAGATTAATGATGTGCGTCTAAACTTTTGTGTAAAAATTTTGAACTCAAATTTTTATGGCCTTTATTTAGTTTCAATTTTTCAGCTAAGTGTAAAATCGAATTATCATGTATTTTATATCAATCTGAAGGGCAGATTTAGTTTAATTAAAAATCGATTCTAATTTTATATATTTCTATAACAAAATTTAGTATTTTTATGTCTTACGAAATAAACGTATGAAAAAAACTTGTGCGTCTAAACTTTTGTGCAATACTGTATGTACCACTGGGAACTTAAATGAGACATGATCTAATGTCTCTACATTATATGAAACATTAAGTGACATTAAGTGAAACAAGGTATTTTACTCTGATATTTTGAATAACATTGAACTTTATGTTCAGGCGTGGTTGAAGCTCAGTAATTTTGATTCAGTTAATCTTTTAAAATTAATCTCTTATAAAAGAATTTTATTTCTTTAGTCCCATATAAACAGCTATATAATATTTAATAATCAAATAATAAATAAAAAAAATATCCGTTTCATCAAATGTTCGAGGGTTATTAAAGTTTTAAAAAAGCAATAATTTCATATAATTACCCATAGGCTTTAAAGACATGTCCTGCTTAATATCCCAAGGATATTACGCGAGAAAATACGGTATAATCTCTTAAGGAGAAAAAATTTTTTTGAGATCAGTAAAAATTTTTGGTGAATTTTGAATATTAGTGAAAATTTCCATTATTCTGATTAAGAAGGACTAGTCGATAAATTATATTGATCGCGGACAACTGGGTTATGGTAGAAAAAAGTTGAAAGCTATTTCTATTTTTTTAAATCACTAAATAGCAAAAAATAGAAATTGTTATAAAAAAAAAGTTTATTTAATTAAACAATTATTTTGAAAAGTCCTTGTTTTGACGAACCATCTTACAAAGCAGAATTTGAGATCACAATTGAGCATCCCGAGCGCTCAATTGCATTATCAAATTTTCCCAAACAAGTATAATACAATTTTTTTTTATTTAGGTAGAAAGTTTTATTTTTAAAATTAGAGTTCTGAAGTTTTTTCCGAGTCTGGTCAGAATAGAATTCGAACCAAATTCGACAAAACATATCAAATGAGCACTTATCAGGTGTCTTTCGCCGTTTTGCCAGATGACTACCAATCCGAATCATTCACTATTCAAAATAATATTGAGGTACCTGATTTATTTTTAAAATAATTTAAATTAAAAATAAAAAACAAAGCTCTTGATTTATGGAAGAAAATCATTGATTTCCAAAGGCTATGGAAAATTTGCTTTACAAGCAGCCTCAAAAACAGCTGAATATTTTTCCAACTATTTTGAAATTAACCAAGCTCTGCCTCCGAAAATAGTTTTTTTAGCTGTGCCCGATTTTAATGATGACACCTCCAAAAATTGGGGTCTTAGCACATTCCACGAAGAATTTTTGTTGACGCCAGAAACTGACTATTCGGTCAAAGATAAAATTACCATTGCTAAAAAGATAGCAAATGAATTGGCTCATTTTGTTAGTAGATTTGATTATTTGCCAAGACACTTTATTTTATTTTGTTTTAGTGGACTGGAGGATATATTACTCCGACATGGTGGGATGATTGGTGGCTTAGTGAAGGATTTGTAAGTATTTAGCTCTGGTAATCTAAGCTTGAATTTAAATTCATGATAAATAAATAGAAGCAATCAATCTAAAAATATACTTTTGTTTGAGGGCAATGGGAAATTTTAGTACAAAAATTACAAAAAGTAAAAAGGTTATAATTTATTTTCAAATTGTGCAAAATTGGTTCTGCAAAAAGTACAACATTGTACAAATTTTTACAACGAATTCCAAGCTCTGCATAAATCAAGGATTCAAGGATTTTTTGATGGCATGCATTTTACAGAAAATTGTAGAGTTTTTGCAGAGCTTGGAGTTCTTTAGTACAAATTTGTACTCTTTATAAGGTGCCCCAAGTCATAAACACTAGTTAGCTAGGATTATCAAAAATTCACCCCAAAAACTTTTTTTAGGTTAATTATGACGCAGAATTCGATTTTATTAGTGAAAAAGTTGGGTTCTTATATCTTATACCCGAGTTTCAGGGGGGGGTTCAAAAAAACGTTTTGTTTCATAAAATGTGAAGCATATAGAAATCTACTTTTTTTTTTTTTATGAAAATTTACCCTAAATTTACTCGGATTAGTCGTTTTTTATCATCCATTAGTTTATTTTCCCTTTTTTTTGGCGATTTTTAGAAAAAAATGTTTTTTTTTTAAAATATGCCTTTAAATTTTATTTCGTATATAAGACTTTTTTCAAGTAGGGTGATTTTGGGCTTAAATTAAAGCTAATTTATTAAGAAATAGGAATAGGTGGGCTTTTTGGATAATATTGTCTATTTAGTAAAATACAAGCATTTAAAGATACCTATGTAATAAATATAAAGTTTTTAGATAGATTCATATAGGAAATTTATTGTTCTGAATATATTAATGTATTAAAATTTTTGCTTTTTTATGAGAAATAACTTTACTACTCGATTTTGCTCCAAATAGCTTTTCTAAGACATTTTGATAGCTTGCACCACTTTGATACATTTCCAAAGCTCTCCAGAATCTATTTCATAGCTTAATGTTCAAATCTATATTTTTATATTCAGTTATGGCCTCTAAAATTAAGTCTAAGAACTTGTTGAAATCTTGATCATTTTTTTTTCTTACAAAACCTTTCAGAAAACACCAAACTCCTTCGATTGGGTTGAGCTCACAATGATATGATACCTTACAATGATACCTAACAAGATATCAACAAACCCCCATCTATTTCTATAGAGGAGACTTAGTTCTCTTAAATAAAAAAAAATTATCTATTTTGAAATAATTTTACGGGAGAAATAAAACGCCAAAAATGCTAAATCATCGAATTTTTTCAAAACTTTGCGTTTAAATTGTTAGGGATTTTTATTGAATGGGTGAAAAAAAATATACAAGATTAGAAAGTACATTTCCTCTGCTATCTGAAGAAAAAAAAATTAAGTTTCCAAGTCAGTTTAATTTTTCGAAAAAATCAGTTCAAACTTATGCACTAAATTTGTATTTTTATTCCATGCAATTCAGCAAAAATAAGATGACATATGAAAAAAATGATTTCAGATTCGAGTTCTACGCACAAAATTACATTAGATTTCAAATTTTTGGAAAAGCTAAAAATTTCAAATCCAAAACTAGTGTTTATGACTTGGGGCACCTTAGAAACATTTTTGCACAATTTGAAAATAAATTATAACTTCTTTACCTTTTGAAATGTAATTTTTGTACTAAGATTTCACATTGCCTGTTTGAGAAGGAAGATACTATTTTTTATTAAACAATTAACATTTATTTCATTGTAAATTAGACCTTTATAGACAAAAAAATAAAGGATAAGTTTACTAAATAAAATAAAAATCTGTTAATTAAATAGATATATTTTTTTTTAATATAATTTTTATAATTATTTAACAGCCCTACACAGTCGAAAAGAAAATTACTTACTTATGTACAGTCTCAGGTTTTGGACCTTAGGAAAACAACTAAATTTAGTTTAAAAATTTCATTAGACAGAATTCGAAGTTAAAACAAAAAAGTTAGTTGTTTACATAAAAGCTACCTAGTCGCAAAAAAACAATGATTAATAGATGAATCATCAATGAGTTAGGAACCATTTTATTAACAATTGACGGTAAAAATATTTTAAATATTTTATCGAAAATAATTCTTATAAATTTTGCATGATTAAATAATTTAATTTTTCAATAATATTTGTTAATTTTTATAAGAATTTTATATGATGATATTCAAAACTGAATATAATACAAAAATACAAAAATAAATCCATATTTGATATCAATAAAGTAGTTGCTTCCAAATTCCTGGCTGTTAATCTTGACCTATGTGGTCTGTTAATGTAACCAGATTTTGAAAAAAATTCTTTCAACTGGTCCAGATGAAGCAGATATTGATAAAAATTTTTGTGCAAGTCATAGCCATTGTGAAATTTCATACAAAACTTTCAATACAAAAATTAAAAAATTTTATAACTTTTTTTCTAAATGTCAAAAACTTGTTTTGTAAATGAAACAAAGTGAAACAACTGTTGTTTCACCTTCTGCAAAAGTCTGCAAAACCTGTGCTAAAAAATTCCCCTTTATTTTTAATAGTTTTAAATAGGGTGCAATTTTGCAGAATTTGCACAGATTTTGCAGACTTTCGCAGAAGGTCTGCAAAACTTCTGCGGAACTTTACTTTGTTTCATTTACAAAACAAGTTTTTGACATTTAGAAAAAAAGCTATAAAATTTTTTAATTTTTGTATTGAAAGTTTTGTATGAAATTTCACGATGCCCAAGTCATAACTTTGACTTAAATTTTTGTTACTTAGACTTAAAAACTGTTACTTCAAACAAGTCTGTTTTGTTCTACCTTTTTTATTTTTTTTTCGTTATGTCGATATTTTTCCATATTTATTTCCATAAATATGCAAATCGATTTCATCATGGTCTATCTAGAGAAATTAAAAATTAAAGAATTTTCGATTTTAAAATAAAAATAATTTATTGTACTTCAAAATAAAACTTATAGATCATTTATTTTTGTTTTATCACAAACAACTACCATGAAGTCATGGTTTTTACACTTAAACAAATTTAGTTGTTTATTTAATTTAAAATTTTACGGCTGCTACAGCTCTACACGGCCAAATGGTGGTGATGGCTCAGACACTCTACTTGTTAGGTGTCGCAGCAAGAACCACTACTACTACTATTACTACTCAGAACATCCTAAAATAAAACACGTTTCTAAATGTTTTAGGATATAGAAAAAAATTAATTTTTTAAACTTTGCATTCATAGGAATTAAAAATAACAAAAAATATCTAATTTTTAATTTTTAGAGCACTTTTTTTGAATATGAAGCACTTAATGAGCTTTTTCCAGATTTTAAAATGCGCGATGAGTTCATTAATGACCATGTGATACCAATAATGTGGGATGATGGATTTGTATCATCAAGACCAATCAAGTTTGATGTGTCCTCTCAAGTTGACATAAAATTTATGTTCGAACAGCTAACTACATCCAAATCTGCGGCAGTAGTTCGTATGTTAAAAAGTATTGTTGGAGATCAAGAGTTCAAAAAAACATTAAGGTGATTTTTGTTCATTGACCAATTTTTTTTGATTTTAAATCTCAAAGCCTCTGAATCTTTTTACTTAATTTTTAAATTTAGATAACACTCCGGCTTAATGAATTAATTAAATGAAGTTTTAAGTTTTTTTCACAAAAATAAGAAACCTTAAAAATTCTACTAATCTTTGGTTTATTTATTAACAGAGTTGGTCAAAAGTCAAAGTCATGAAGTCAAAGTCAAGTCTGGACTTTGACTTTAAATTGTATTTTTTCCTGAATAAAAAATTCAAGAATTATAATTTTTTTTATAAATATTTATTCAATTTTAAAAATTAGTAAAATTTTTGAATTGATTATTTTCTAATTTTTGAAACAAGTCAAAGAACTGACTTGCACTTGACTTGTGTCAAAAATTTTAAAAAAAAGTTATTGAAAGTAAGTTAAAGATTAAAAAAAAAAATTTAAAAAGTAATTTTTAAATATAACTAATTCAATAAAGTGTCACTATTAAAAACTTTTTATAAAGACTTGTTCAAATAAAAAATTAATTTAAAAAAATAGTAAGCCTTTTAATATTTAATTTTACTTCCTTTTATTTAGTGTGTTTTTAAAAATGACTAAAAGTCTTACATTTTTTTTCAATATTTGCAACATTTTTTAAGTTTAAATGTATATAAATATTCATTTTCATAATTTTTTTAATTAAGTTAAAGAAGATTTAAAAATTAGAAAATAATAAAGTCTGACTTTGATTTTGACTTTTAACGATTCTGACTTTAAAGTTTAACTTTTGACCAACTCTGTTAATTAATATTAATAGTGCCAATCAATAGCTATGTCACGGTCAATTTTTAAAATGGATCATTTTGTAAAATTACTTGGAAAATAACAAAATTCTAGGAAACATCAAATATAAATTCTCAAAAAGCTATCTGAGAGATTTTTGTTGGACATGTTAAGGATTTTCAAAGTGTTTTATTATTGTCGCGTGTGCAACTTTTAGATTTTCTTTTCGAAAAGCTGAGTTCAAGTTTGACTTGAAATGACATTGGAAGATTTTCCAATCAGAAATTGTGATTAATTAAATCATTAATTAATTTTTTAAAAATTTATTATAAATAAAAAAATTTTTAGTGGAAAAGGTTAACTTTGCCAATTGACTTTTGGTAAAGCATTTAAAATAATTTAAAATAATTTTTTGAATTTTTGAAATGATTTATTAAGGTAAAAATGAAAATTTTATTGTTTACTAAGTAATTTTACAAATTGAAGAATTAAGAATAAAAACTTCAAAAGAACTTTCTTTCAAGTAATTATACAATGATTTAATAAGTAATTCTTAATGTTCAAATTACCTTAAGAAAATTAAGAAGTTTTGGAACTAAAATCATAATAACTAAATATCAGCTTTCAAGGAGAATTTTCTACTTTGTTAAAGTGATAAAATCAAATTTGACTTTGAATATAAAAAATTTTTTTTTTTAATTTTTATAAAATATCTTTAAAAACCTTTAACTTTAAAAAAAGTCATAAAATTAATTTACAGATTCATTTTTTTTAAAATAGCCGATCTATGTCCAATGCCTCCTTGCATTTCAACTTTAGCTTTCTATTTTAGAAATCAAAAGCAATTTTTCTAATAGCTAGATTTTTTAATTTATTTTATTATTTTAGAAAATGTTTCTCTTAAATCAATTTTACTATTCTAGAAAGCTTCTTATTATTTCGTTAAATATTGTCTCATTTCTATTGAAACTGTTTGGTATGATAAATTTAAAATAAAAATTTTCAAAATAGTAAATTAATAAAATTAAAATTTTTAGTAAATTTTCTAAAATAATAAAAAATTAAACTAGTGAAATAGAACTGATCGAGAAATTTTCTAAAATAGTAAAATTGAACTTAGAGTAGAATTTTCTAATAAATCAAAAAGTCAATTTTATTTGAAGTCTGTTGAATTTAAAAAAAAGAATCTAGATTTTCCTTTTTTCGGTACAACCGTTTGAACATTAAACCCTCTTTTTTTCCACCGTACCACACTAGGTACCTGACCATTACATGAACATGTTATTTTGGTTTTGCTGATCTTGGGTCTGGCGATACTATTCAAATTCATTAGCTAAAAAAAAAAAATTAAATAATCTTTTATTTAAAGAATTTTCTTTCGCAACATCCCTATGGATCGGTGACAACCTACGACTTTTATTTATCTTTTAACATGGTAAATTTAAACAAGAACATAATATTTCCTATTTTAGTTAACCTTTTATTAACTAAAAGAGCAATGTAATCCCGACCACAACCGAAGACTTTGTTGATAGATGGATCCTCCAGCAAAACTATCCAGAAGTAGCTGTTTTGATTGAGAATCGCTCGGGCAGGACAAGAGTCAATTTTGTCCAGGCTAGATTTTTGCTCAGCCAAATTCAGGAAGAAGACCCCGATCTAATTACTTCACCTTACAAGTACCTGAAAAAGTGGCCAAAAATTTTGGTTGGCCCTAAAACACGGATCTGGGCATCCGGGCAAGTTGAAGTTCATGATCAATTTTTGAAAATCGATTTTAATATTTAAATGTATTAACTGATTTTTTGTAAAGTTTATTTGAGATTTTTTATTTCAAAAGGATTTGTGTTAAGTATTCACAATTAAATTTTAAAAAGGAATTCAAATAAAAAATTCAAAATAAGTAATAAAATTAAATTAAACTTTACAAAAAATCAATTAACTAAATTGAAAATCGAATTTATCAATGAATTTTTTTTCAATTTTTTTTATTTTCTAAATCTTCATTTCATGTAAAGCATGTTACATTAAAATTATTTAAATTAAATCAAAGATTAAGTTTAATATCTAAGGATAAACTTTTTGAATTGATCATCAACTTCAAGATGCCAAAGAAGCTTGTGATATTTTGATAAATTTTGAACCTGAATTACACATACACACTGATGTGTTAATTAATCCAAATGGTGGAGTACTTTTTTTTCCACTGATAACAAAAAATTGGTTATTTTAAAAAGAAAAATTAATTCCAGAAAAAATTTTATTTTTAACAATAAGATGATTGGAAATCTAATAGTTTTACAATAGTAGCTGTTTAGCCATCAAAATTTCTTTTATTTCTAAGAGAAAAAATAATTAAAATTTTCATTAAAAATTAATTTACAGTAGTGATTTGATATAAGGATTCATGGTAAATTTAGGGATTTTTACGTAAAATTACGTAATTTTACTATTTTTTACGTAAAACAAGAATTATAAAAATCAAAAAATTCTTTATAAGATGCAAGAAATATATTAACCACTTCAAGAAATAAAATCAAAAATTTTATATTATAAAATATCATTTACTTATTAATTAATATATTAAAAAGGTAATTGAGATCATTATTCAAAAGTATGGTGATTGGTCAGACTATTAATTGCATTAAAAAAAATTAAAGAAATAAAAGTGTAATAATACAAAAATTTTTGTTTTTTAGATTCTTTTCTTTTTTCAACAAATTTTACCAAAATTGTAAAATTTTGGATTTTACCAATTTTTACGTAAAAAATGGTAAAAAAATTAATTAAAAAAAAAATTTCAGAAGTCAAAATCGTTTTTTTAACAAAATTTTATGAAAAACAGCAAAATTTGCATTTTTGGAGTTAACATAATTTATTGTAAAAATTGTTAATTTTACTTCTATTTACGTACAATTTAGTTAATTTACCATTTTTTACAATTCTTGTTTTACGTAAAAAAAAGAAAAATATTAATCTTACGTTTTTTTACGTAAAATTACCATGAATCCTTATATCAAATGACTACTGTAATTTATTGTTAGCAAATTACCTGAATTTTGTTTTGTGTATAATGTAAAAAAAAATGAAAAAAAATCCGGGTTAAGTAGTAATTTATTAAAAAATCCGTATCCGGGTTAGGGACAACCAAAAATTTTTTTAATTTTTTCTCTATATTTTTGTATCTAGCTACAAATGGGAAATTTATTTAGATTGCCAGGCTGGTGGTGAGTTCAATGGAGATCAGGCCAATCACGTCCAAGGCATGACTACACAATTCAAATTTTTTCTAAGAGGAGACCGTGATTTTGTTGACTTGGACCGAGTATACACATGGGTCAAGTGTAACAAGGACTTTAATGGCTTTTACATCACTGATTACAGAAATGAACTATTCGAGGCTTTCGAGGCAATTTTGTTGCATGACATGACCGTGTTTTCGGACGCTGATAGATCCAACTTGATCCATAACGCATTTGAATTGGCATTTTTGGGCTCCAAGTCCTACCAAATTGCGGCACTGTTGTCAAACTATTTGACAGATAAGGAAACTTCACCCAGTCCATTTAGAACTTTTTTTTGGCATGTAAAAAAAATAGCCAGCATTTCAGAGCACAGAAGCTCGTTTAAAAATTTGCGCAGTTTTATCCTTGAAATGTTGGCTGACGTGCTGAACCGTCTGGGTCTCGATATTTGGGACAATAGTGGCGACGAGAGTATTAGAAATTTTAAGATAGACCTAATAGATTTAGAGTGTAGGATGCAGTCTGAAAAGTGTTTGAATAAAGCAACTGGATATTATGAGGAGATTTCTGAGGACTTTTTCTTGTCGCCCAGCGACCATCAATTAGCGTAGTTTGTTTTGGAAAAGATAGATTTTTTTTTCTATTTTTTTTAAAGGATACCAAATGAACTGCGGCCTTTGGTTTTTAAATATCATTCACAGAATACTTATGAGATTAATGACTGGATAAATATTTTTGAATTCTATGAAAATACCAACAATGTAAGAGAACGAGAGTATGCATTAGAAGCGCTTGGAAATACCAGACAAACGTTTTTATTAGACCTGTAATTATGACTTTAATTTTTTACGATCACTTGAGTTTTTTTTGGATAAATGAGCCAAAATTTGGTGTCATTTTTCGTCTTTTAATAAAAAAAATTCATAAAATTTTGAAAAAGGGAGCTACTCTTGCAATCTTATTTCATTGAAATAAAAAATAAAATAAAAATTTTTACATTCTATTTTTTAAATAAAAATACTACTTTTATAAAAAAATAAAATTATTTTCTTGAAGAACATAATTTTATTTTAAAAAAGATAAAAATTTTAAGAATATATGATAACCTAGTCTAACCGGGTGACCATATTTTTTTTATTGATTATTTAGCACCCATTTTGTTCAAAAACTTCAAAAATGGTCACCCAATTTCCCCGAAATTTTGAATAACCCCTTTAGCTTCGCAGTTAATTATGTGAGGCTCAAAAGGGTCATAAGGGTTAACCCGGTTACCCCTAAAATTGTATATAATTTCCCAGAAATTTAAAATTTAAAAACAGAATATTAATCCTTTTAACCCATTTGACCTATCTAGGAATAAAATTTTCGAATTTTCTAATAAAATTATTTAATTATTTAATTTTAAAGTGTTTGACTTTTGGAAACATAGATTCATCTATTTCGCAAATTTTACCTACTCCGTCTAACTAAAATTTTTATTTAATTTTATTTTTTATTCTATCTTATTTTTAATTTTTATTTATCAAAAGAATTATTATTATTTTAATATTACATTTAGTTTTTTTCTGAATATCAAAATTGATGAACAATTTTTAGATTAGCTGAAATAATAGTTCACAAAACCAGAAGAAAATCATAAAAAAATAAGAAATAAAAGGATAATTAAAGACAATTATTCTGACCTTAAATCCATTTTTTTGTAATTGTTTGTGATATTGAAACGTGGAGGACCCTTCTTGGTCAGTTTTCTCACTAGTCTTTTGTCATGTCTTCTTTAATTACCAGCTGGTCCTGTTGTTGTTTTTGCATAATTAATTCCATTTATTAAATTTATATTTTCCATACCTTTGACTAGTTTGTACATTTGGATTAAATCACCTCTTTTTCGCCTCTCTTCAAGGGTTGTCAAATTTAAAATCTTTAGCCTTGATTCATATGGAAAATTTTTTAGACAACTTAGAAGTTTAGTCGCTCTCCGTTGTACCTTTCGATTATCTGTATATCACCCTTAGTTGTAGGACTCCAGACGCTTACAGCATTTTCAAGATGTGGACGGACTAGTGCTGTATAGAGTGGTGATTTCATAACAGTATTTTACGAAAATTTACGTAAAATACCGTAAATTAACCAAATTTTACCACATTTTACGTAAATTTACGTAAAATCCGAAAAGTGAAAAAAAAGTATTTTACGAAAAATTACGTAAATTTTCAGGATTTTGAGATAATTTTGGTAAAATTTGGTAAAATTAAAAACAGCCAATTCAAAATTCAAAATTTTTTGAAAAAATGTCTTTTTTTTTCAAAATCGAAAATTTAAGACAGTTTTTTTTTTCATAAATTGGTCAAAACTATAGTTATTTTTAAATTGTTATAAAAAAAGCTTTCTTAAATTTTCGATTTTGAAAAAAAAAGACATTTTTTCAAAAAATTTTGAATTTTGAATTGGCTGTTTTTAATTTTACCAAATTTTACCAAAATTATCTCAAAATCCTGAAAATTTACGTAATTTTTCGTAAAATACTTTTTTTTCACTTTTCGGATTTTACGTAAATTTACGTAAAATGTGGTAAAATTTGGTTAATTTACGGTATTTTACGTAAATTTTCGTAAAATACTGTTATGAAATCACCACTGTAGAGTAGCTGTAGAAAATTTTACATCTTTACATTTTCACATTTTTACATTTTTTGTGCAATATTTCAGAAAATTTTTATTTTTAATTTTGGTAACTAAATAATTTGGAAGAGTGTTTTTTTATTTTCTGAAATATTGCGCAAAAAATCTAAATATATGAAAATGTAAAAATGTAAAATTATTTTCATTTTGCCATAGACAGGCCCAAATTTAAAAATCTTTTAACCAGAAAATAGTTTATAAAAAAGATGGTTAATTATTTTTCCATCTATTAAAATATAAATTTAAAATTTAACTTAATTTTAAAAAGTTGTGTCATCAACAGCAGGCCAAATTAAAATCCTTGGACTTTTTTTTTAATTACTTGAACTTTAATTTGGGACTTTTAAACAACTCTGGATTATCCAAAATTAAACAGACCAAAGCTGATCCAAGCAAAACATCTCGAAAAATGACCACATTAATTAAATTAATTTAAATTAAAAATTTTCATTTGAACAATTTAATTTTCAAAAATTTAAATGAACTTAACTTCGCTTTTTTTAAAATATTTAAAAAATTAAAGATTTAAAATATTGAGATTTGATCAATAAAGAGGTCCATAAAGAGAACATTAAAGACTAGCATTTAATAATAATAAATTTAGAAGAAAACGAAATCTTAAAACAAATGATTATGAATTTATAAATTTAGTGCTGACCCAAAGAAGTCATATATTTACTCATTTTTCTTTTTTCAGAATTTTCAAAATTTTCTTTTTAAACGGAAGTAAAGAACATAAAATCTTTTTATTATGTCACTAATTTGAGAAAAAACATTAAATTTTTTTTTTTTTAAAGTTACTTAATGTCATTGCTGCAGGACAATCTTGGTGGAGTAAAAGAGGACGATATTTACAATGTGATGCTTTCGGTAGCTTCTAACCCAAATGGTAGATACTTCATATGGTACTTCGTCAGAGAATATTGGTCATATTTATCGATTAGATTTGCTGAAACTAGAAAGCTCAGTTTAATTGTAAAAAAATTGTCAGAAAGTTTTGAAAACGCAGTACTCTTAGAAGAACTAGATATTTTTATTGAGACAACTTATGACGAAAATGCTGATCTGAGATTTAAGGCATTGGACAATGCAGTCAATAACTTTTATTGGGCTGCATCTAAAGAAAGCGAGTTTGTTCAGTTCTTCTCGGGACGAGGAAGATTCTAGCATATTTCATTCAATGCTGAAAATAAAAACTCAATTTAATATTTTTAATAAACGATTAAAAGTTTTATTTCAAATGTTCCTTCAAAATTTCCCTAAAACGAAAGTTTTTTTATAATCAAAAAAAAATCTAAAAATGAAAATGTTGGGGATTCTTTTAAAATAACTATATATTTTCTAATGATCCTTCAATTTTTTTAAATTAAATTTTTTTTCAGTTAGTAAATTTTTGTGAGTATTATAAAATAAAAGCTGGAATATTTGTTAATATTTCGCTTGAAGAATTCTGTCTGTCTGAATGGAAAAAAAATTTTAAAAAATTTTATTTAATTCAAAATTTTCAAAAATTTTATAACAAAAATTTAAATTAATAGAATTTTTAGTCCATTTAAACATAATCTAATCTTCCGGTTATAAAATTTAAACAATTTAAGTCCTTTCGATCTATCGCAAAAAGCAAAATCAGTAAAAAAAATATACTGGTAATTTATTGAAAAAAAAATATATTGCTAAAATTAAGTGTTATTTTTATTGACTATTTGCAAATCTATTTTTTTTATCTTAAAATTAAAATTTTGAAATAATAATTGGCCCTAGTATTAAAATAAATCGGGGGTAGGTTGTAAACTTCGATACAATTCGATTTTTTAAATTCAGAAATACTTGAATAACTTTATTAATAAAAGAGGTATTTTTTTTATTAAGAATCAAACAGTTCATTTTCTTCTAAATCGTTCTGGTCACAATCTAAAAAAATGAACCATGCTTTTGCTTTTCTCATCAAATATTGTGGAATAATGTCTTATCAACCCTAGGTAACATATTACACTAGTGGCATGTGCAAAAAATCCAAAAACTCTTGAACCTGACTTTCAATAACAATACCATTCCTTTAAAGAGTTTTTTGATAAATGTCACTGTGATTGCGAGACAGGTTGAATGGTTTCTTTTTAGAGGTTTCTATCCGAATTGGTCGATATTTTTTGAAACCAAAAAAATTTTACATGTTTTTAGATATTTATTCTGTTTTGTTCAATTTTTTTGATTTTTGTTTCAATTTTTCTAACTTGAAATAAAATTGAATCAAGAAAATTTGAATTAAAAATTTTATTAGCGGAAATGTATTGATTACTCACCTAAAACAAATTGTTGCATTTATTTAAACAAAATAAGAATTCAAAATCTTATTTTTAAATTTATTGAACTTTTCATTGTCAAAATAAACAATGACGCAATAATTAATGTCGAGTTTTATATAAGATATCAGGAGCTAAGCTCAATGGACTCAAGTTATTTATAAACCATTTGACTTATTTTTTTTCAATTGAAATGAAGAAAAATATTTTTCATTATTTTAAATCAAAAATAACGCTTAACCCAGCGAAAATTAAGCTTTTATACCATAGCTGCAGAAAATCTCAGGAGAAATATTTTTTTTAATATTAAAACAAAAAGTTTTAAATCATTAAAAATATAATTGGAGTTTTAATGTTGCTAAAAGCTCTAAGAGCCTTGGTAGCCAAAAACTCAATCAAAATTTCAAAATATTTCCTTAATCTAATTCTAAAGGGAACTCAATGAAAATATTATTGCCATTAGAATTTTAAATATTTAACAAATTAAAAATTTGAAATTTTAACACTAGTTTAAATATCGTCAAAAAAATCAAATTATTTAAAGTCATTTTACATTTTGATCCAGGAATAATAATGATTTTTGTATTTCTTGTTCTTTTCAATGTTGTTCAATGTGAGCTTTTTGTTGAAAGAATGTTGATTTTAACCTAATTCATTTTCCTAAGCTTTATCGCGAGATGGTTCATTTTTGTTCATTCCAAATCTTTCTATCAATACTGTCAACAATAATGTCGTGATTGAGTCAAGAAAATTTTTGACTTCATTTCAATGTTTGGCCAGGTGTCTTGCAAACTCCAATTGTGACTTAATTCAAATAAACCAAAATACGTGTTTTCTTCTTTTAAAATATGCCGTCTATCACACAGACTCAAATCTAGACTCTTCAATTTATTACAAAAAAAATAAGTATAAAATTTTTTAAAATTATGATTATTTTTATGAAAAAAAAATCAAAATATTTTCACATTCACAATTTTAATCATTTTTTTATCCTAAATTGAATAAAAAAATTCTTCTTTTTTTTGTTACTTGAGCAAAATTCGAAATCAAAAAAATTCTTGGTAATATACTATAAAATAAAAAAATGTAAAATAGTAACATGACACATGGATTTTAAATTTTACGTATTTTTACGTTTAATTACTTGGACCAGAAAGGGGAAAAAAGTAAAAAAAAAAATTTTAAAGAACTTTAGTAAATTTAATTAAATTTTCAAAATAGTTTTTTAATTCGCCATCATTTTATTTAACATTTTAAAAATCTCAAAAAATTCTAGGCTGGATAAAATTATTGATATAGGATTAACTTTATTAGATAAAAAGATAAAATTTACAAAATTTTTATTAAAAGAAAAAAAAGGTGAAATCAACTTCCTTTAATTGCAGGCCTTCAAATTTTAATTGATAGACTCTATTTTTTCGGGCTCCGTATCAAAATAGCTAAGTTTAAAATTGCTAAATTAAATTAGCTGTTTCATTTTAGCTAAGTCGTTTTTTTAGCTCTTTCAATCAAGTTAATTGTTAAATTAAATTAGCTAAAATCAAAATCGCTAAAACGAAAAAAAATAGAATCAAGATTGCTTAGTCATTAATCTCTTTAAATAATTGTTGAAACCAAACACATTTAAATAAAAAATCAAACAAAATGGATGAGCTTACCGAGTCAATTAGAAATTTGAATTTGAACAAAGGTTTTGTTTCTCTCTCTCAGTTCACACTAATACTAATACTACTACTATTAAAATGAGATATACTGAAATAGGTGAACGTTCAATTCATAGATTTTTTTTCGTAGCATAATTATTTCATAGTAAAACTATTTAATAGATTTATTTTCATATAATTTTTTAAGGGATTTAATATAGAAAAATAATTCAAAAAAAATTTTTTAATTTTTTTTCAGAATAAAAATCTCTCTTATTTATCATTGACAAAAAATTTTAAAAATATTTAAAATTTTCCTTTAATATGTCACATTGAATAAACAGAATAAATTGTTTAAATAAATAAAAATAAAACAAAAATTCAATTGAGAATTATTGTTTCAAGAGTTAATAAAATTTAAATACATTTAAAATTCTTTCTTCAAAAAATTTAAAGATACTGTTCGTAATTTAAGTTTAATATTGAAATATTGAATGGATATTTTTTGATTGACAAAAACAGATTTTTTTTTAAATAGTAATCAATTAGTAATTTCGAACTTGTAAATAAAATTTAGCTTTTCTGACTTAGCTATTTTTAATTAATCAATTAGTAATTTTAGGTTTAGCTATTTTGATTTTAGCTAATTTAATTTAGCTGTTTTGAATAGTTCTATTTTTATTTTTAGCTAATTTAATTTAGCTATTTTGATTGATGCTATTTTGATCTACTCCCATTTTTTCGCGACTATTCTTGAGATTCTTTTTTTTTTTGATAGTTTTAAATGGCTTTTTTTTAAATTTTAAATAGCTTTGAGTAATTAAACTCCTTTCACCATTGGTAGAAGAATTTTTAAATATTGTTAGAGTTTAAATAATTTCAAAAAGAACAAATTCTGTTGAACGATTGCTGTATTATTGAATCCAGAAGGATGTATAGGACGAGTTTGTCGTGTTCGTTTATTTATATATTTCGGGTAAAAATCGAAATTAAAATAATTCTAGGTAAAATACAATAAAAAACAACGGTCTTAAAATTTATGATCTTAATTTCTTTTTTTCTGACAAAATTTTTAGACTGCTCCAAACTTTAATTTATTATTTTATTTATTTGTTTTTCTGTGTCGAGCTTAACCTCCTGATCAGAGATGGTCAAAAGTCAAAGTCAAGTTAGGACTTTGACTTTAAATTTTATTTTTTTGAAGTCAAGTCTGGACTTTGACTTTTAACGATTCTGACTTTAAAGTTTGACTTTTGACCAACTCTGCTCCTGATTAAAAAAAAGCAGTCTCATTTATTTAATTTTTTAACTTTTTGAAAAATTTAAAAAAACATATTTTTTAAAAGAAATTCATTCAAATTAATTATTTAATTATTTTATTTATTCTTAAGAATAAGCGAGTGGCCAGCAAAACCTTATCCGGTTTATCACTGGCCAATCTTTGATTCCAAACTAGATGAAGTTGCAGGTGATGCCCAATTTACAAGTTTTAATGGCATATCATTCACACTCGATAGATTTGGAACTTCAGATTCGGCTGCTAGAATTACCAATGGGAAAATGAATCTGCCCAGTAGAACTTATTTTCAGGGTGAGTTTACTGTAATGGCATGGACAAAGATAGAACAATTGAGTAATGAGATGAGTCTGTTTTCATGTTCTGACAACAATGGTGAAATAGTTCATCTATCCTATTTGGGAGGTTCAGGCTTACCATATTTTGCAATTTATCGTGGAGGCAGTCCGTTTTTTTTAAATTTTGCATCGATGAACACAAATCAATGGTACCACTTGGTCTTTGGATACAAAGATAACAACGCTTTTGTCTATTTAAATGGAGCTGTAAATGCTCAGGTTGCGTCTCATGCACCCAATGCTGTGGTTCGTACTGAATGTTTCATTGGAAGCGATATCACAAGAGCTATTGTGGATGATTTTAAAATTTTTAATCGAGGTCTAACTGATACAGAAATAATGAATCATTATCAAATGTAAATCACTTACTTTGAAAATAAATTCACAAATTTTATTCAACGTGAAAAGATTTTTAAATTTTTTAGTTTTTCATGAAAAATTCATGATATTTTTTTTTCAAAATTTTATTTTTATATGGGTATTTTTTCAAAAATTCAAAAATGATAAAATATTTGCTTACTGATAGTTGAAAAAAAATTTATCCCAAAATATATTATGCGTTGTATGCTTTTTTCTATTCCAAAAATAATAAATATTAGAAATATAATGTTTTTATTAATGCCATTTTCACCCATAACCTCTTTGCTTCATCTTAATATTTTGTAGTTTTTATTCAAAAAATTAAGATAATATTGTTGTTTTAAAGGTTTGAAATTATTAATAAATTGTCTTATTTTGATTAATATAATCTATTAAAATTGATCATGATCACTTCATCAAAACTTAATTAATTACAATCTCAATAAATATGATGAATTAAGCTTTTTTCTAATTCGTTTTTTAATTAAACATTAAATGCTTAAAATTTTAAGTAAAAAAATCTAATTATTTTATTTTCTAATCGATCTTTAATCGGTTGTTTTAGAATCTTTATTTGAAGACTCAAAAATATTTTCTCAACCAGAGTTATTTAAAAGTTTTGAATTGAGTGAGAGATATGTTGGGACAGGACTGAGTCATTCTATTCCATTGGTTGTAAGACTGGTGAAGGAATACAATTTTTAGACTTACACGTCTAAAAATTTTTAGACTTACACGCTTGAGTACCAATCAGAAGCAAATAAAGAAGAGAGAGTTGTCAGCTCAATCAAAGTTCTAAAGCGAAAGATAACAGAAGTAGAGGAAGAAACTCCACAAGAAACAGTTATACCAACAAAAAAGAACAAAAAAACAATTGATAAGGAAGCTGAAAAAGTAGTGCAAGCATCAACCAGCAGTGATATAAGTAAAAAGTAGAAGCTCCACTAAAGAGAGGTAAAGGTAGACCAAGAAAAAACTTATAAGATATTAATTTATTTGAAATTTTTTGAAATTTTTTGAAATTTTTTGAAATTTTTTGAAATTTTTGATAATTCTTTTTTTTTTTAAATCAATTTAATAAATAAAAATAAGAGATACTTTAAGTAAAATTAGTTGCTGTTTTATTTAATTTAGGAGACAGATTAATAAATATAAGTTAAGGGTATTTAGTAAAATAAGAGATAGAAAAATATTAGTGATCGATTAAATACCTCCCATTTAAAAAAATTTAAACCCAGCGTAAATTAAGCTTATATACCATAGCTGCAGAAAATCTCAGGAGAAATATTTTTTTTAATATTAAAACAAAAAGTTTTAAATCATTAAAAATATAATTGAAGTTTTAATGTTGCTAAAAGCTATAAGAGCCTTGGTAGCCAAAAACTCAATCAAAATTTCAAAATATTTCCTTAATCTAATTCTGAAGGGAACTCAAAGAAAATGTTTTTGCCATTAGAATTTATAATTTTTAACAAATTAAAAATTTGAAATTTTAACACTAGTTTAAATATCGTCAAAAAAATCAAATTATTTAAAGTCATTTTACATTTTGATCCAGGAATAATAATGATTTTTGTATTTCTTGTTCTTTTCAATGTTGTTCAATGTGAGCTTTTTGTTGAAAGAATGTTGATTTTAACCTAATTCATTTTCCTAAGCTTTATCGCGAGATGGTTCATTTTTGTTCATTCCAAATCTTTCTATCAATACTGTCAACAATAATGTCGTGATTGAGTCAAGAAAATTTTTGACTTCATTTCAATGTTTGGCCAGGTGTCTTGCAAACTCCAATTGTGACTTAATTCAAATAAACCAAAATACGTGTTTTCTTCTTTTAAAATATGCCGTCTATCACACAGACTCAAATCTAGACTCTTCAATTTATTACAAAAAAAATAAGTATAAAATTTTTAAAATTATGATTATTTTTATGAAAAAAAAATCAAAATATTTTCACATTCACAATTTAATGCATTTTTTTATCCTAAATTGAATAAAAAAATGCTACTTTTTTTCTTTCTTGCATTAAACTCGAAATCAAAAAAATTCTTGGTAATATACTATAAAATAAAAAATAATAAAGTAGAAACATGACACATGGATTATAAATTTTACGTATTTTTACGTTAAATTACGTAAAATTACTTGGACCAAAAAGGGGAAAAAAGTAAAAAAAAATTTTAAAGAAGTTTAGTAAATATTTGCATAAATTTATAAAAATTTCTAAATTTAATTAAATTTTCAAAATAGTTTTTTAATTCCCCATCATTCATCTTGGCTGAATAAAAATATTGGCATAGGATTAACTTTACTAGATAAAAAGATATAATTTACTAGATTTTATAGGGGTTAATTTTTTGGGGGTGATAAAAAAAACTTAATGTACTGACAAAACAACTATTTCGACTGACAAATAAATTAATATTAAAAGAAAAAAAAGATGAAATCAACTTCCTTTAATTTTAGGCCTTCAAATATTAATTGATAAACTCTATTTTTTCAAAATTCATAAAATAAATTAATAAAGTCAATCAAAATATTTTCACAATTTTATGCTTAAATTACGATACGTGTTTCTGAGGAAAAATTACGTAATTTTACCTTTGTACCATCAATTTAACCATTTTACCATCTTACGTAAAAATTGGTAAAATCCTTTTTTTAGTTTTTTAAAACTTTTTTTTATAAGGAAATAGATAAATTTAGAAAAAAAAAATTTAATTTTATATTGCAAGCATCGTCATACTTGAAATTAAGCTCTTAATTAATCTAGAATGAGAATTTTTATTTGGAAATATGAAAAAAAATATCGAAAATTCTTTTTCTAACTTTTAAATAATTTATTTATTTGTTTATCTGTACCGAGCTAATGTTCCTTCATAATAAAAATAAATAAAAAAAAAAATAAAAAAAAGAGATAAATAATTTATTTAGACCATAGTTCACCTATTATGCGAACTATTCTTGTTCTTGGGTTTTGTGAACTATTAGTTCAGCTAATTTTTTTTGTTCACGTAAAGATGTACCAAAATAGAATTATGTGAACAAATTTCAAATTAGAGAATCAAAATTAATAAAGCTCTCTGTAGAATGCCTAATTCTCGAAACTGATATAAAAATAAATAATTGTGAAGTTAATAATTTTTTGTTTTTTTTTTTAATTTGAAGGAGCCTAGGTCAACCAGATCAGAGAAATAGCATTTTCTCTATAAAAAAATAAAGAAAATTAAAATTAATTTTTAAGTGTTTGACTTTTGGGATATTAGTTTCATTTATTTCGCAATTTTTAGATTCTCCACCCGACTTTTATTTTTTTATCTAGCTTATTTTTTCAATACTATATTTAAAGGCCAATAAAGCATAGATTCGAATCGGTCAAAAAGTGATTTTTCCGAAAAACAAACTACACCATGTTTTTCAGCACGCTTTTTCACTCAGAAAAACTGATAAAACTCTAGACCCATGACCGACCCTCAGGGGGTCATGGGGATCCAAAAGAGACCCTTTTTTTGCATTTTTTATACCAAAGACCAAATTTCTTAAAATATTGAAATTTTCTCTTCATTTTGGGATTAAGCACCTCATATAACATAGAAATGCAAGTTTTCAGGATAATCGATGAGTCACGTGACCAGATATCTCAAAAAGTAAGTTATTTGAGGTACCCTTCAAACTCGCTTAATGATCTCCCATAAGACATATTACCGGACCCATGAATTTGGTATCAAAATGTAGGAAATTAAATTTGGAACAAAGTTATCGAGCCACTTATTCAATTTTTTTTTTTTTTTTTAATAAAAAAAAGAAATAAAGAAAAAAGTTTTTTCATGTTAATTTAAAACGCTTGTTTGAGGGTTATTCAACAAGTTTTTCACTTTTTTTGATAAAAAAAAACATATTTTTCGAAAAACAAAAGTTTAACTGGAGTTTTCAGTCAAAATTTTTCTTATATAAGTAATAGTTTAACCCTTTGTTCCTTTTTGTTTGTTTTCTTATTTGATAATATACTAGGGTTACAACTGATAAGTCGAGAATTTTTTTAAAATTAGCTAGATCAGGCTTCACATCAAAAAATTTTTATAATCTTGGGTTGTCTAATACAAATAGATTTGCCAAATATCAGAATTTTGTTGCAATTTTAGCACAAATTTCTTCTTCAGTATTCAATATTTTAAAGCCTTGACTTGGACTTTTGAATGAAAATTAAAAAAAAAAAGTCTGGACTTGGACTTGACTTGAGACTTGTGACTTTTAAGCAACTCTGATTTAATTTAAAGAAAACTAATTTCAAAAAAAACCATGTCTGATTGTCAATTAAGGGTTTAATTTGAAATAAGATTTACTTTTACTTCCAGGGCGAGACCCTAGATTACCGAATTTGGATGAAAACTATGAGCGAAATTTTTGGCTCTGAAATTTAAAAATTTTTCAATTTTATAATATTAAAAAAAGTGAATTACGATTTAACAAAAGAATACAAAAGGACACAAAAGAAAACAAAAGAAATGAAAGGATATGATTAGGAAAAAAATGGTCATTGTCTATAGCTCTCTGGCCGGCCATTTGAAGATCACTTTTGGTTTTGAAAAGCATTTGCCAATGCAGTTCTAAGAGTTTTTTAAAATTTTCCTGTTTATGGTTATTTTTACCATTAAAAACAAAATCTCTATCGTAAAATTCAAGCTTTAGGTTTAAGTTAATCTTATAAAAATAATGAAGAACTTCAACTCCAGCTAAAATTATCCTAAATCTCTTTGCAAAATGCTAAATAATCCAAAAAACATACTGAATATTAGAAAAGGCTCTGCAAAAACTCTGCAATTAAATTGCGCAGTTGAATTAAATACTTTTTAATGACATGCATTTTCCTGCAAAATTGCAGAGTTTTTGCAGAGCCTTTTCTAATATTCAGCATGTTTTTTGCATTATTTAGCATTTTGCAGAGAGATTTAATCAAATACCATTCAAAAGTTATAAACAAAATTACTTTTTGATCTGATTTTTTTGATCCTAAACTTCAAGATGCCCAAGAAATTAGGATAATTTTAGCTGGAGTTGAAGTTCTTCATTATTTTTATAAGATTAACTTAAACCTAAAGCTTGAATTTCATGTCTTGTCTATTTAACAGTAGATAATGTTTTTCAAACTTTTTCAAAAAGACAAAGACTTTTTTTGACATTTTTTCTGTTGACTTTAAATCAAAATAAATGACGCTTTAATATAGGCCATTATTTATTTATTTATTTGTTTTCTGTACCGAGCTAAAGCTCCTTAAGATTAAAAAAAATGGGGGTTGTGAAGTTGGTTTCAATTCGATCATTTCAATTCAGAAAAACTTGAATAACTTTTTTACTAAAAGAGATAATTTAGTTCTATAAAATGCTCAAATATAAGCAAATTTGCTTAATTCAGTAAAATAAGTCTGCAAAATATTCTGCAATTTTATGCATTTTGCACGCCATTTAAAAGTATTCAAATCAATTGTGCACTTACTTTGCAGAGTTTTTGCAGACATGTATTTTCGGATTAAGCAAAGTTGCTTAAACATTAAGCATTTTACAGAACTAAATTATTCTTTATAGTAAAAAAGTTATTCAAATTCTTCTGAATTGAAATGAACTTCACAGCCCCAAAAAAATGAATAAGATAAAACCAAGTTAAATAAGATGAAATAAATTTAAAAAAAAAAAAAGAAAAAATAAGTAAAAGCAGAATTAAAATAAAAAAAAATAGATTAAAATATAGGAAAATTATAATTACCAATGTTGAAATAGAGCGATTGAGTTGTGACCCCTTAAGCAAAAAAATTATATTAAAAAAAATTAGTCGAATTTAAAGTTAACTAATTACCGTAAACCCTTGCGCATAGGCGCAGCAGTTAATACCAAGCCCTACAACTACCGCAATGCGGCTAATCCCAGTCATTTCATGTAAAAAAAAATTAAAATTGAATTAAAAAGATTTTTCGCGCCTAAGACAGGATCCGGGATTTACCATGTGGTAAACCCAGGAATTTGTCGTTTTACCGCACCATAAACTGATTCATAACCGCGAAAAAAAAAATTTAAATAAGCATTTAAATGCCGTTATAGGTCGATTTTAATTTAAAAGTTTCGAAACAACCGCATGCGGTAAAATTAAGTTTTTAAGGAAAAAAAAACATTTTTTAAAAAAGAAAAAAATTGATTAAAAATTTGTTCAAAAAAAAAGCGTAGAAAAAAAGAAAAAAGAAAAATTGCAAAACCAACTTTTTTAAATTTTTTTCTTTTTTTAAAAAATGTTTTTTTTTCCTTAAAAACTTAATTTTACCGCATGCGGTTGTTTCGAAACTTTTAAATTAAAATCGACCTATAACGGCATTTAAATGCTTATTTAAATTTTTTTTTTCGCGGTTATGAATCAGTTTATGGTGCGGTAAAACGACAAATTCCTGGGTTTACCACATGGTAAATCCCGGATCCTGTCTTAGGCGCGAAAAATCTTTTTAATTCAATTTTTATTTTTTTTTACATGAAATGACTGGGATTAGCCGCATTGCGGTAGTTGTAGGGCTTGGTATTAACTGCTGCGCCTATGCGCAAGGGTTTACGGTACTTAATCCATTATTGAAAATCGATTGCCAACATTAGAACCAATATTAAATAGGAAGAAAACTGCCGGATCAAAATAATTACATTTAAACTTTGAAAATAAAAAATAAAAGATTCAAAATATTTAGATTCTAATCATTTTTTTAATTTTTAATTTTTTTAATTAAAATTTATAAAATAAAAATTTACTCGTTTTTGTTTAATTTCATATAAATTTTAGTAAGAGCATAAAACAATTGAAAAAATTAACTTTTAGCCTGATTTAGGTCAAAATTATCATCGAAATTATATGTTAAAAAAAATTAAAAGTTAACTTTCATATTTGATAAAAAGGAAGTTCATTCATAGCTTATCTGATATGAAAAAATATTTCATTTACAATCCACTCTCAATTCGGACCTCAATTTTGCGGACAATTCGGTATTCGGATAGATTTACTTGGTCTCTACGCCTAAGTGAATTTATTCAGTGTAAAATTACTTCTTTAATTCGAAATTTTATTCCGGACTAGAAAAAGACAATATTTGATCTTTTTACATAAAAACATTAATTTTTAATTCGGAGTTTTTTAATAATCGTGACTTTTATAGTGTTTTAATGTATTTATTTATTTTTCTTATTAATTTAAAAAATGAACACTGCTCCAAAAATTTTTTTGTTAAAATTTTAAATAAAATTGTAAATATGTGCTTTATAAAATAATATTTCACTAATCCGGATATTTAAGAAAAAAAACTAAATTCCAATTTAAATCTAATCCGGAACGTTTTTTTTCGGTCAAAATCATTCCGAATTATCGAGGGTCGACTGTTTTTGAATTTTTATTAATTTTTTTACAGTACTGATTTGTTCCTATGGTTTTACCAAAATTTTAGTAAATTTACGGAAATTCCCGTAAATTTACCCGAATTTAACGGATTTTAGGTAAAATTTCGTAAAAACGAAAAAGGCCAAAAAAATCCAAATTTTTGCAATATTTTCACTTTTTTTAATTTTTTCAAAATTAATAAAAAATTTTAAATAAAAAAAAAGTGTTTTCATACGCAAATTTTCGTAAATTTTTATTGATTTTAGTGAAAAATAGTAAAAAAAAAGTGAAAAAAAGCTAATAAAAAAGAAAAATTTAAATCAAGTTTTTTTAATATTGAAATTATTAGATACATATATTTTAATGATTTGACCAGTCGCCATTTTTCTCAATTACAATTTCAATTACCTAATTTATCAAAGTTAATATTTTAAAAGGCCAAAAACTTTAATTTAAATATCAACCTTTTTCATTTTTATTTTATGTTTTTTTTCGGATTTGGGATATATCATATTATATCCAATGCTGCATCAGCTATGGTAAACCCATTTTTTTCTCTAGCAAATTCTTTCATTTCATTCCACAGCATTTCAATAGGGTTCAAATTAGGTAATTGAAATTGTAATTGAGAAAAATGGCGACTGGTCAAATCATTAAAATATATGTATCTAATAATTTCAATATTAAAAAAACTTGATTTAAATTTTTCTTTTTTATTAGCTTTTTTTCACTTTTTTTTTACTATTTTTCACTAAAATCAATAAAAATTTACGAAAATTTGCGTATGAAAACACTTTTTTTTTATTTAAAATTTTTTATTAATTTTGAAAAAATTAAAAAAAGTGAAAATATTGCAAAAATTTGGATTTTTTTGGCCTTTTTCGTTTTTACGAAATTTTACCTAAAATCCGTTAAATTCGGGTAAATTTACGGGAATTTCCGTAAATTTACTAAAATTTTGGTAAAACCATAGGAACAAATCAGTACTGTTAGTTACTTTATTTTGTTAGAAAATTAATTATTTTTTTTATTCCTAAGAATAAGCGAGTGGCCAGCAAAACCTTATCCGGTTTATCACTGGCCAATCTTTGATTCCAAACTAGATGAGGTTGCAGGTGATGCGCAGTTCACAAGCTTTAATGACATATCATTCACAACAGATAGATTTGGAAATTCAAATTCCGCTGCTAGAATTAACAATGGAGTAATGCATCTGCCCAGTAGAACTTATTTTCAGGGTGAGTTTACTATAATGGCATGGACAAAGATAGAACAATTGAGTAATGAGATGAGTCTATTTTCATGTTCTGACAACAATGGTGAAATAGTTCATCTATCTTATTTGGGAGGTTCAGGCTTACCATATTTTGCAATTTATCGTGTAGGAAGTTTGGATTTCGTGGAGTTTTCATTGATGAACTCAAATGAATGGTACCACTTGGTCTTTGGATACAAAGATAACAACGCTTTTGTCTATTTAAATGTAATTTTAAATGCCCAGGTCTCTTCTCATGAACCCAATGCTGTGCTTCGAACTAATTGTTATATAGGAAGCCATGTTACACGAGTTGTTGTAGATGATTTTAAAATTTTTAATCGAGGTCTAACTGATACAGAAATAATGAATCATTATCTAATGTAAATTATTTTTTTGGAAAATTAATGATTAATATTGAAGTCAAAAAAATTTTAATTCTTTTTTAAGATATTTTTTTTTGAGTAAACAGCAAAAAAATTAAAGTTTTGATTTGTATTAATAAATTTTTAGGTTTTTAATTTTTTTCAGCAAATAAAATTTTCATGAATTCAATTTTAACTTCATGTGATATTTTAACTACAGCACTATCATTTAAATAAAAGAAAAACTGCAGGACTATCTGAATTTTTCTAAATCTCACTTTAATGTTTTTTAGGTGTGGTTCAAAAAAATTTTTTTCATCTGCAAAATGTTGTATTAATTTTACTTATTATTTTACCAATTGATCAATATTTTGACAAAAAAATGGTAAAAATTTGATATCGTTCACTATTCTTGTAACTAGTCCATGGTTTTCAAAATACAAAAAATCAAGCATTTTTTCAAAAATTAGGTTCTAACTCATTTTATTGCATTTTTTTGTTTTAAATTCTAAAAATAATAAAGGTGGTCCAAACATTTAGTTTGGTATTTGTCCGGATTCCGAATCTGCAAAAAAAATTTAGGTGGCAAACCGCGGACTATATTTTTTTTTGACATTTGTTTTTTTAGTTTTTCAATAATACAAAATTAATACTTTAAAGTCAGATTTTGGGAATTCATATCATTGAAGTTTTTCCGAGCCTGAATCTTACTTTTAATACTTTATGGAAATTTTATTTTACCCTGATCCTTTTTTGTACTTTTTTAAAATCAATAAGTACAAAAATTAGACAAATGATTTTGTCTTAACCCCCCGGACATCGAAAAAAAGACTAAGCTTTTTTAAAAAGCAGTCTTTTTTTCAAAAATTTTAAATTTTCTATCATTTTCAAATTTATTTCATGTCAACTCTTTGTTTATATCTTCCTTAAAATGAAAACTCAGTTAAAGTCCTGTTTGTGATTTAGAAGTTTGTTCTCAAGCTTGTAAGGCGTCAAGAGGTATCACGATCATTTGATGAAAAATTCATTCAATATCATTTAAAATTATTTTAAAAATTGAAAATTTAAATTTCTAGTTTTAATCTTGCAGCATCTAAACATAAAGAGTCTATTTTTGCCTTATTGCTTGTATTTAACTTGTTTTCATAAACTTCCGAACCAAAATACCATGTAACACTTGCTATATGTGAGCAACATCCAAGGTGAAAAAAATTAAAATACGATTATTCTCTAGATTTAAATAAACTAAAATAAAATTTTTTGAAAAAATTTGCTAAATTTGTTTAATTTTTAACTTTTAACTGAAGCAGATTTTAAAGGAAACAAAAGGGACGGCTGAAAATTTGTCAGTTTGTAAAGTTTTTGATGCGCTTTCAGAATCGTGGCCGATCTTATTATAAAAATTAAGGGAAGGAATCAAAACTCAACTTTGAATTCTAAAAAAGTCGATTTTTCTTATTATTGAGTATTACTTGGCCAAAAATAATTATAATAACTATGATTATATTATACTATTGTAGCTTATAGTCTCAGCTATCAATAGAGGGGTCGATTATTATATCAAACTTTTGTATTCATTAGTTATATGAATATGAATACTATTAACTTTTTTGAGTTGGTCAACTTCTGGCCCCTAGTACCCAAAGAGGACATAATTTAAAAATTAAAAATCAAGTGCACTAAAATGTATTTTTGGTCGTAGAATTCAAATATCATAATGGTTTTTTAAAAAAATGAAAAATCAAAGTTAGATTTTCAGGTTCAAAATGTCCTTTGAAAAAATATTGAAAATTCTTTATTTAACTTTTAAATAATTTATTTATTTATTTGTTTATCTGTACCTGTACTAACCTTCAAAATAAAAATATATGAAATGAAAAAATTAAAAATAAAGTTAAATAAGATAAAATAAAATGAAAAAAAGACAAATAATTCATTTAGATCTAAATTAATATTCGTTCTTTGAAAAACTCGATCTAGTGAACGATAGTTCACCAATTATGCGAAAAATTCCTGTTCTCCGATTTTGTGAAATATAAGTTCACCTAATTTTTTTGTTCACGACCAAAATAGATATTAGGTGATCAAATTTCAAATTAAGTGAAAAACTTTTGGATTAGGTGAACAAATTGAATAGAATAGTTATTTAATAGAATGCCTAGTTCTCGAAACTGATATAAAAATAAAAAATGAAGTTAATAATTTTTTTGTTTTTTTTTTTAATTTGAGGGAGCTTTAGAAATAGCATTTGCTCTGATCTAGTAGACCAGGTATTACCCTTTCAACAATCCAAAATTCTCAAATGCCCTCTCTACTTAAATCTTTGCCTTTAAACATAAATAATAAAAATTTAAGAAAATAAAAATTAATTTATAAGCCTTATTAATTTATCAGATTGACTTTGGTAAACATGGATTCATTTATTTCCCAAATTTTACCTACTCGGACCAACTTTGGTATTGTGAAATGCAAATACAAATTGAGCAAAAATTCTTCCTTTTTTGATCGGAATAATTTATTTAAAATAAAAACTAAAACAAGTTAATTTATAATGTTTTTATTTAAATTTGCGATAGCTATTTCGACTTTTAGCCTTCTTCAGGCAATGGAGAAAAAAATTTTAAATTTTTGATGCTTAAATAGTAAAAAAAAATAACACGTTTTAAGATTTCGAAATAAAAGGAAAAAAAAAGAAATTTTTATGATGAAATTTAAATTACTTTATGTAATTTAAAAATGTTAACGTGCTAATTGAGGGAATGACTTCATTATGAAGCTCAATTGCTAATTTAATGAACATGTGTATTAAAAACGTTTCATTTTTTAGTCTTTCTTCCAAATCCACATTGACTTTATAAATAAAAAAACGTAAATCTACTGTAAAATCGTGTTCATTCAAGTTAAAATGAATTGAAACATTTGATTTTTGATTTATGTATGGAGTATATTTTTGTATACCGTTTAAATGTTCATTAAATCTTCTTTTAAAACAATTTGTTTGTCCAATATAGTAGACTTGGCATTTAATACGTAAAATAATGTAGACACAATCAGTTGAGTTACAACTAGACTTAGACTCAATGGGTAGAAAAAATTGTTCTTTTTGATAAATTTTAAAATCTTCATTAGAAAATCAACAAACTAAGCAGTTCAGGTCTTGACATTTTTTAAAAATTTTTTAAAATAAAAATGTTCCACTTTAGGAAAAGGAAAATTATGGATTAAAATTAATCCTATAGTTTTAATTGCATTTTACTAAGAACTAATAATTGAGCATTTTTTAATACAGGATGATCCTTAAAAGAGTGATTCCAAATATTTTTAATTAAACTTTTTAAATTTATTATTTTCCTATCATATTCAATGCAAAGATAAATACTGTTTTGATCTACAAATTTTTTCTTTTTTTTATATGGAATTAAGTCTTTCCTAGGGATATTACTAACCATTCGTGATTGAGAACAAACAATTTTAAAGGAATATCCTCTTTTAACTAACTCAAATGTATAGGAATATTATCAAATATAAATTCAGGATGGTTTGAAGAAAAGAGTAAAAAGCAAAAATTATTTGTTGGTTTTATATATAAACTAAAATTCAGTTTACAAGTGATCTTATCAAAATATATATTTAAATCTAGAAAAATCACTGGATTACTTTTAATAATATTAAGTTTCAAATTACCAAAAGTCAATCAATTTAAATCTAATTGATATATAATTTTTTGTCTTTTTAAAACATGAGAAAAATTATTTTAGGTACAGTCATGCGCCAGTTATATCAGCATGTTTGTCCGAGACGTCGAAGGGGATAAAACTGTGTTGGGATACAAGTGAAAAATGAAATTAAAAAAAATTTATTCAATAATAAACTAAATACTTTGATAATACTTTTAGTCAATTTAATCTTTAAATAAAATTTTAATCCTTTTTGGTAAAAAAACTTGAGATTTTTGTCTGAGTTAAATTATTGATTCGTTCACACTCTATTTTCTTAAAAAGACGTCTAAGATAAATTACACCACTAGCATCACAACTCTCAAATTGACGAACATAATTTTTTAAATAATCAAAACATTTCTCAGCTTCTTCATGACTTAAGATTCACTCAGGTTCAGATTATTCAACGTCTTCGTTGGTAATTAGCAAATTTTGAAAATGAAAGTTTTTTTTTTTGATTATGAATGTATGAAAAAACTGTGATATAAGTGAACTAAAATTTGCACATAATACATGCATAAACCTTCCTTTTGTCTGAATATTTTTTTGGATATAACCGGACTGGGATACAGAAAATTGCGATTTTTTGGTGATTTAACTGGGTTAAAAATACATTAATTTGGATTCAAGAAATCCGTTCCAGTCATTTTTTGTGAAATAACTGAATTGGGATATAACTGCATAGTGATATAACCGGTGTATGACTGTAATAAAGTTGCAACAAAGTATGTTGCAGCATTTTTTTAAATATATTTTATTAACTTTAATTTTAATTTATCATAAAAGGAATACATTTTGTTCATTTTATTGTTGAATTTCACAATAGTCTTTTTGACATAATAAGCAAAAACAAAGAATTATGGCAAAGCTCCTGCCTCTATGTTTGCTAATATTAAAAAACATATGTTGCATCTAAAACTCTTGTTTATCTATTCCTAGATAGTCCTCTGAATAAACTTTCGATAAGCTGATTTTTAAAAAAATTGTAAAATTTAATTTTAAATTTTAAATTTTCTTATTTGAGATTAAAATTTTAGAGCTAATCAACCTGGGCACCTCAAATAGTTTACAGTCTAAAAAGAAAGATAAAAAAATTGCTAAATTTTATTTTATTTAAGATCATAAATTGTAACTAACAAAAAATTTTAAGCAATAAACCAAAAATTGAATCAAAAAAAAAAATTATCTTCATTTAACAATATTGATCAGTGAGGTATTACTAACTTTATACCTTTATTATATGGCCATAACACTTAATAGTCAGATAAACAATTAATTATCAATTAAAAACAACTTGTAATTAATTTTTTATGATACCGCGATTATGAAAGCAATATTTTGCGTCTTATATAAAAAAACCTTTAAAAAATTTAAAATTTAAAAATCTTTTTAAAATGTCTGAAAAAAAAGGGCTTTATTTGTCCAAAATAGCCTTTGGAGGCTTTCTAGTTGGAGGCTTGTCAATTATACTCATTGTCGGTCTATTGTGTGGTCTGGTTATCAGACCTAAAAATTGTATTGACCCTTCCACTACGCTTCCATCCACAAGTACACCACTTACCACAACTAAGACTGAAACAACTTCTAGACTAAGTATGCAAACTCTTCTAAAAAAAAATACTTACCATTTAACTAAGGTACTGGTACTCGGACCCTTCCATCTTTATCTACAGCATCAACAAATCCATCAATCACTACTGGACCCCCTCCAAGCAACATTCGACTGCCAGACTATTTGGTGCCATCAAACTATAATTTAGAGCTGAAAGTCTTTTTTAATCCAGTTGGAGAGGACTCGAGCAATGATCGATTTGAGGGTCTTGCAGTTATTGACTTTGAAATGACCAAAGCATCGAATCGTATAGTCCTTCACATTGACAACACCTTGACAGTATCGGACACCTTGGAAGTTGAAAATTTGCAGTCTAACCAAGTGATGCAGATCAATAAGGACAATTTCAATTATTTGGAGAATCAGCTTTTTGAAATAGTGTTGCCTTCCGAACAACCTAAAGGAAACTATCGGCTAAAAATAAATTATTCTGGCAACTATGGACCTGTTACCAATATTATAGGCTTTTACAAGACTAAATACACTGAGGACGGGCTTGTTAAGTAATTTTTTTCCAAAAGAAAAATTTATTTTTTTTTTGCCAAAAATATTTTTTAAAGAAATCTGGTCGCCACCAAATTTCAGCCCACAGATGCACGCAAAGCGTTTCCGTGCTTTGATGAACCAGCTCTTAAGGCATCTTTTGAAATTACCATTGAGCATCCGATGGGCACTTTTGCCTTATCCAACTGGCCTGAACAAGTTCTAAATTAGAAAACTATATTAACTAGTTCTCCTCTTAAGGTTAAATTTAAAAAAGTTGGTCCAGTTCTTGGTTAGTTGGAAACATCTGAGAATTGCAGATTTTTTTGATCATACTTTTACTTTTGTTTTCTCTAACTTTAAAAAAAAAGTCAAAAATGTATTTTGAGTTAAAAAAAATTTTCAATGAGGAAATTTATCTGGAATATTTTAGTAAGTTTATATTTTATTTGTGGACACTATAATTAGTGGTATAAATTTTTTGGAGATAATTTTAAAGAAAGTTTTAGCTTCAATTAAAAAAGGCAGGTTACCTTTTTTGAATTTAAATCAGAGGTGAATACAATTTTCCTTTGAAGGTTGGCTTGATTTTTTATTTAAAATAAAAATTTAAGTAAAAATTTAATTTTAAGTTTGCAATTGACTTTGAATATAAAAAATCAACATTTTTTTAAGTAGTGGATTTTACAAAATTTTTCCTTTTTTTTAAGAAAAAGCTCCAAAATACCGAATGAATAGGTAAATTGTAAATCTAAGTATAATGTCATCTAAAAGAGTAAAATTTTGGAAAATTTGCTAAAAAAAAATTATAAAAAATCTTAATTTTTTTTCTACCTAAGTAAAGTTATTATTTAATTCTTAACTCTAGAAATTTTTTAAAGTGGATTTAAATAAAGGCAAATAATTTTCTGATACCGCTATTTTTAATAAAAATTCCCTAATTTCAATAAACTTTTTTCTAATTTAATTAGCTTACCACTAAATTAATAGAAATTCATCCAAATTAATTACACTTAACTCTAAATTAAAATTCATTTAAGTTAAAATATTTTTTTAACTAAAAAATGTTTACAAATATCAACATTCTATTTAAAATTTAAGAAATTTTTTGTTAAAGATGCAGCTCAAAATAATTATTAATTTTCTTTACTTAATCAAGTTAAATATTTTTCTTTTAAAAAAATGATGTTTTTATGGGCCTTAAAAAAATCTTGTATTTTTAAGTTATTTATTAATCAACCAAAAAAAAATTTTCTCATAAAAAATAATTTTTGTAAGGAAATTTTTTAAGGTATTTAAATTTTAGAGTGTTTTATAAAAGCAAACGTTTTTCAATGATTAAAAAAAATAAAAATTTTTTTACAAATTTTAATCAGTAAAATAATATTTAGGAAAAAAAAACAAAATTTTATTACGCTCCATAAAAAAAATTCCATTTGTAAAAAATTTTAAATTTATAAAAAAAAATTGATATTCTTCTTTAATTAATTCCATATAAATTGATTTAGCAAAGTGATTTTAAAAAAATTTAGGAACACATTTGACAGCGGAGCCAACTTCATTAATCTAAAATTTAAAATTTTGCCAACTTTCAATATTTCAAAATAAAATCTTTAAACAAAAATAAAAATCACCTTATTTAACAAGAAGAGGAGAATTTTTTTTTTCCTTATAAACTAATTTAAATCAAAAGCCAAGAGAAACTGTAAATGGAAACAGATATAGAACCAAGTTTGATAAAACTTCGCCAATGAGCACTTATTTGGCCGCTTGGACAGTTTTACCAGACGATTTTGGACGAATTGAGGAAACAAGTGCTAATGGAAAGAAGATCAGAGTTTTTGCGCGAAAGGAAGCTGTCGAAAAAGGTCTAATCGACTTTGCATTAAAAGTCACCAAAGATTCTTTGGACTTTTTCGAAAACGAGTATTTTGAGCCCAGCTTGCAAGCAGTTCCACCAAAGATCGACTCAATTGGCTTTCCGGACTTTCCCTCAGGAGCCATGGAACATTGGGGTTTAATCGGCTACAGGGAAACAAGTCTCTTGTATTCTGATGACAGAAATTCGTTGTTTAACAAACAAAGTGTAGCCTATACGGTGAGCCATGAAGTCAGCCACTTTTGGTTCGGAAATTTGGTCACTTGCAAATGGTGGGACGAATTGTGGCTCAATGAAGCAATGGCAAGATTTTTACAGTTTAAGGCTGTAGACAAGATGTTCCCTGATTGGGATGTGAATAGCCAATTTTTGACTTCTTATCAAATACCTGTTATGTACGATGACGGATTTGTCACCTCATCTCCTGTTCAAAATGACGTGCTTACTCCGGCACAAATAAATTCGGCATTTAGCTCGGTCACTTACAACAAAGGAGGAGCTCTTCTCAGAATGCTTGAGTCAACTGTTGGACCAGAAAATTTTAGACAGGGGCTAATTGTATTCATTTAATGGTCATTTAATGAAATTTAAATTAATTTTTTTATTTTAGAATTATTTGAAAGCAAACGAGTTCCAAGCTTCAGTTGGAGCTGTTTTTTACAATTCTTTACAATTGGTAGGTTTTGGTGAATTTTGAGGAAACAAAAAAATTTTTATTTATTTGAAAGCCTCAAGAAATGAGCGGTGTAACTCCACAAGAGTACATGGAAAATTGGCTCTTGCAGATTAATTATCCTGAAGTAGCGGTCATCATGGAAGAGGAGTCAGATGTAACTAGAATAAGATTTAGACAAGCAAGGTTTTTGTTATCACCTGAAGGACTTGACGGAATCAATCCAGTGTCACCTTACGGGTAAGTTTTACAACTAAGGTTTTAATTTTTATTTATTTGTTTGATTGTCTCTAACGAGCTAAAGCTCTATCAGATAGAAAAAAAGTTGAAAGAAAAAAAAATGAAGAAAAATTACAGTCGAACCTCGTTATAGCGAACACGTTTTTTTGGAACGGAGCGATTGTTCGTCATATTGAGGTTTCAATAAAAAAATGGGAAAAAAATTAAAAAATTTTTCAAAAAATTCCAAAAATTTCAGGTCAAGCGGCTGGAGAAAACTTTAGCTCAACGTTTTCAAACTTTTTTTCTGTCTTGTGGCCACTAAAATTATCTAAAAAAAGTACTATTTTTCTGTTTTGCTTTTTAAACTTTAAATTGATCTTTTCGAGCCAATCTTTAAAGATCTTTAAAATCATCCAGGCACTTTTATTAAAATAGTAGTAATAAATTGTTTCCGTATTCCTTTCTAATTCGTTTACTAATGCGAACAAACTTCCTAAATAACAGAGTTGCATCTACCTGGAACAACGTCGCATCCTCGACAGTCAACGCTCCAACCCTTAACAGCTTCAAGGCCCGCCTCGACATACATCTTGCCCGTACAAACACCACCACCGCCTAAACCTCAACGACCAACCATAGCCCAGTTAGTGAGACGATGAGTTGAAGGCCTGGGCACTCCCCAGAAGCGTTTAGGCTAGGACTGGGGGGGTCATAGCTCGAACACTCATCGTCCCACATTCCTTCTCGTCAAACGCACAACTAGTCATCATAGCGATTCAAGTTGTTTTGTATTGCTCGCAGGGTGCTTCCCTGCTATGACTCAATTTATTATTATTATTATTATTATCCGGTTGAACAGTACTGCTTTGATAATTTTCTACAATTTTTTCTTTATTAGTTAAAATTGTTAAAACAGTTGAGTTTGAAAGGTCGAATTGTTGCGCGATTGATGATGAAGAATTTCGTTCTTTACTCTTATTGATTATCGCAATTTTAGTATTAATATCAATAAGTTCTCTTTTTTTTGCTTGACAATTCATCGTTTGATTGTTCATTTTTATGATTTTTAATTTTTTTAATTGTTTATTTACAGTACTGATTTAACAAGTGGATTTTAAGTAAATATAGGCAATGTGAAATTTTAGTACAAAAATTACAGTACAAAAAGTAAAAATGCTATAATTAATTTTCTAATTATGCAAAAATGGCTCTATAAAAAGTACAATATTGTACAAATTTTGTGCAACCGAATTCCAGGCTCTGCAAAAACTCTGCAATTTTCTGTAAAATGCACACCATTAAAAAATATTTGATTAAAAAATGCAATAAATTGCAGAGTTTCTGCAGAGCCTGGAATTCGGTTGCACAAAATTTTTACAATATTGTACTTTTTATAGAGTCATTTTTGCACAATTAGAAAATAATTTATAGCATTTTTACTTTTTGTACTGTAATTTTTGTACTAAAATTTCACATTGCCTAAATATACGTAAAAACCACTTGTCAAATCAGTCCTGTAATTTAAATAGACTTTGAGTAATGAGGTATTGCGAAATTCAAATACAAATTGAAAAAAAATTCTTCCTTTTTTAATGAATTAAAATCAAAGTTAATAAAATATACAGTGGTGATTTGATAAAAGTATTTTACGAAAAATTACGTAAAATACCAATACAGAATTCAAAATTGTTTTGAAAAAATGTCTTTTTTTTCCAAAAATCGAAAATTTAAGAAAGCTTTTTTTATAACAATTTAAAAATAACTATTTTTTTGACCAATTTATGAAAAAAAAAACTGTCTTAAATTTTCGATTTTTGGAAAAAAAAAGACATTTTTTCAAAACAATTTTGAATTTTGTATTGGCCGTTTTTAATTTTACCAAATTTTACCAAAATTATCTCGAAATCGTGAAAATTTACGTAATTTTTCGTAAAATACTTCTTTTTCACTTTTCGGATTTTACGTTAATTTGCGTAAAATGTGGTAAAATTTGGTTAATTTATGGTTTTTTACGTAATTTTTCGTAAAATACTGTTATGAAATCAGCATTGTACTTAAAAAAAATAAAAAGACAAAAAATTAAATATCATTAATATTTAAATTGATTATTGTGTTAATTTACCAAAAAAAAAGAAAATAATGATTTTATTTTGGGTAATAAAGGTGCAACAAAGTAAGTTGCACTTTGTTGCAGTATTTTTTTAAGTATATTTTATTAACTTTGATTTTAATTCATCAAAAAAGGAAGAATTTTTGTTCAATTTGTATTTAAATTTCACAATACCGAGTAATGAAACTCATTTAGCTTTTGTTCGCATAATAAAAAAAAGTGAAACAGATATAAAGTATTACATAGTTGGGTTCACAATTTTTAAAAAACATACAGTTAGATATGGTAATATTAAGAAAGGGAAACTTCTGGAAAATTGAAAGATTTGGCTGTTGCAAGTCACTCACGTGGAAATTCATGGACAAAAATTGATATGGGAGACTTTTTTTCAGGTTCTCTTGAGCTCTCAACAAAAACATCTTTATAGTCCTTTATGAGTGATAAAATTAACCTGTTTTTGAAGAGAAAGCAGTTTTGCATATCTTTTAGACCCTATTAGAGTATTATTAATACTCGATAGTGTTTTTTTATTTAAATTCCAAGATTTGTGTGAAAGAATTTTTATTATATTTATCCTGTCTTGACATCTAGATCGAATAAATTCAATATGTGGTTTAAAGCATAAGTTTTCGTCAAATTTTATCCCAAGGAAGATTGAACAGTCACTATATGAGATTTGCTTATCAAAAAGACTTAAATTTATCTTTTGATTTTTTGACGGATTACCTGAAAAAAAAAATTGTATTATTGCATTTTTCAGAAGACATCTTAAGCCTCCATTTTTTTAAACAAATTTTAATATTTTTAAGGTAACTATTTACCTGCTTAGAAATTTAAGATATTTTTTGAAAATTTCACTGTACTTAAATTTGTATTTTTTTATAAAAGTTAAATGAAGTCATAAACATGAAAAAAGACAAATAATTATTCAAAATAATTTGTGCATTCTGGACAAAAACAGTCTTTATTTATAATAATGGGATAAATTTTTCGACGCATTTTTTTATGTTTATATAATCTAAATAAAAAATGTCTTTTTATCTTTTAAAACTTTACTTTCATTTGAATATATGTGATTTTTAGCTCCTCGAAATTTTTTTAAATCAAAATATTAAATATTTTATTATTAATTATCTTTTTTAAAATTTTATTTTGGTATTTGAGTTTTTTTCACTTTTTAGGAAGTCAATTTCGAGATTTTTTGTGAGTTGTTTCTTGTTATTCACTTTTCTATATTTATCTATTCTTCGCCATCTTTTTATGATAAGCGAAATTTTTTTTTAAAATTAATTTGAGTTACGCTAAGACACTTAAAAATTAATTTTATTTTATTTCATAGAATTGTCTTCTGATTAGTGATGTAAAGGTAAGGGACATTAATTTATCATTAATTTCTGTACATAATTGATTTACATCATTAAAGCAAAAATTTTCTCGTAAACTGCTTGATTTAATTATTCTCTAAAATATAAATTTTTCTATTTTATTAAACCTAAATATTTGAGAAATTAAATCAATAAAATATTAAATATTTAATATTTAATCAAAATGTTTGTAAAAATTAAGCTAAAAAATAAGAGTAAATATTTAAATTAGAATTTTTGAAAATTGAAATAAGGTCCTTTGCTTAAATACTTAGATTTTAGATCAATATTTTTTTTATTTAAATGAGCTTTTTTTTAAATTTCGCAAAGTGAGCACTTTTCTGCAAGGGTTTCAGGTATTTTACCTTCGTACTTGGACTTATGGCTTAATGATATTTACAATATTTAAAAATTAAAGATTCAACTTGTTTTATCAATATCACTTAACAATTAAAAACCTTTTGAATGAATTGAAAAAGCGATGTCAGAATTAAAAAAAATATTACTTAAAATATTCTAAATAAATTATTACGGCAATGTGAAATTTAAGTACAAAATTACAGTACAAAAAGTAAAAACTTGATTATTTTTTTTCTAATTGATCAAAAATGGATGAATTTTTCTAATTTTTTCTAATTCAGTGAAGAGTACAATATTGTAAAATTTTGTACAAAAGAATTCCAAGCTATGCAAAAACTCTGCAATTTTATGTAAAATGCACACAAACCAAAAAACTTAATTTAACTATTCAATAAATTGCAGAGTTTTTTCGGAGCTTGAAATTGTTTTGTACAAATTTTTATAATATTGTTCTCTTTACAGAACCATTTTTGCATAAGTGGAAAAAAAATAATAAAGTCTTTACTTTTTGTACTGTAATTTTTTTACTAAAATTTCACATTACCATTATCGAACAAGAGAATACCGTAGTAATTTATTTAGAATATTTAAAGTAATTTTTTTTTAATTTTCACATGGCTGATTCGATTCTTTCATGATTTTAATTTCTTTATTAAGTTTCACAATCAAAACTTCATAATTATAAATAGAAATATGGATAAGACGTGGAAAAACATTTGAATCAAAGAAAAAAAATATCTTAAATTTCTTAAATTCGCATAATTAAATTTTAAAAAAGAAAAAGCTAAATTTTTCTTTTTTCTCACAACCAAATATTGGAGAACATTTTTGGTACTAGGAAAACTGATTTTTCGAGTCATTAATTTTTTTCATCAATAATTATTTTCCAAATTTAAAAAAGATTTTTTAATTAAAATAAAAATTTTTAATTAAACACAGCTTTAAGAAAAAATTTTTATATTAAAAAATTAACATGAAAAAGTTTTAGTGAAAAAAAAAAATTTATTACCGAAAAGAAGTTAATTCATAAATTGATTTTTTATAGATATAAATGGATGATCTATCTACAATGCAAAGCAGGAGGCTCCATTGTAAATGGCGAAGCCGAACATACAACTGGTACTGTAGAAGAATTCAACTTCTTTTTAAATGATTCCGAGGGAACCATCAATCTAAGGCGAAAATTTACCTGGGTCAAATGCAACAAGGACTTTAAAGGCTACTATGTTACAGATTATTCCGATTCAAATTTCAAGGCATTGGAAAACGTTTTGATCAACAAACCAAATGAGTTTTCTGTCGGTGATCGTTCAAACTTAATTCATGTGGCATACACTTTGGCCTATTTGGGTTCAAAGTCCTATGCTACTCCAGCGTTCTTGACAAATTATCTGGAAGCTTCGGAGAATAGTTATGTTCCATGGAGAACATTTACTTGGCATATGAACAAGATAGCTGATATTTTGGAACATAGACCTAGCTTCATAAGTCTTAGGGTAAGTTTTTTTTAAGATTCAAAATTTCTGTAAAATCTCAATTAATTTAGACAGTCATTTTATCAGTTATTTAATTTTATCATTAGAAATTCGAACTTTTTTTCTAAAAGAAGATAATACTGTTACAGGACTGATTTACTAAGTTAGATCAGTTGTTAAGCATTACTCTACTTGTTGATGGATATGATATATAATGGTTAATTAATATATTTTATTAATTGGAATTACTAGGCAACTCTAATTAATAGCTTGGAGACGAACATGAATTAGAGATGGTATTTAAAAGAAATAAATTTTTGGTAAAATAAAACGATTTTAAACAATCCAATCTTTTCTTGGTACAATGAATACTAGGAAGAAAATCACACTACAATAATACTTAGGATTGAAGAATTAAAATTTTTATTTATTTATTGAATTGAATTAACCTCCTTTAAGGAGAAGTAAAAGAAAATAAAGATAAAAATTTTTTTTTTTTTTTTTTTTTTTTTTTTTT
>QEOQ01000238.1:678292-696021 GCA_010279815.1 Brachionus plicatilis
ATAAAAAATATCTTTTTATTATATAAAAAAATAATTCAAATTTTTCTATATTTATTTTTTCATATTTGGACAAGGCCACTATCACATATTTTATATCAAAATAAAGGGTAAACTTTAAGCTTTTAAATCAGATATTTTATTCAGTAATTTCCCCTTGTTTTCTCGGAAGTTTTATAAAAATATCAATTTCAGAAACTAGAGAAAAAAAGCTGTAAACCCTCAAAATTTCACTATTATATCATTGTCCGTTCACCATTTTTTTTCTTAATGAATTTTAAGACAACCATTTTTGGCCACCCGTTACTATTTTTTTCCTTTTTAAATATTTTAATATAAAATTTTCATCTTACATTTTTTTCATACTTAATGCTAGTACGTTAGTCATTTAATGTTGATTTAATAAAATTAATGTTTAGTATATAGTAATATTCAAAATGATGAGGAAGCAGTTGAGGCAATTTTAGAGTTTCAAAGAAATTTTACTCCAGCTAAATGCCAAGCATTAATCATTTAAAAAAGGTTTTTTTTTAAAATAAGATAATAAGAAAAAAGTAATAATAATAAAGGTAATAAAAATCATGTTTAAAAAAAAATGGAGATTGGTCAAACTGCTAGGTCAAACAATGTCTTTGGAAAGCATTTTTTCATTAAATAAAATTAATTAACAAAATTTTACGCCTTTGTGAAATTTCATATAAAACTTCCAATACAAAAATTAGAAAATTTTATAACTTTTTTTCTAAATGTCAAAAACTTGTTTTGTAAATGAATCAAAGTGAAACAACTGTTGTTTCACTTTGTTTCATTTACAGAACAAGTTTTTGACATTTAGAACAATAGTTATAAAATTTTTTAATTTTTGTATTGGAAGTTTTGTATGAAATTTCACGATGCCAGATTTTACCATTTTTTACAAGAAAAAAAGTTTTTGTCAAAAAAAGCAATAGAAACTCTGAAATCTTTTTTTTGAGTGAAAATTTACAAAAATTTACGTAAATTCGGCCATTTTTTGGCCAAAGTAAAATAAGGTAAATTTTCGAAAATTTACGTAAAATATCGAAAAATTTCGTAAATTTACCTTATTTTACGTAAAATCCACGTGACGAATCAGTACTGTATATTAACATATATTCAATAAAATTAATTCATTAAAAAGTTAATTTTGAAATAAAATTCAATTCAAATCAATTTTTTTTTTATATTCTAAAATAAATTTTTTTAATTTTTAATTTATGTACAATGCCAATGATAATGCTTTTTAGAATAAAAAAAGCTATTGCTAATGCATTATTTTTTTGAACAATTATACAGTCCTGATGCAGTCCTGGTAGAAATCAACCCAAACAATCCAAAAGACAGAAGAATATTGGCTTTCGACCCATGACTTGTGTCCGTAACCGAGCGTCATTAATTGAATCAAAATTTAGGCTTGTGACAGACAACAATGATGTACAACTCATATTTTACAACAAAGCCTGTTGACCCCAGTATGCTTTGAAAAGTAGACACATCGAATCTGCAATTTGATTTGAAATTAGACTACGACCTGGCATTTAAAACGATGTTGATTATTTTTCACTTCAACCAGTCAAATCGAAGGAAGACGAACATGTCAAAAGCGAAAAATAAGAACTCTATAACAACACATTTGAAGAGTCATCTAGAACAAATGCACTATCCATGAAAGAGCTGACTAATCAGACCAAAATTTGACAAAATACTTAACGATTCAAAATCATTTATTACATCACGAAACAATCACCTCCTGAACAGGCCTGCCAAATATCGTTAAAAAATAAATGAAATTTCACCAACAAGTGATAGTTTAGTGTTTGGATGTAACCGAATAATGGTACCCAAGTGATTACAAAGAATAACAGAAATTTCTTGAAAGAAAATCGGAATGAGTCGCCTTCAGTAAAAAAACTAAGAAATAGGCGAATTATAAATGCTATTTCAAACTCTTTTCTGAAATTAAATATTGAACAAAATCATGTATGCGCTACCAAGGAAATCAACGAAGTAGAAGCATCTAATGGCATTGTTTCTGATAAAAGTTGCGAAGAGGATTCATATAAAATGTTTCAGGATTTAGCTTTTGTAAAATCGGAGGATGTGATCGAGGGGTTTGATTTGATCCAAAAAAAAAGTAATGCAAACTTCAAGCCTATTTTGAATTATTTTGAAAAAACTTTTATTGTAAATTTAAAAAAAAAATCTAAAAAAGTACGAGTCGTTCAACGTTTTCCAATTAGTACTTGGAATTTGTATGATCGTATAATGAATAGTCGGCCGAGAACAACTAATGCTGTTGAAGCGTGGCACAATGCTTTAACTAGTGATGAAAAAAAATATTTAAAAATAAATGAGTTAGAAGAGAAGTTACGAGAAGAGCAATCAATTATGGAATGTAATTTGGTCAAAGTAAGAGCTGGAGAAATGTTTAATAGACGGGCTGATCAAGTAAAAAAAGATTCACGTTTATTAAGTTTGTGTAAATTGTATAATAAAGAAGAATTGTGTCAATATATTGCAGATTTAATTTTGAATTTTGAAGATTAGACATTAATTGATTGATTTACCTTGCTATGAAATTTACCTTGCTATGAAAAAATTTACCTTGCTATGAAAAAATTTACCTTGCTATGATTTTTCTTGCGATGAAACATGTTGCTATGATTTGTCTTGCAATGAAAAGTTCTAATGCCAGGACACCAGGGCATTTAAAAAAAAAAGCATTAATCAGAGCGAAAGTTTTGTACTATCGAATATATAAGATGGTCGATAAGTTGTCCAACACTGCAATGTATTTCAGTCGAATGCAACAAATATCAAACACGAGGAACTCATGCCCTTAAAAATGACGGATGGACCATAGCAGTATATTTTTGAATCCATGGACGATGGGGATTATTATTTTGTCAACATGGACGACTATAGTCGATGGCCGGCGCTTAATCAGCAAGTAGCACCAGCTTTAAAGAAAGCGGCAATGTGAAATTTTAGTACAAAAATTACAGTACAAAAAGTAAAAACTTTATAATTTTTTTTCTTATTGTGCAATAATGGTTCTGCAAAAAGAACAATATTGTACAAATTTGTACAGATGAATTCCAAGCTCTGCAAAAACTCTGCAATTTATTGCATAGTTTAATCAAGGGTTATTTGATAGTTTGCATTTTACAGAAAATTGCAGAGTTTTTGCAGAGCTTGGAATTCATCTGTACAAATTTGTACAATATTGTACTTTTTGCAGAACCATTATTGCACAATAAGAAAAAAAATTATAAAGTTTTTACTTTTTGTACTAAAATTTCACATTGCCGCTTTCTTTAAAGCTGGTGCTACTTGCTGATTAAGCGCCGGCCATCGACTATAGTCGTCCATGTTGACAAAATTATTAAGTTTTTACTTTTTGTACTGTAATTTTTGTACTAAAATTTCACATTACCAAGAAATCCAATACTAGACCAATTATTTGGAAGTTTTTTGAGTTCGGCTAAAATATAAAACCGACAACGGTTCTTCATTTAATTCATTAAAAATTTGAAGAATACATATAAGTTTTTTCATTCTAAGTTTTTAAAAAAGACTTGACTTACAAAAGTTACATTTATTTTTATTTTAGACTCTATTTATACTTTTTTAGAATTAACAACTTAATAGAATTCATTAATTTACAAAGCTATTTACGCTTGTCAAGAACTGCCGTTTTCTTTCAAGTACATTTGGATAAAAAAAGCTTTTTACACATATATAAGTTCTTTTAATCGACTCACTCTGAAACATTACATCAAGGATGTATCAATTACTTATTTATTATCAACCAATCAATTAGAGAGGAATACATAGCTATCGAGGTTGAGTCACATAACTTTAAAATAGAGCTACATGTTATTCAAGATTAAAAGCACTTAAAATAAATAAATAAAAATTCATTTTTTTAACATGTAATTAAAGGCGAATGAATTAAAAAAATTTTAAAAACTTTCTCAGCTTTAATAACATGCTTTTAAGAATAAAAAAAAATTATGCTTAAATCTCTTAAATCTATATACAATTCAGTTCTATTATAGTTAGCAGAGAGTAATTGAGCCTTATGATTTTTTATTAAAATTCGAGACATAGAAATGAATGAAAAATTTTCCACTGCTTTCATTTTTCAAACAATTAAAAGAACTTTGTTAATAGTTGAAACTTTAAGCTTAAAATGAAGACTAAAATTTTCAAAAGAAGATCCCTGGCTTAAAAAAAGCATTCATTCTCCAATATGACCTTATTACTACTTAGAATAAGAAAAAAACTGTTGCCAATCTTAAAATATCAAGAAATGGATTGATTCACTTGATTTCTTAGAGAGAAACAATTTTTAATAAATTACAAAGAAATCAAGATATATCAGCAAAAAGAAAGCAGTTGAAAAATCAATCATTTGATCCTGAAAATGAAGATAGATTATATTAGTAATTTAAAAAGCAAAGACAAAATCAAATATGTATCTTAAGCATCGAAGTCCAAAATAAATGTTGTCGCTCACCTTTTAGTCCTAAGGGGGATCTTCAGTTCAGGTAAAGGAATTCCAAAAAACTGTAAAAAGATAATTCACGATTATCGTGATGAATTCAATTTTTGAATTCTTGATGAAGCAAACATAAAGCATATTAGGATATGCTTTCAAAATTTATAAGCATATTGGGAGTAAAGGAAAAGCATATTAACAAGAATTTTGGAGCATATATTATTTTTAAATCATATTTTGAAAGTCTCTGCTTATTTTACCAGCCTTCTAAAAAATTAATTTTCATTAACTTCGAATTTTATTCAATTTAACTATTCAAGGATAATTTACAACCAACCGATGTTTGCTTGTTTAAGCTACTTAAAAACAAATATAAAATATCTTGGAAAAATTTGTTTCCAAATGAACCCAAATCTTTTACAAAGTTTGGTAATATTGCAGGTTCTGGATATCAACGAATTACCAAATGGAAAAGCGTTGGATAGATAGAATTAAATGAAAAATGTAGAAGTCAATCTTTTAAACATTGTGGTATAGTAACTAGTGATGTATTTGAATACCTTAGTCAACTAAAAAATATTATTTGAGAATGAAATTCAAAAGACAACAACCATAGACATGAGAACGGAAGATGATGACTTGGATGATGTCTTTGATGCCTTGAATAGAGATGATGAAGAAGAAAAAATTAATGATCAAGATGAAGTAGAAAATGAAAACTCAAATGGAAAAGAAATTTTTATGACTCAGGCGACTCTTGCAACGAATTTATTAATTCACAGTGTAGCTCAGTAGTCTCCGATAAAGAAAATTCTAGTTCTTCTTTGAAGTTTTCATACGAATTAAACTTTTCTTCAAGTGTTCGAAATTTTGAAATTCGAAAGCAAAATTTTCCATTTTAATTTTTAACAGAATTTATTGCGAAAATAGATGTTTATTTATATAAAGTTTTTTGAAACTTTTTTTATCATAGGTCAAAAAAACCTATACAAAATAAGTCATGTGTCAATTAATTATTTTATTGCGACAAACTGTGTCAATAAAGTTATCCAATTCCAAACATCGACGAAAGGTGAAAATATTTTTTTGATTTTTTTTAAATGTTGATTTATTTATTTATTGGAAGATTGATAAATAAAAAATTATTGAATTTAATTAAACATTTATTTTTTACTAAAATAAAAATCAGAAAAAAATTAATCAAAGAAAATAGAATTTAAAAAAATTTCCGGACATACTATTTAAGAGGCATAAATTATTTATAAAAAAAATTATTTTATCAATCTTTTTTTAATATTTAAAAAATGTAAAAAAAATGTTTACTGATCGGGTGTAGAACGGGTGTAGAATAAAAAATGACAATATAAAATTTTTTACAATTTTTTACAAAGTTGTACAAAATTTGCCAAAAATGGGACAGAATTTTATATGTTAGATTAAAATAAAAGGTATGTTGCCAAAGAAGTGAATCCAGCAAACGTACCAAAAGCCCGACCAATAGAAGCTTTTTGGGGAAATTGGAAAGCTAAAGTTTATGAGGGTGATTGGAAGGCCAAAAATCTGAAGCAACTCGAAAACAAAATTCGCACTTGCCTGAGCTTTATGGACCCAAAGGTTGTAAAAGACCATGCCAAGACTGTTCGCTCTAGCCTCGATATCATTCGTCGTCATGGAGTTCAATACCTTAACTAATATTATTTTTTCAAAATAGGAGGGTTCAGTTATGTTTAAAAAAAAAAATTTAAAGCATTTGTTAAATAAAAAATTTTTTATGATAAAATTAATTTTGTGCCATTTTTTATTCTACACCCGTTACTACTTAATAAAAATTGGCTCTAAATATTTAATTTTTGCTGCTTATTATATTATTTAGAAAATATTTTAAAATTTAAAAATATATGTTGATTGGGTTTGTGAAGTTCGTTTCAATTCGATCTTTCCAATTCAGAAAAACTTGAATAACTTTTTTACCAAAAGATTTAATTTTGTTCTATAAAATGCTTAATTATAAGAAAATTTGCTTACTTCAGTAAAATAAGTCTGCAAAAAACTCTGCAATTTTGTGCATTTTGCACGCCATTAAAAAGTATTTAAACTGTGCAATTACAATGCAGAACATTTAGTTTTGAATTTTAACATTTTTTCTAAATAATATAATAAGCAGCAAAAATTAAATATTTAGAGACAATTTTTATTAAGTACTATAAAAGATCACTAAACATTTTTTTAAATATTAAAAAAAGATTGATAATTTTTTTTATAAATATTTTATTCCTCTTAAAGTGTCTATTAGGACTTTTTTTTAAATTTTATTGTCTTTGATCAATTTTTTGCTGAATGTTATTTTAGTAAAAAATAAATGCTTAATTAAATTCAATAATTTTTTTATTTATCAATCTTTCAATAAATAAATAAATTTTTAAACATGCTTTAACTTGGTTTGTATTTCTATAATTTTTTTTTACAATGCAAAAAATTTATAAATTATATAATTTATTTTTTAAATATATAACTCCGGCTTTAAACCATATAAATTTTATTTCATTAAAAGTCTTATTCAAAGTTAAAATTGAAGGCTGAAAAGAGAAAATACCTAGCAATACAATCGAAATTAGAATATTCAGCTTTTTAAGAATAAAAAGAGTTGTTGTGGCAATTAGAAAATATTTACGTCATAAGTAACAATTTTTTTAAATAAAATTTTAATTTAAATAAACACTTTTTGCTCACATACTTTGTTTAATAACCTTGAAATAAATTCCAAGTTTCTCGTGCATAATAAGATCAAATTTAAAATTTATTTATTGTTTTTTTTTGTCAAAAGAAAGCCAAAATTCATATAAAATGGACAAGAATTTATTATGTCATAACAAAAAAATTTAGATTCATTTTACAATTTTGTTTTAAATACAAATACATTGCAATGTCTTTCAACGAGTTTATTCAAATTTTTTGATCAAATGGCTTATTTTTGCGATAATACAAGCGAGACTTGTTTAGCAACAATATCTAACCATAGTAAATTTTTTGTATATATAAATCTATTTTTTTCAAATTAAAAAAATTTAAATATCATGATTATTTCTTGCAAATTTGAATCAAGCAATAATTTTAATTACAAAATTTAAGTACAATTTATCAATAAATTGACTAATTTATGACCAGGTATATATGGGGTCTTGCATAATTTTTAAAAAAACGTGAATTTTACAATTTTATTTTATTTTTTGTTATTTTTAAAAAATTTTTGAGGGTGCCTCACATGACTCTTTTTTCCCATTTTTTAAAAATTTTTTTTCATATTTTAACATTGGTTTTTAAAGCAAGGCTTCAAAAATCAACCATCTTATTTTAATATTAAAGTAATAAATTTAAATTTTATAAATTTTTTGGCCAATTTATAGATTCTAGAAAAAAATTCACATTTTTATTCAAAAAATAGGAAATAAAATTTTGACTAAAAAGAGACAACATTAAGTCAGCATAAAAATTTTTGATAGAAGTCTAATTAGAAATTTTGGAAAATATCATTACATATTTGAAGAACAAAGGGATACACGTTTTTTCTAGAAATGATTCGAAAAAGAAAAGCGACTAATTAAAAAAAAGTGAATTTATGAGAACCATAGTGAAGGTATTTAAAATTTCAGTCATTCGTAAATTTCAAGCATGACATAATTAGAAATCATTAAATTGATATTGTACAAACTTAAAATCAAAATAAAAATTAATCATTAATTATTTTTTCAAAACACTTAAAATAATTAGATTTGACACAAAAAATTCCAAAATTAAATTTCTCAAAATCTTAAATTCCAGCAAAAAAAAATTTGTATAAATTTCGGATTTTTTTTTGTTTTTTATTTAGATTATTTAGTCGAATCAAATATTTTTTTTGCATTTCAATTGCTGTTAAGCTTAAAGAAAAGCTCGCTCAATAAAGTATAATTAATTAGAAAATAAATTTTAATTTTGAATTTTAGTCTTTATTTTAAAAAAGACACTGATTTTGGCCGATCAAATTCGACTTTTTTAAATGTAATTTTTTTTTTCATAAAATAAACTAAAAATTAATAAAAAAAAGTTTTTAAATAAAGATGGTTCGTTTTTTTAAAAAGTTATTCAGGAAAATTGAGCGAAAAAAAATTGCAAAATTTTTTTTCCTAATTTTTTTATTCGACATGATGAGCAAAGCTATAATTAGCCGACGGCACATGTACAATCTTTTTGAGGACGCTCTACAGAGCCAGAATGTGACAAACTTTGAAATCAGGTGCCAGAATAGCTCGGCTAAAAATTTGACCAAGGCAGATTTTGTCCAACTTTTGCTCGAAGACAAACAACTAACCAAAAAACTCAGTTTAATCAAACACGGCACTTTTAAATTTTGTAATCTAACCTTTTTACGCAAACAATTCAGAACAAAGTCAGTTTATTTTCTAAACAAATTCAAATTTTTAACCTCGAGCTTCAAATCGAGCATAAATAATTTCAAGGAAGTGCAGCGCGGTGGCTACTTTAACCAAAGCTTGTTTTGTATCCATGAATACTTGTACTTTATCTATCTAAAAACTGGAATTTTACCAAACAAAGAGACAGAAGTACCACTTTACAATTCAAAGCTAATAGAAAAATTCAAAAAAGACCAAGATTTAATGACATTTATAATAATTCCCTATTTGAATCGCGAAAACAATCTAAAAGACTTTTTGTTCAATATGCACAAATTTTTCCAAAACCAGTTTTTGAACTCGTACCAAATAGTTGTGGCTGAGCAGAATGTTGATGATCCCGAGAAGCCATTGATGTTCAACAAGGGCAGATTGTACAATGCGGCGTACAAATACATTCTTGGCAAATATTCAAAGTCAAGAATAAAGTGCCTTATTTTTCACGATGTTGACTTATTGCCGGAGAGCGAGTTTAATTTCTATGAATGTGATCATTGGGGTGATGCACCCCGGCACTTGAGCTTTTTTATTCGTTCGGAGAATAGCGAAAACCAAAAAGGTCGCGAAGAATATGAGAAAAATCCCTATGAAATGCTGGTCGGTGGTGTCCTTCTAATTAAGCCTCATGTGTTCGAGTTAATAAATGGATTTTCGAACCGCTACTGGAATTGGGGCGGCGAAGATGATGGTATGTATATTTTTATTTTTTTATTTTAATTAGTTAAGCAATTAAATTTTGTCATGGATTTTCAATATAATTTTCTGCTGTTAATTTAAAAAAATTCAATCTTGCTCAAAAATAAAATTTAAACTTTGAAAAATTTTAAATTTGCTCACTTTTTATTTATTTGGTTTCTGTGCCGAGCAAAATCTCCTTCAGAATAAAATGTAAATAAAAATAAATTAAAATTTGTCAAAAAAAATTCATGGGTTCACTTTTTTTTGTGTCGTTAAAGGGCCATCTCAATTTAAGTATTTTTACGGATATTTAGGATTTAAGGTTCGCGCGTAGCAAAACTACAGCACTATTAGTGTTGGAAATCGATTCAATAATCGACTTACTTTAAATCGACTAATTTTTTTTAGTCGACTATTAAATCGATTAAATTTTTTTAGTCAATTATTATTTTAGTTGACTAATAAATCGAAAAATTTTTTCAAGATGACTATAATACTTCTAATTTATCTCGAAATTAAAATTTAGGAAGGCAAAAAATATTATTTGTAGAATATTTTTTTATATTTTATTAAAATTTTTTTTATTTTGCTTTAAATATACAATTTTAATTTCGAGATAAATTAGAAATTTTAAAGTCATCTAGAAAAAATTATTCAATTTTATAGTCGACTAAAAAAATTTAATCGATTCAACAGTCGACTAAAAAAATTAATCGATTAAATAGTCGACTAAAAATAATTAATCGATTTAAAAGTCGACTAAAAAAAATTAATCGATTTAATAAACGACTAAAAAAAATTAATCGACTCATTAAATTTGTCAATCGATTGGAGTCGATTGCCAACACTAAGCACTATCTGAATTTCAGCAAACCGACTTTAAAATATTAATCTGCATACTTGAAAATCATGAAATAATGATTTTTTAGGTATTGTCAAAAAAAAAACTTTGATCCCACCCTCTCAAAGATAAAAAAAACAAAATTTAGTTACCTTTGAGCTAAAATATATCATGGTCTAATAGACATAACCTTATTAATATGTATATATTCTGAAAGCGCACAGTCTCTTCTACAAAATGGTGTGGTAATTTAATCTATTATTTTACCAATAAATCGAAAATTTGGCAAAAAATGGTATTTTTTCACCGGACAGGTAGAACGATACATATAAAAGAAAAAAAAAACATATGGCCAATTTTATAAAAAGATACAAAACATAAATTCAAAATCCAATTTTTTTTGATATTTTTAGTTTAATAAAATAGATTTAGTTTTAAAAAAAACATGAAATCAATAAAAAATTAAAGATACAAAGCAAAAATTCAAATCCTTTGCGCAAATAGACGAATAAACTTTTTCAGGTAAAATTACAAGTATTTTTACACATTTTTTATCATTATTAGTTCAAAAATTAAAATAAAAATTAATTCTTCTAAAAAACTGATAAATATTTCAAATTGGAGAGTTTTAACTATTTCTTTAAACCATTCTTGAATTAGATTAAATCTAATTTTTGTCTCATTTTAACTATTTAAGTTTTTTTTTATAATTTATGTTTTATCTCTTTTTGATTTTTTATAGTTAATGTTTTTTCCTCTTTACTATATTATTTTTCTTAATTTTTATGTTTTTTTCTACCTCACCCTTTTTTCACTATTTTTGTATCTAGTCCGCTGTTCCTCCTCCCGATCCCTTCTTTTTTATACAGATTCTGAAACAAGAGAAAATTCTGAACAAAATTTTGGGACCACTTTTTTTATTTTCTCTTTAATTTCTCTTAAAAAAAGTGTTCAAAATGAGGCATTTTTATAAAAATTGAAAAAAATAAAGTTTATTGAAGTTTTTAATCAAAATTTGTATCAAAATCTTTTTCTTTTTTATATTTTTGGGGAGTATTCGACCATGCTGATCACGAATGAACTTTGTTTTGGTCAAAAATCGGTGGGATAGGCGTGGCACTCGATTTTTGGGGTTTTTAAGAGAAATATACAGTTAAGGGAAATTTTAACTTTAGAATTGGATAGATAAGCTAATGAGGTGTCTGAAAAAGTGCCACTTGGTTAATGGAACGGCTAATTATTCATTGAGCCGCCTAATTCACACGAAAGAACGGCAAATATTGCATAGGAACGGCAAATTCTATAGATGGACCGGTCATTTTAATTAATTAATTTTAATTTAATCGCTGTTGCTTCCGAAATAGACAAAGTGGCGAGTTTTCGGACACCTCATTAGCTAATCTATCCGATTCTAAAGTAAAATTTTAAAAATGTCTTATTTTGAACACTTCAGATAGTGCTGTAGTTTTGTTACGCGCAAACTTAACATGGATCAAAAATTTTTTTTTTGAGTAATTCTGAAAATTTACAATTACAATTTTTTACTTAAAATTTAGTAAATTCACCATTTTTTACAATTCTTGTTTTACGAAAAAATTAGTAAAATTACCAATTTTTACGTTAAATTATGATAACTCCAAAAATGCCAAAAAAATCTCAAATTTTGCTGTTTCTCATAAAATTTTGTTAACAGATTTTGAACGATTTTGACTTCTGAAATTTTTTTTTAATTTAATTTTTTGCGTGAAAATTGGTTAAATCCAAAATCTTACAGGTAAATTTTGGTAAAATATGGTAAAAAAAGAAAAGAATCAAAAAAAAAATTTGTATTATGACACTTTTATTCATAATTAAAATTTTCAAATACCGATCTCGGAAAACTAATAAATGTGAAATTTATTCCAAAGGATCCACATTTAAAGAAACTTGGAATAAGGCAGCTAACAGCTTAAAAGCAATAAACGCTAGAAAATAAAATCTGTTTTGTAAATAATATTAAAATATTAATTTTCATAATTTGTTTTAAAAAAATAGAATATAATAATAAAAAATCCATTTTTCGTTTTTTGTTAAATTTTTACCATTTTTTACCGGGACCAATCAATTTCATAGAAATTTTTTTTATAGAATGCTTATGTAGAGAGAATATGTTCAATTTCATAGAATGCACAATTTATTGAAATGATTTTATAGAATTCATTAATCACCTTAATGGATCCGAACTTAGGATTCATTATAGATTCTAATCTTGACCTTAACACACAGGCAGTTATAAATTTTAAAAAAGTTCAGAGCAGCTTTTTTGGAATTTCATATCTTCTCCCTAAAAATAGTCCTACCTCTTCACCTAAATTCAAATCATTTATATTCAAAACATTTTGCTTATCTAAATTCACATATGGTCTTGAGGCTCTTACTCTTAATTCGACCACAAAGGATTCAATAAATAAATTACAAAACAACTTAATTAGACAAATGTTTGGTTTAAAAGCCTACTGTCACATGTCACGAGTCTTAAAAGTACTAAAATTATTCAACTTTGATGAACTTTATCTATTTTCAAAACTAACTTTTATTGATACAATTAAATATAATTATCTATCATCACAATTTTTAAAATATATGCTAAGTGACCCCTCCTCTAATAAATCTTTTTCCTCCGACTTAGTACTTATTTCCAAGTACTTTAAAATTGAAACCTCAAAAATTTCAGTAAGTATAAACCAACTTAAAGAAAATCTTAAGATTAATCTGATTTCTAATGATGGTATATCTGATTCAATTTGGTTACGTCTTTGCAATTTAAAATTAAAACATTACAGAACTCTCTTAAATGAGCTAATTCAAAATAAAAGAAATTCATGAATTTTGGTCCAAATTATCTTGCTTTCTAACTTTCATGCCTTTTTCTATTTTCGAACTAATGTTCCTTTTTTATTTTTGTAATTTTATTTTTAGCTAAAAATTTTTCATTTTTTTAAAAAAACAAAAAAAAAAAAAAAAAAAAAAAAAAAAAAAAAAATTTTTATCTTTATTTTCTTTTACTTCTCCTTAAAGGAGGTTAATTCAATTCAATAAATAAATAAATTAAACAGAAAAAGAACATAGAAAAAAAAGTAAAGTAATAATTGTTAACAAGTTAATTAATACTTTAATTTTTTAGAATGTTTATCAATTTATCAAAATATAAATGAAAATTTTTTCTTTCATACGACTTGTATAATTCTACAATTTTATCATCGATATGTTAGGGCAGGACTGAGCCATTCTGTTCCATTAACTGTTAGACTGGTGAAAGAATATAACAAAGGTTTCAAATCATCGAGTACCCAACTCCATTGTGTAATTGCTACTTTACTATTTCTTCTTTTTTTCCTGAATCATCAATTGTTAAAAAACATGTATTCTGTTACTCTCTGTAAAAATTTATTTAATTTTTATTTTAATATTTATCTACTTTTTAACTTTTAACATTTTAACTTTATTTTTTTTATTTAATCTGAAGGAGCTTTAGCTCGGTACAGATATACAAATAAATAAAAAAATAAATAAAATCTCTATCCGTTTCTTGCTTATCTTTTTGAAAAATGACGCCACTCTTAATTTGTTCCAAACTTCACTCAACAGCATGTTGTTCTATAAAACAATTCTTTATAAGCTTTTTGACAGATGAATGAGAGGCGACGTCTTGTGAAAAGGACTATCAAATAAGAGAAAATTTTTACCAGACACTGTTTGCTTATACTAATCATTTAATAAAATTTTTTTTCATTCAACTTTCATTTTTTTAGCTTATTTACTTTATTTTGATTCTTTTTTTTATCTCATCTTATAAACTTTAATTTTATTTTTATTTTATTTCATTTTTATTTTATTTTATTTTACTTTTTAACTTATTCTGAAGGAGCTTTAGCTCGGTACAGAAAACAAATAAATAAAAATTGAATAAAAATAATTTGCTTTGGATCACTACCAAATCCATTCGCTTGACGTTTAAGTCTATTAATCATTTGAGTCATGTTTTTAGAATTTGTCAAATAAGGAGCTGAAGAAACAGGTAACTCAGTTAAACACTCATTTATTATTCTTCTGGGTTTTTTGATAGTTCTAACAGCACGTTCTTTGATATTATTTATTACCATTCGGCCTTTAATACCATCTGGTTCATGAAAATGTACTAAATTTTATATACAATCTTAATTTTTTCTAGATTAGTATGAATCCGAGCTCGAAACTGCACCGGTTTCGACACTAGGCACCGCCAGTATTCAATTTTCAATTTGAAAATTTTCTAGATAAATTTTCTATGAAAAGAATATTTCTATATAAGTATTCCTAAAAAAAAATTTCTGTTTGAGGTTTCGATATTATTTTGTCTTTTTTCTATAAAAAAGAACTTCGATAAAACAACATATTCAAAATTTAGTACTATCTGAATTTCACATTTGAGACTCAAAATTCGTAATCTACGCCCTCGAAAACCCGATAATATTTTTTTTTTTTTGGGGGGGAAAGGGGGTTTCTATAAAAAAAACTTCTTTAAAACAAAAAATTCAAAATTTTAAAAATGGGCTAAAAAAAATCTTAAAAATGCAAAAGTAAATCCAATTTATTTTTTCTAAATAAATTTGAACCATCGCACTTATTTCACACTTTTTCAAAATTGTATCAAGATTTTTACTACAAAACGAAATTATATTGGAATTAAAATTGGACCAACTAATTATCGTCCAATTTTTTAGATAGTACTAATAATGGTAGCAATATCTCCAGTATGGATATTTATACATACACTAATTCTCAAAAGCGTTTAGCCTCATGCAAACTTGGCAAAATTTGCATTCCACCATTCCAAAGACTTCATTAAAGATTCATGTTTTGCATGATCTGTTAGGTAAAAAACCACGCTGTTTATAAGAAAATTAAATAGTATTTTAGTAAATAGTTCATTATTTCGTCCCTTAACATTCTTTCCATTACCTTTACCACTATTGAAGTAAGTGAAACCGGTCTATGATTTGTAATCTTTTTTTTTGATAAACTTTTATTCAAAGGAAACACATTTGCTTTCTTCCATAATTCTTATAGTTCCTCCTCATTAAACAATTTTATAAATATTAATGATTGGGAGAAGGAGACTTCTTTATAGCATTGAATCCGGTCCAGAAGATTTTTTAGTGCTTTAAGTGCAAAAATATTTAAATAATACTTAATTTTAATTTTTAATTTAAGTTTTTACTTCATTCATTAACGAAAATAATTAATTTATAATTTTGACTAAAAACTTTCATAAAAAAAGATTTTGCAATGCGAATGTTAGCAAACAATGTCTGTATCAAACGGCCACGAAACGAGTATGCTATTTACAAAATGTCCGGACACAAAAAGTCTGTTCTTAATCCTGAAAGAGGGAAGATTCTTTTCACATCTGTTATCAAAATGAAAGAAGACGGACTCTCCAACTTGGACTTATTAAATGTCACATTGATTGCCAAATATGAATATCCATTGTTTACGAAAATTCTTGTTAACGTTAGCTGGCCAAGTTTAAAGCCATCCGATGTAAATGAATGAAAAAATTCTTTCTGATTTATAGAAAAGTTAAATTATATTTATTTTGCTATTTGGTGCTAATAAAAAATGAGTTTATTTTTTTTATAACTAGATCTAATGAATCGAATAACATTTTTTCTAAAGAAACATTTAATTAGTAATATTTTGATATAAAATAACTCTCGTATCGGCATCTTGAAGTTGACGATCAGTTCAAGATAACATTTCAATTCAAAAAATTAAATCTTTAGATATTAAAATAAATATTTTATTTTATTTAGATAATTTTAATGTAACACGATTAACATGTAAAGTAGATTTAAAAATTAAAAAAAAATTATGAAAAAACATTTTCTCAATCCTTTGATAAAATCGATTTTTAATTTAATTAAGTTTATTTTCATTTTTTTAACATATTTTGACTTTATTATTAGAATTAATTTTTTAAATTTAATTTTGAAATACTTTTGAAACCAAAACAATTCAAATAAACTTCCAGTTAATATATTTAAGTATAAAAATCGATTTTAAAAATGAATAAAAAAAATTTTTTCAAGATTTTTTTATTGTTTAAATCTAGATAACATGTTAATCGTGTTACATTAAAACTATATAAATTAAATAAAATACTTATTCTAATATCTAAAGATTTAATTTTTTTGAATTGAAATAATATTTTGAACTGATCGTCAACTTCAAGATAACCTCGTATCTTATATTATACGTATCGTAAATTATTTTGACATGTTCTTATAAAAACACCTATACGATCTTATAAGTATTAAATGAGCAATGCTTTACAAAACAAGATAATATGAGATCACCAAATTACGTCACTGTTATAGATTCGGCATCCGAAATATGGAATATCAAGAAAAATCAATAGAAGAAAAATCAAGATTTTACTGAAAGCTATGAATGGTCTTGTAGATTTGCACAAAGTTTTCATGATTTTTCCCATTATTTTTCAAAATTTTTTTCAAATTTTCGATTGAAGCCTAATTAGAAGTTTTTGAAAATATCATTACATATTTGATAAACAAAGGGATACACGTTTTTTCTAGAAATGATTCGAAAAAGAAAAGTGACTAATTAAAAAAAAGTGAATTTATGAGAACCATATTGAAGGTATTTAAAAAATTTCAGGCATTCGTAAATTTCAAGCATGACATAAATAGAAATCATTAAATTGATATTGTACAAACTTAAAATCAAAATCAAAATTCATCATAAATTATTTTTTCAAAACACTTAAAATAATTGGATTTGACACTAAAAATTCCAAAATTAAATTTCTCAAAATTTTAAATTCCAGTAAAAAAAATTTGTATAAATTTCGGATTTTTTTTTGTTTTTTATTCAGATTATTTAGTCGAATCAAATATTTTTTTTGCATTTCAATTGCTGTTAAGCTTAAAGAAAAGCTCGCTCAATAAAGTATAATTAATGGGGTATTATTAATCGATCTCTTACATTACTTAAACGATCTCTTAATAAAATATATTATTTTATTTTTTCTATCTATAATTTTATTTATTCGATTAATTTGATTAATTAACTGTCTCTAATAATAAATATTTATGTATCCTGAGTTTTTTTGTCACTAAATTTACTGGAGATGAGTATGATTATGATGAATATAGCTCTTAACTTAATTAATGAACAGTTGAAATTAACTCTTGATTTA
>QEOQ01000238.1:698674-736369 GCA_010279815.1 Brachionus plicatilis
ACAAGAATCAGCTCGGATAGTAACTCCGATAACTGAATGCAAACAGCTAGTTGTTCCTGTCCTTCCTTCTTTAAAGATCATATTTGTAAGCATCTTGTTGGCTTTGCTGCAAATATGAAACTTGTTAAAATACCAATCGAAGCTCAGCAAGTAGTTATTGGACAAAAACCTAGAAGAGGTAGACCATGTAAGTCTAAAAAGGCGCTTGAGTACCAATCAGAAGCAGATAAAGAAGAGAAAGTTGTCAGTTCAATCAAAGTTCTAAAGCGAAAGATAACAGAAAGAAGAAACTAAGAAACAGTTATACCAACAAAAAAGAACAAAAAAACAATTGATAAGGAAGCTGAAAAAGTAGTTCAAGCATCAACCAGCAGTGATATAAGTAAGAAAGTAGAAGCTCCACTAAAGAGAGGTAGAGGTAGACCAAGAAAAAACTTATAAGATATTATTTTATTTGAAATTTTTTAAATTTTTTATAATTCTTTTTTTTTAAATCAATTTAATAAATAAAAATAAGAGATACTTTAAGTAGTTGTTAGTTAGTTGCTGTTTTATTTAAATTAGGAGACAGATTAATAAATATAAGTTAAGGGTATTTAGTAAAATAAGAGATAGAAAAATATTAGTGATCGATTAAGTAATTTTAGAGATCGATTAAATACCTCCCATAATTAATTAGAAAATAAATTTTAATTTTGAATTTTAGTCTTTATTTTAAAAAAGACCCTGATTTTGGCCGATCAAATTCGACTTTTTTAAAAATTAATTACAAAAAGTTTTTAAATAAAGATGGTTCGTTTTTTTAAAAAGTTATTCAGGAAAATTGAGCGAAAAAAAATTATAAAATTTTTTTTCCTAATTTTTTTATTCGACATGATGAGCAAAGCTACAATTAGCCGTACAATTAAACGGCAAAAGTACAATTTTTATTTTTATGACGCTCTACAGAGCCAGAATGTGACAAACTTTGAAATCAGGTGCCAGAATAGCTCGGCTAAAAATTTGACCAAGGCAGATTTTATCCAACTTTTGCTCGAAGACAAACAACTAACCAAAAAACTCAGTTTAATTAAACACGGCACTTTTAAATTTTGTAATCTTACCTTTTTACGCAAACAATTCAGAACAAAGTCAGTTTATTTTCTAAACAAATTCAAATTTTTAACCTCGAGCTTCAAATCGAGCATAAAAAATTTCAAGGAAGTGCTGCCCGGTGGCTACTTTAACCAAAGCTTGTTTTGTATCCATGAATACTTGTACTTTATCTATCTAAAAACTGGACTTTTACCAAACAAAGAGACAGAAGTACCACTTTACAATTCAAAGCTAATAGAAAAATTCAAAAAAGACCAAGATTTAATGACATTTATAATAATTCCCTATTTGAATCGCGAAAACAATCTAAAAGACTTTTTGTTCAATATGCACAAATTTTTCCAAAACCAGTTTTTGAACTCGTACCAAATAGTTGTGGCTGAGCAGAATGTTGATGATCCCGAGAAGCCATTGATGTTCAACAAGGGCAGATTGTACAATGCGGCGTACAAATACATTCTTGGCAAATATTCAAAGTCAAGAATAAAGTGCCTTATTTTTCACGATGTTGACTTATTGCCGGAGAGCGAGTTTAATTTCTATGAATGTGATCATTGGGGTGATGCACCCCGGCACTTGAGCTTTTTTATTCGTTCGGAGAATAGCGAAAACCAAAAAGGTCGCGAAGAGTATGAGAAAAATCCCTATGAAATGCTGGTCGGTGGTGTCCTTCTAATTAAGCCTCATGTGTTCGAGTTAATAAATGGATTTTCGAACCGCTACTGGAATTGGGGCGGCGAAGATGATGGTATGTATATTTTTTTATTTTTTTATTTTAATTATTTAAGCAATTAAATTTTGTCATGGATTTTCAATATAATTTTCTGCTGTTAATTTAAAAAAAATTGGCAAAGTAAAAATTTTGCTCATTTTCATTTTGTTCAATCTTGCTCAAAAATAAAATTTTTAAAAATAAATTTTAAATTTGCTCACTATTTATTTATTTTATTTCTGTGCCGAGCAAAATCTCCTTCGGAATAAAATGTAAATAAAAATAAATTAAAATTTGTCAAAAAAAATTCATGGGTTCATTTTTTTTTGTGTCGTTAAAGGGCCTTCTTAATTTAAGTATTTTTACGTATATTTAGGATTTAATTTTTAAAATGGTATTTTTTCACTATTTTTGTATCTAGTCCGCTGTTCCTCCTCCCGATCCCTTCTTTTTATACAGATTCTCAAACAAGAGAAAATTCTGAACAAAATTTTGGGACCACTTTTTATATTTTCTCTTTAATTTCTCTTAAAAAAGTGTTCAAAATGAGGCATTTTTAAAAAAATTGAAAAAAAATAAAGTTTATTGAAGTTGTTAATCAAAATTTGTATCAAAATCTTTTTTATTTTTATATTTTTGGGGAGTATTCGACCATGCTGATCACGAATATGAACTTTGTTTTGGTCAAAAATCGATGGGATAGGCGTGGCACTCGATTTTTTGGTTTTTTTTCCGAGTTTTTGTGCGTTTTTAAGAGAAATAAACAGTTAAGGGAAATTTAAACTTTAGAATTTATAGATAAGCTAATTAGGTGTCTGAAAAGCTGCCACTTGGTTTAAGGAACGGCTAATTATTCATTGAGCCGCCTAATTCACACGAAAGAACGGCAAATATTGCATAGGAACGGCAAATTCTATAGGTGGACCGGTCATTTTAATTAATTAATTTTAATTTAATTGCTGTTGCTTCCGAAATAGACAAAGTGGCGAGTTTTCGGACACCTCATTAGCTAATCTATCCAATTCTAAAGTAAAATTTTAAAAATGTCTCAATTTGAACACTTCAGATAGTGCTGTAGTTTTGTTACGCGCAAACCTAACATGGATCAAAAATTTTTTTTTTTAGTAATTCTGAAAATTTAAAATTACAATTTTTTACGTAAAATTTAGTTAATTCACCATTTTTTACAATTCTTGTTTTACAAATACATTAAAACATTTTACTTGTTTTAAAATACGTAAATTTACGTATTTTTACGTAAAACAAGAATTGTAAAAATGATAAATTAACTAACTCCAAAACAAATTAAATAACTCCAAAAATGCCAAAAAAATCTCAAATTTTGCTGTTTCTCATAAAATTCTGTTAACAGATTTTGAACAATTTTGACTTCTGAATTTTTTTTTTAATTTTATTTTTTGCGTAAAAATAGTAGCGAGAAGGAGACAGACTTGTGCGTAAGTCACTAAGTCAAAGTCAAAGTCAAGTCACGGACTTGACTTAAGATTTTTTTTTTTAAAGTTAAGTCATTTGACTTGACTTAAGATTTTTTTTTCTAAAGTTAAGTCATTTGACTTGACTTAAGATTTTTTTTTTTAAAGTTAAGTCATTTGACTTGACTTAAGATTTTTTTTTCTAAAGTTAAGTCATTTGACTTGACTTCTTAATCATCTAAAATAATAAAAACATGCCTAATTTAATAAATATTACAACTTTTATAACAAAAATATCTAAATTAATATAAACTACATCTTTTATTATAAAAAATATTTAAATCAAAAAATTTTAATACCTTTTTATAAATTTATTTCAAAATAAAAATTTTCATTTGTTTATAAATATAATAAATTATTAAATGATAAAGATTTATAGCAACAGAGTTGAGTTCCACCCAAATCTTTATTTAGCTTTATAAATTTTATTTTTTTTTTTGCTATTTTTAAAAAATTTTTGAGGGTGCCCCACATGACTCTTTTTTCCCATTATTTTTCAATTATATTGGAATTAAAATTGGACCAACTGATTATCGTCCAATTTTTATCGATAGTACTAATAGTGGTGGCTGACCGGTGGGCGAACCGCTGGTCAGTCGTTTTTATTAATTTAAAAATAAAATAGAGTTCGAAAGCTGCCGTTGTAAAGTCGGGCAGCTTATATTTATAGGCGATCAGCTACGTTGCGGTGCGTAAGCATAGTTGATGGTGCTTTGCGCCTGGAAGGCGCGTCCGCCGGATTGTCGGCGGATGGCACGTAGCTGACGCATAAGTTGAAAGCAGTCCTGGCCCAGTTGACGTAGATTATCAGGCTCAGGAAGCGATGCATGTTGGCCGGTCCTGCGGTGTAAAATCTTGTCCATTTGGCTCGCACTCGTTTCCAGAGTCCGATCACCGCTTGATTGTCGATAAACAGATGCAAGTTGGCTGGGTGATCGGACAGTGCTATTGGTAGTATTGAGGCTGCGGCCTCGTTGAACAGGATGGAGGACGTCGGCGCGACCATATGTCACTATAAAAGAACAATATTGTACAAATTTTGTACAAAAGAATTCCAAGCTCTGCAAAAATTCTGCAATTTTCTGTAAAATGCACACCATCAAACAATCCTTGATTAAACTATGCAATAAATTGCAGAGTTTTTGCAGAGTTTTTGCAGAGCTTGGAATTCTTTTGTACAAAATTTGTAAAATATTGTACTTTTTGCAGAACCATTTTTGCACAATTAGAAAAAAAATTATAAAGTTTTTACTATTTGTACTGTAATTTTTGTACTAAAATTTCACATTGCCTTCTCTTTATTTTATTTATTTAATCTGAAGGAGCTTTAGCTCGGTACAGATATACAAATAAATAAAAAATTAAATAAAATCTTTATCCGTTTCTCGCTTATCTTTTTGAAAAATGACGCCACTCTTAATTTGTTGCAAACTACACTCAACAGCATGTTGTTCTAAAATAAAATTCTTTATAAGCTTTTTGACACATGAATGAGAGGCGATGTCTTGTGAAAAGGACTATCAAATAAGAGAAAATTTTTACCAGACACTGTTTGCTTATACTAATCATTTAATAAAATTTTTTCTCATTCAACTTTCATTTTTTTAGCTTATTTACTTTATTTTGATTCTTTTTTTTATCTCATCTTATTAACTTTAATTTCATTTTTATTTTATTTTTTTTTATTTTACTTTTTAACTTATTCTGAAGGAGCTTTAGCTCGGTACAGAAAACAAATAAATAAAAAATGAATAAAAATAATTTGCTTTGGATCACTACCAAATCCATTCGCTTGACGTTTAAGTCTTTTAATCATTTGAGTCATGTTTTTAGAATTTGTTAAATAAGGAGCTGAAGAAACAGGTAACTCAGTTAAATACTCATTTATTATTCTTCTGGGTTTTTCGATAATTCTAACAGCACGTTCTTTGATATTATTTATAACCATTCGGCCTTTAATACCATCTGGATCTGGTTCATGAAAATGTACTAAATTTTATATATAATCTTGGTTTTTTCTAGATTAGTATAAATCCGAGCTCGACACTGGACCGGTTTCGACACTAGGCACCGCCAGTATTCAATTTTCAATTTGAAAATTTTTTAGATAAATTTTCTATGAAAAGAATATTTCTATATAAGTATTCTATGAAAAAAATTTCTATTTGAGGTTTCGACATTATTTTGTCTTTTTTCTATAAAATAAACTTCTATAAAACAACATATTAAAAATTTTAAAAATGGGCTAAAAAAAATCTTAAAAATGCAAAAGTAAATCCAATTAATTTTTTCTAAATAAATTTGAAGCATCGCACTTATTTCTCACTTTTTCAAAATTGTATCAAGATTTTTACTACAAAACGAAATTATATTGGAATTAAAATTGGACCAACTGATTATCGTCCAATTTTTATCGATAGTACTAATAGTGGTAGCAATATCTCCAGTATGGATATTTATACATACACTAATTCTCAAAAGCGTTTAGCCTTATGCAAACTTGCCAAACTTGGCAAAATTTGCTTCCCACCATTCCAAAGACTTCTTTAAAGATTCATGTTTTGCATGATCTGTTAGGGAAAAAACCACGCTGTTTATAAGAAAATTAAATAGTATTTTAGTAAATAGTTCATTATTTCGTCCCTTAACATTCTTTCCATTACCTTTACCACTATTGAAGTAAGTGAAAACCGGTCTATGATTTGTAATCTCTTTTATTGATAAACTTTTATATTAAGGAAACACATTTGCTTTCTTCCATAATTTTTATAGTTCCTCCTCATTAAACAATTTTATAAATATTAATGATTGCGAGAATGAGACTTCTTTATAGCATTGAATCCGGTCCAGAAGATTTTTCAGTGCTTTAAGTGCAAAAATATTTAAATAATACTTAATTTTAATTTTTAATTTAAGTTTTTACTTCATTCATTAACGAAAATAATTAATTTATAATTTTGACTAAAAACTTTCATAAAAAAAGATTTTGCAATGCGAATGTTAGCAAACAATGTCTGTATCAAACGGCCACGAAACGAGTATGCTATTTACAAAATGTCCGGACACAAAAAGTCTGTTCTTAATCCTGAAAGAGGGAAGATTCTTTTCACATCTGTTATCAAAATGAAAGAAGACGGACTCTCCAACTTGGACTTATTAAATGTCACATTGATTGCCAAATATGAATATCCATTGTTTACGAAAATTCTTGTTAACGTTAGCTGGCCAAGTTTAATGCCATCCGATGTAAATGAATGAAAAAATTCTTTCTGATTTATAGAAAAGTTAAATTATATTTATTTTGCTATTTGGTGCTAATAAAAAATGAGTTTATTTTTTTAATAACTAGATCTAATGAATCGAATAACATTTTTTCTAAAGAAACATTTAATTAGTAATATTTTGATAGAAAATAACTCTCGTATCGGCATCTTGAAGTTGACGATCAGTTCAAGATACCATTTCAATTTAAAAAATTAAATCTTTAGATATTAAAATAAATATTTTATTTTATTTAGATAATTTTAATGTAACACGATTAACATGTAAAGTAGATTTAAAAAATAAAAAAAAATTGTGAAAAAACATTTTCTCAATCCTTTGATAAAATCGATTTTTAATTTAATTAAGTTTATTTTCATTTTTTAAACTTAATTTGAATTTATTATTTGAATTTATTTTTTAAATTTAATTCTGAAATACTTTTAAAATAAAAAAAATTCAAATAAACTTTTAGTTAATACATTTAAATATAAAATCGATTTTAAAAATGAATAAAACATCATTTAAAAAATCTAAAAAATACGTTTTTTTTTAAACAAAATTTCAAATTTGAACCTAATTTTAACAAATTATTCGGCTGCCGCAACATCTTTTTCAATGACAATTGAACTGTACCTTCCGAAAGACATCCTCGATCTGGAGGACTGGTCAGCACTAGGGCAAGGAACTAGCAAAGTTGCAGACTACCAAATTAAGATGCATAATTATATTCGCTCGCTCTGCTCAACAGTCAGGAAACAGAGTGTAGAGATTACTGACCATGGGCATTCGATGGAATGAGCTCCGGGAAATCTACTTTGATTAAAAACAAACGTATCGCTGGTAATCGTCTTAGTTCTTTAAATTTTTTCTATACTAACGCCACTTCTCTTATTAACAAATGGAGCCACCTCAACTCCCTCATACTCGGCTTCAACTCACCCCACATCATCCTTATCACCAAAACCTGGTTCAACACGCTTAGTATCTGCAAACTAATTAACTATAACCTTTTCTGCAAGAACAGAGAAGCATTCAGAGGTGGTGTGGTGGTGTTGCAATTTAAGTGCGCAGCGACCTGGAGAGCTTTGAAGTCAGTGATGAAACCTTGTCTTACATTAGGAGCGAGCAAATGTGGTGCTACTTTAAAGTCAACGACGAGACGATCCTGGTCGGATGTGTCTATAGGCCCCCGCTAGCCGATGGTGGTATCAGTCATGAAATTAGTAAGTCCATTGGTTATGCGAGTCACCTGTGCAAAGCCGATTCGTCTAAGCATCTCTTAGTTGCCGGTGACTTTAACTTTCCTGACATCTAATGGATTAATGATGGTGGCTACTGCACCAACAAAAGTCTCCCTTCGAGCCTTGAATTTCTGAACGCGTTGAGTAAGAACTTCCTCATCAAGTATGTCCTAGAGCCAACTTTCAAGAGCAATATCCTTGATCTAATTGTCACGAACGACCCTGTCCGAATTTTCAGCATTATTAACGGCTCACCCCTCGGCTACACAGATACTGCCTTCACGCCACTCTCTCCTTGAACTAAAGCCTGCGTTCGCAAATCCGCAAAACCTTAGAAACAACACCGCGCTTGGTCTATCAACGTGGTAACTATGAGCTCTTTTTCAAGCACGTTCTCGACTGTACCAAGCTGCTGGACATCGACTCCAGCGTAGCGTTCAATCAATTCGTAACAACGTACAGTACTGCATCCACCCTGGCTATACCAATCTGTGTGCCCCGAGCAAGGAATCGTCCAAATCCAAAGTGGTTCAGCGCGAATATCAAGCAGCTCACCAAGGAAAAAATACATACTCCACTGCCGGATTAGGTCAGCACCCCGCAATTCTGAGCTAAAAGCACTCTATATCACGGTGTGCAAATAAGTCAAGACTGCAGTGCGCAACGCAATCTATAAGTACGAAGCATCGATTGTCAGGGCCTGTAAGAGTCAGTCTGAGCTGTTTTATAACTACATTAACAGACAGAAGCAGTGCAGAGACGCGATCAAATGCCTCAATGATAGCGACGGTATCCCCCACACAGATTGAGGTAGAAAAGCCAATATTCTGAACAAGCAATTCGGAAACGTCTTCATCGCCCGCCTCCCACCTGCCATAGCCGTACAGCTAACTCGTACACCGCAGATCGAGGTTGATATTGCAATCTTCTCACCTTCCAACATCCTCAAATATATCGATCGCTTGAACCCAACGAAATCGCCCAGCATGGACCGTATTCACCCTCTTGTCATCAAGAAATGTGCCAGTGCCTTTTCAGAGGCGTTCAGCATCATTTTCTGCCAATCCTTCGCAAGCGGTAAAGTTCCGGATGCCTAGAGACTCGCGCAAATCACCCCTATCTTCAAGAAAGGAAGCAGAAGCTCTCCAGGTAACTACAGACCTATCTCCCTAACTTCGGTGCCTTGTAAGTTGATGGAGCGTATTGTGATAGATGTCATGTTAGAGCACCTCTACAGCAACAATATCATCGCTTCTGAACAGCACGGCTTCGTCATGAGGAAGTCAGTTGTCACAAATCTTCTAGAGACGGTAGACCGCATTAGTGATGGCATCGACAGCGGGCTTCATGTCCTCGTAGTGTTCCTCGACTTTGCCAAAGCCTTCGACCAAGTTTGTCATTCCTCTCTCAGAATCAAGTTGATCAAATAAGGCTTCTGTCCCAGAATAATCGATTTGGTCAGCGACTTCTTATCAGATAAACAGCAGCGCGTAGTGATTGGGAAGCACAAGGCGGACTGGATTGATGTGACAAGTGGTGTCCCCCAAGGCAGTGTTCTAGGGCCTTTCCTCTTTATCATCTACATTAACGACATGCCTGAAGCGGTAAGCAATCTCGTTAAGTTATTTGCGGATGACAGTAAGTTAATCGCCACAGTTTGGAGTAACAACGACCTCTCAATTCTTCAGAACGACCTCAACGCACTCATGGAATGGTCAATCACATGGCGCATGCTCTTTAACGTCGACAAATGTAAGGTGATGGACTTCAGCAGAACTAACGGTAATCAAATCAATTCGGAACTTGTCATGGGTGATTTCAAAGGAAGCAGCACTCTGAAATATGTCGAAACCGAAAAAGACCTCGGAGTCACCCTCTCACGTAACCTGAAATTCTCCACCCACATTAGAATCCAGGCTAACAAGGCTACCGCCATCCTCGGACAGCTAAAGAGAACATTCAGGTACTGGACCATCGATACGTGCAGGATCCTCTACTGTGCCTCCGTCAGAACCCATCTTGAGTACGCTGCAGCAGTCTGGTCTCCTCACAGCAAAAAGGACATCAAAATCCTCGAATCTGTGCAACGAAGGGCCACCAAGCTAGTGAGCAGATACAAGAATTGGAGCTATGCTGATCGCCTCGCTGTATTAGGACTCACGACACTTGAGGAGCGCCGTGTGAGAGGAGACATGATCCAACTGTTCAAATTCTACCGCGGATTCAACGCTGTATGCTGGGTGAAACCTATGGAACTGCAACTCTCTCTCGCAAGCAGGACCAGCTGGTAATATTAGGGGACACAGGAGAAGACTTTCTGGCCAAGTCACCACCAAATCTCAGCAGCGAGCAAACTAACACCAACAGGGTCATCAACGAGTGGAACGCTTTGCCGTTACGATGCCTATAAGTCGGCCTGTACTTCATAACTGGTTGACGTCTAACCTTTCTTTATATACATTCTTGTTACTATATATTAGAAATTTCCTATCTTTATTTCAAATTTGTAACTTGATTTTCTGTTTAAAAATTAGTCAATCAATTGTACCTATCTATGTAATTTCTCATATCTTAGTTTTTTATACTTTTGAACCATTATTTAATTTATTTTTTATTTATTTCTTATTTATTTCTTATTCATGACTAATTTTTTGAATTACTTTTAATCTACTTTATCACATTAATCTGTATAATCTCTCGTATTCGTCTGTTACTTTGATTGTAGTTCCTTAAATTATCTCTCGATTTTTGCGCAATTAGCTACCATAGATGGCTTCCGAGTAAGCCATCTCCGCAAGCTCGCTTGCTGTAGCTTATTTTTATTAATAAAAAAAATTTTTTCAAGATTTTTTTTATAGTTTAAATCTAGATTACATGTTAATCGTGTTACATCAAAACTATATAAATTAAATAAAATATTTATTCTAATATCTAAAGATTTAATTTTTTGAATTGAAATGATTTTTGAACTGATCGTCAACTTCAAGATAACCTCGTATCTTATTTTTTCTTAACAGAATTATGATGATGCCAGGGAAATCTAGTGTGCTCTCTCGCAAAAGCGTACTACCTCAGGTATTAAAAGTGACTATCATGATAACAGATCATGTTTAGCTTCAGGAAAGTATACCATTTTTATTAATTATTTAGACATGGTCTTATAAAAATACCAGGTATTAAATGAGCAATGCTTTACAAAACAAGATAATATGAGATCACCAAATTACGTCATTTTCAAAGATTCGGTATCCGAAATATGGAATATCAAGAAAAATCAAGATTTTACTGAAAGCTATGAATGGTCTTGTAGATTTGCACAAAGTTTCCATGAAAATTTGATTTTAAATGAAATAGTCCAAGATGATGATGGAACAAATGCTGACCACTTTGTACCATCAAATAATTTTTTAGAAGAAGAAGAATAGGTCAATTAATTTATAATTATTAAGTAGTATTAGTAGTAGTTCTTGCTGCGAGATTTAACATGTACAAGGTCTGAGCCGATCACTGCCATGTGGCAGTGTGGAGCTATAGCCATGGAAAACAATGAGATTTAACTTTTAAAAAAACCTTTTCCTTTTTGTACTTTTTGAACTTTCTCTAAAATTTAATATTTTGCATCCTTTCAGTACTTTTTGTACTTTATTAGTATTTTAATAATTATATAAAAAATTAAATGGGATCCGGGGCGGATCCCTGGTTTAGGCATTCGGGTATGTTATAGATTAGAGAAATATTAATTAAATCAAATTTAATAGTTAAACTATTAATAAATTAAAATCTTTATTTTAAATATGAAAAAGAGCAGAAAGGTGCAAAAAGGAACATGGCCAAATAAATTAAATTTTAGAAAAAGATCTAAAACTATAGAAAGGATTTTTACTTTTTAATATTCTCATTGTCTTTACCTCGCTATAGCAGCCGGAATGCCCGATCTTATAAATTTAATTCAATAACATATCTGATCTTATAAGTTTAAGTACCATGGTCATAAAAAAGTGATCTTTCATAACTCTCACGCTTTTAATACCAGAGAATATAAAATCGCAGTAAATAAAAGGCCCCAGAGACTATTTCGAGGCAATATGATATTAGATATCATAAAACTAATTATGCTAAAATTTTTATATTTTAAAAAAAAATGGTCGGTTTAAAAAAAATTTTTTTATCTATTTTTATCAATACTATCAAAGGTTAATAATAATTAAAATAAGAATTTTTTACAAAGTGTAAAAAATATAAAGAACAATAAAAAACAAAAACGGCGAAAATAAATTTTTGTACTATTTATTTCAATTAAATAGGAGTAGTATAAAAAAATAGATATAAAGGAATTAAAAACATGAAAGAAAAGTAAAAGTCCACTTTGACTTTTAAAATATTATTTTTGAATTTTAATTTACGTTTTACAATTTAGATTTTTAAATAAAATTAAAAGAATATTGATTTTTTTTTTAATTTTAATATTGAGATTTTATAACATTTCAAAGCTTCATTTTAAAATTTATGTTTTATTAAAGGATTGTAATGTTATTGTACCGAATTGGAACAATTTATCGAGTCACACAGTTTTAAAAATCTTTCTTTATTATTAATCAAAAGATAATTACCGTATTACCTCAAATAGAAGTAACCACAAGAAAAAAGTTGCTACTATTTGAGGCAAAAATTTTCTTTTATTTGAGTTGTTTTTCTCAAAAAATGTGTCTCGATTAAAAAAAAATTCACCAGTCATTTGACATGTAAAATGTTCATTTTTTTGTCTCTTTTAGAAGGAAAAAAATGGATAAATTTCTTTTATTTGAGTCACTTTTTTGAAGTGAAAAATTTTCAAATAAAAGAAACCCTTTGACGACCGAACTTTCTTTTATTTGAGGAAATACGGTAATATTTTTAGCTAATTTCGTGGTAAATTGTCAAAACATTCGAATTTAAGAAACAAATAATTTGCATTTAGGATTTTTGAAATATTTTATTGATTTTAACTGGCATCTTGAAGTTGATGATCTATACAAAAAGTATATCATTAGATATTAAAATTAATCTTTGAAATAACTTAAATAATATAAATGCAACATGCTTTACATACTATGTAGATTTAAAAATAAAATAGTTTACAAAAAATATTTTCTCAACCAATTGATAAAATCGATTTTTAAATTTAAATTTACAAATTCATTTTTTTTGAGAGTTTATTTTGAAATTTTTTATTTCAAAAGTATTTGCATTTAGCATTCAAAATTCAAAATTAAATTTAAAAATGAATTTTAAATATTAAATTAGTAATAAAATGCAAAGATCGAACTGTCCTACAATTATTTTTGAAATAAAAATTTATTTTATTATCTAAATCTACATAACATATAAATAATATTACATTACCATCATTTAAAATAATTCAAATATTAATTTAAATATCTAATGATAAACTCTTTGAATTGAAATGAAATTTTGAATTGTTCATTAGCTTCAATATTCCTTTTGACTCACTTTATTTTCTTTGTTTATTTAAATTTTAATAAAATTAAAGTGAATGTCAACAATTTTTTATCTTTAATTCTTTTTCTAGGGTAAAAAATAGAATTAAAATCATTTTGTATCAAATTCATTTAGTACTAACTTCCGGAAAGAAGCTAAAGAAATGAAACTTTTTTTTTTAAAAAAATTTTATTAACTCAAATAATAAACTACTTTAATTTTGTTAATTTTTCACTTATATTCCATAAATGTTTAGCATCATCTTCGTTTAGAGCGTGAGGTAGCATCTTTTTGGGCTTACAATCACTGAAGTACTCTCCACTTAAGCCTGTGATATTATCGTCTAAAGCGCAGTGGATGCTAGTCTGAGCGCCTTGGCGAGAATTCTTGAAAAACCAGTACGAAATGGGAATCAAAAAAAACTTAATCAAATGAAACTTCCATCCAAACACATCCGCAAAATATCTTCCGAGCTCAGTGCGCACCACACCAGGATGCAGCGAAAAAGTGGAAACGCCAGTGCCTTTAAGTCTGGATGCCAACTCTCTGGTGAACAAAACATTGGCTAGCTTGGATTGACGATAGGCATCTTGCGGATCATAGCTCTTCTCGCTCATTAAATCGTCCCAGTTCATTTTTCCTTTCTCATGAGCCAAAGAAGACACATTAACTATCCTGGACGGGGCAGAGCTTTTAATTTTATCTAGCAGCAAATTTGTGAGCAAAAAGTGGCCCAAGTGGTTCGTGCCAAATTGCATTTCAAAGCCATCTTTGGTCTTCCACTTTGGACACATCATTATGCCTGCATTGTTAATCAAAATGTCTATTCTTTCCTCTTGAGCGATTATCTTCTTGGAAAACTGCTCGACAGAATCCAAAGAGGCCAAGTCTAACTCTTCCACTGCCACATTTCCATTTCCAGATATATTTCTGATTTGCTTGGCTGCAGATTTGGCTTTGGCTGTATCTCGACAAGCAAGGATCACACGAGCTCCTCGTCTGGCCATTTCCAGAGCTGTTTCTTTGCCGATGCCAGTGTTGGCGCCTGTTATAATCACTGTCTTTCCGTCGAGCCTTTTCTTGGAAGTGCATCTACCGCCAACGAAGTAGAACCTCCTGCTCAAATAGACAAAACTAGCCAGAGAAGCAAGACATAAAATTGGTATTTTATTAGCTTGGGCTAACAAAGCCAAAGATTGGATCTTTGGGTTGAAATAATTGCTCATTTTTGATTAAAATATATTTTTTTTTATTTTAGGATTCTTTTATATACTTATGAAAAGAAATATTGCAAAACATTCTAGAATTTTTCAAGCTCACATTTGTTACCTAAGCGATTTTAAGTATTTGAAGAGATAATTTTAAGATTTGGAGAATTTTTAAAATAAATAAAAAGATAAATATTTAGGATATTTTTACCAATGTTAACTTTTTTAAATAAATCAACAAAAAAACACTGCAAAAAAAAATAAATCAGAAAAATGTTAATGTTGGTTTTATATAACGAAACTTTAGTTGATATCAGAAATTTAAGTGTACTTTAGTTGTTGTTTTTTAAGATTTAGTAAAAATTTGATTTAAATTAATTTAATTTGGCATTTAGATTTTGAAAAGGGATTTTAATGTCATTGTACCGAATTGGAAAAATTTATCCACTCAAACATTTCTAAAAATCATTCTTTATTATTATTATTTTTATTATTATTATTATTAATCAAAAGATAATTAATATTATTAGCTAATTTCGTGGGAAATTGTCAAAACATTCGAATTGAAAAATAAATAATTTGTATTTAGGTTTTTTGAAATACTATTATTTTAATTATTTTAACTGGCGTCTTGGAGTTGATGATATATTCATAGAGCTTATAATTTTATATTAAAATTAATCTTTGAATTAATAATTGAATTAATCTATAAAATAATTCACAAAAAATTTTCTCAACCTATTGATAAAATTATAATAGAGAAGAAATAACATAAATTTAAAAAAAAATGAGATAATTAAAATTATTATTATTATTTATTCATATTCACGTCAATTCTGGCGATGTCGTAAAAAAAAAGAGGATGAAAAAGAAAATTTTAAAAAAAGTAAAAAATGTTTAATTTAAATATAAGTTTTTTAAAAAATAATTAGAAAATAGAGAGTTTTGTATGCATCATTTACATAATTTTTACAAAAAATAAACTTATGAAAAATTATTCACAGAAAATTATTAAAAATTTAAAATTTTGATTCTTTTATTCTAATGTTTGTTTGATTTTTTTTTATTAATTTTTTTTTGAATATTGATTTGTATTAAATTATTTTGTTGAAAATTTCAAATTTATTTTTTTTTATTAAATTTAAGTTTTTCTAATTTTTAATTTAATTATGATAAATACAAAATAATTTAACTTTGTGCCAAACTAATTGTGTTCATCTGATCAAAGTTCGATATATGAAGTGCAAATGTTTAAATAAATGTCAAACCGGAAAGTATTTATGCTCACATCACACGAACAGCAAAAAGGTTTTGATTATTTCTGGACTCAGCTAAATTATGTTTGTGATATACCAAAATTATGGCTAATAGTTTTAAAAAAAATTTACCTAAATCAACTTTAAATTATGTGCTGGTTTCACCTTAAATCAAATGTAACCTTTTATTTTAAACTTGCTTTTTCTTTTTATTTATTTATTTTAAATAGCTGAAAATTTACGTGAAAAAGTCAATTTGTCTATTTGTACATTGCATTCATGTAGATCGAGAGAAAAATTTAAAATTATAAAATTATTGAATATGGAACTGATTTAGATGACCATTGGATTATTTTTTTAAGTTATTACTTTCGAAGATACTAGTTTTGAAATTGATGAGATTGCTTATGTTGATTTGAAAATTAATTAATTATAGCAATGAATTTGTTATTTTTAAATGTTGTTGATGAGTTGCCTTAGTTTTACCTGAAAAATATTCCTTTAGCACTTCACAATAAGTTGATCCTTTATAATAAGCATCAACTGACCTCCAAAATCTTCGTACTAATTTTTTATAGATTTTTTTTCTCTTTTCTAATAAAAACGTCTCGAGCATCATCAATCAACTTTGTCATTTTATCAAAACTCTGATCTGTTCTAGTACGAACATATTGTTTAAGACAACACCATAGGCCTTCAATAGGGTTTAGTTCGCAGTGATATTTTGGAACAAATATGAAATTTATTCCATATTTTTTCCCCAGAATTTCAAGTTTTTTAGACCCCATGAAAGCCGGGTGCTGAGATAGAATTTGTTTAATTTGTTCTAATTTTATTTTTGCGGGTAAATCATATCCTTATTCTAACGCAATCCTTTTTAACCTTTTGCTTTTCCCTATATTTTCACCATCTAAAAAATAAGGATCTAGTGTCTTTTCAGTAATATCTACATCATACAAAGTCAATTGTTAACATGGACAGTATCCCCCTGGTTTTAACCTTAAACTCTATTTAATTAAGTATTTTAAAATTTGTTTTGGATTTTGTATTTATACCTAAAATTGTCTAATTTTACAGTAAGGCAGGTATGTTTTGTTGCATTATCTACCAAAACTTCAATATCATGTTTAATAGGGTGATTGAAATCAGTTTTAAATTCCAACATTTGAAATAAACGTTCAAACTGAGAAAGTATGGTTTCATTATTGAAATATCCTTCTTTTCCAGTTTGTATTGAAGCTGTACATGAATTTTCTTCATTAAAAATGACATCTGGTTCTAGTAAATTAGGGTATTTTATAATTTTTTGAGACCATTCATGATCTGAAAGCTTAAAGAAAGGTGAGCTTGGATGGTCTACTAATAAATCTGAATACATCATACTTCTTCCATTTCTGTCAGAGATTTTTTAATGAATTTAAATTATAACTAGACTAATAATTTAAATTATTTACCCTTTGCTTATAAAGGGTTCATTTCCTTCTTTAGTCCATCTTGAATGAAATTGTTCCCCGCTTCTAAAGGTTGACTCATCGTGATATAAAATATCCAAGGCTTTTCAGTAGGTAAAATCCAGCTACAATTTTCTTCATCCAATCTGTAGTAATGTTCTTTTCGGTGAATAAAATAATCTATAGATACTTTTCGACTATTTAATACATCGTCGCGTTCATGGCCTTCAAAATAGAGTTTTTTTGTATTTCGTCTATATATATATCCCCATCTCTTTAAATCACCTCTAAGCATGGTTTCAGAGTGAACATGTTCATTTTCGATTAATTTTTGACCACTAATTTCCGAGTATTTTTCATTCAAAAAGTTTGAAAGAGCTGAAACTTTGAAAATACATTCTTTTTTTTGTCTCGGATTCAACATAAATTTTAGCTTCTGTTTCCAATTCAGGATATTTGTTTACCTAATTTTAAAATATTAAGAAAACCTTATCTTAATTTTAAGTAAAGAAAATGAATTCCCTTCACGGCAATCATCAACAAATTCTTCAATGTCAATATTTTTAAATTTGATTAGCTGCTCGTTCGCTTGCTTAGCTGTTAAACATTTTAAACTAGCTAAAAACAGTTCAGAATCGCGAAAAGAGACATTAAATTGTCTAAAATAATCAAAATTAACAAAAAAAAAGAAAAAATTTAATTATTTTTTTATACTTAAGTATAAAAATCTTGAAGTTTAGGATCAAAAAAATCAGATCAAAAAGTAATTTTGTTTATAACTTTTGAATGGTATTTGATTTAATCTCTCTGCAAAATGCTAAATAATGCAAAAAACATGCTGAATATTAGAAAATGCTCTGCAAAAACTCTGCAATTAAATTGCGCAGTTGAATTAAATACTTTTTAATGACATGTATTTTCCTGCAAAATTGCAGAGTTTTTGCAGAGCATTTTCTAATATTGAGCATGTTTTTTGCATTATTTAACATTTTGCAATAAGTCCCTGATCGGATCAATCATAGACTACTTCTTCCCAACAATATATCTCCTCTCTGATACTAACCCCCATAAACTACAAGTTATTCAAAACAATGCAATCAGATCTATCCTTAAGTTACCTATCCGTACCAAAAGCACCGATCTCTCAGAGATTGGAAAAATATAAAGGTTTGAATCCATAACTGATCGTCTCTCTGATTTAAATGAAAAATATATTTAAAAAATTTTAACTATTCACTACCACTGATTGCCAGATTGGAAGATGAATACAACCGAGGTTTTACATCCAGATTTGTGAGTATATCGACTCCATTATGTGGATGCTTCTTAGTTATTTACAATTTTTTCAATACTTAAAATTGATTTTTAATTTTAGATTTTTTTTTGATTTTTTTTCTTTAATTTTGACATTGGTATCAATTTAAAAAAAAACTTTGTTATTATTTTTTTGTTCATTTTATGTTTATTTAGGGCATATAATTATTACCTGTGTTTATTTTATGCAAAAAAAAAACAAAAATACTGAATTTAGAACAAAATTTTTTGTTCATTACTATTTTTTTGAAAAATATAGCACTAATTATCTAAGTAGAAGAAAAAAATAAAAATTAAAACAGAATGTATTTTTTAAGGACAAAAAAAACTTAATTTATTTTTTTGTGTTTTAATTTTTCAAATAGGGTATAATTTGAAAAAGTCGAATAGCACATTTTGTACATTGATACCATATTGTATCTGCTTGGTAAGTTTCTGTCGCTCTTTTTACAATCCAGTAATTTCCCTCAAATTCTCGATCAAGGCATTTTTAGTATCCTCCAAAGAGCGAAAACTACAGAAAGAAAAATAACTTTTACCTTTTCCTCTAGTTTTTCCTTAAGAATTAGGTTCAAAAGCCTGATCTATTATGTTATTATATTAAGATATGTTATTAAAAATTTCTTCAATCACAGACATTTTTTTTAATTACAAAGTTTTTATAGAGGTTAATTTTTTATTTGTTTTATCTGTATCAAACTTGTGATATTATTAATTATTTATTTGTTTTATCTGTGCCGAGCTAAAGCTCCTTCAAATTAAAAAAAATAACTTAAAAATCAAAAAAAAAAAAAATAAAATTGTAAGGAAAAAATAAGATAAAAAAATTATATATAATGGATAAATAAAATGGACATATTGTACAGGTGTAAAATTTTTAAGTATTGAACAGTTCAGGAAGGAAAGTAGAAAAAGTAAGATAGAAGAATGGAGTTAGGATTCGACATATCTTGATGAAACCTGATAAGGCTACATTGGTCTATATAAAGGTAAAATCAAAAGTTTTAATTTGATATACAAAGCAAGAAAGTTAAATCAAATTTCAAAGTGGCAATCTTTATAGAACATTATGAGATTAATTAATAATTAATTTTGTTTTTTTTTTGATTGTATAAGAGTTTCATTTCAATCAATTATGTATTAATAAATTAAAATAGTGATAAATTTAAATGTATTTGACATTAATTGCAAAAAAAAACTAAAATGTTTTTATTTTGTTCCTAGTTCAGTGTTTTAGTTTTTTAAATATATATTATTGTTATTTAAAAATATTATACACGTTTATTTAGTCCAAATTTTGTTTATAAAAAGACTTTAAAATCAAAAAACTGGCTCAAGGAGCCCTACTCGTAGCCTTTCTTTAAAAAGAAACAAAAAAAAAACTAATCACGTCCAGATAAATAATTTAATTTAAACTATATAAAGCTCAATATTAATATTTTTATGAATCAGCAGATAAAAATCTATATGAATAAAAATTTTATAATATATTTATAGAAAAAAAAAATTTGGTATATCTAATCCACCCTTTTAATATACAAAAAAATTTAATAGCCTTTTAACAATATTTTTGTGGCCGTTTTTGTATATTACAAGGATTGATTACTATCCAAATATAATATTATATGTTGTTATATGTATAAAAAAAACAAATTAATCAAAACAAACCTTTTTAATCATAATTTTCAATTTTTAAACGATATGTAAAACTTGTTTGACTATAGTGTCATGTCGCTAACTTAGACACTAAATTTTGTAAAAATCTTCATTTTTAGTCCTTTTTCGGGCATTATGTTTTTTGGTACAAAAATCAAAAACAAAATATTAAAAGTGCCAAAGCTTAAGTTCTGAAGGACCAAAACATGTCCTGTAAATTGTAGAAGCTGATACATCCTTTGTACCCCCAATATACTGATTCTGCAAAACTGTGCAAAATTAAGAACATAGTGAATTTTAGTACAAAAAACAAAAACAAAACATAAAAAACGCTAGAACTTTAATCTGAACCGACTAAAACATGTTCTGTAAATTGTAGGAACTGGTACATTCTTTGTACCACCACTTAAAGTTGAATTGGATTTTTAATAAAATGTTGTATCCCAAATTTACTATTTTCTGAGTTTTGCAGATTTATTGCAAAGTTTTGCAGAATCAGTATATTGTTGATTCAAAGGATGTGTCAGTTGCTACAATTTACAGAACATGTTTTGGTCCTTCAGAACTTAAGCTTTGGCACTTTTAATATTTTGTTTTTGATTTTAGTACCAAATTTCACAATGCCCCTTTTTCGACTATAAGGACATGTCGCATTAGTCGAAAAAGGTCAAAATGAAAACCAGTGTTCGATACATAGTGACATGTCACTATTGCCGAATACCCAGCTTTGGTGACATGTCACTAAAATCGAGCAATTACGTTATAATCAAAAGTATAATCAGCTTGAGAATTTTGAATAGATAGCTCGCATAAGCATGCTTTGGCCATTTTAGATTTCTTGATTATTTTTTCTTTAGTAATTGATAAAAAAAATGTATTTTAAAGGTTTAAAATAAGTTAAAATTTAAAAAATTCAAAAATAAAAATTTTTTAAATTTTTATATTAAAGCATAATTTAGTTGATTTTATTTCAAAGATCAAAAGTACCACCCTTTAGTCCTATATATTTTTAGAAACTAGATTTATTTAGCTTTCATTTAAGTATACTTTTTAGATATTTTACTTTAAGCACTTAGATCAATGCATTCATAAAAATGAGATACCAAATTTTGGTTTATTCATGACTCCTTGGTCAAACCAAAAATGATACCTACAAATTTAATATGTTTATTTAAAGCTTATTTAGTCATCTATGATTGTGTAAAATTTTATTTGGATCGAATGTTTCTATAGAAAGTTATAGCAAAAAGAATCAAAAACAGCATTTTTTTGGAATTTTACAAAGTGGTCATTTTTTGGCGGTTTTTTAAAGATATTTTTCGAACGGAACATGATAGAGAAATGATTTATGGCTCATTTTAATTAGCATAAAATTTCACATCAGAATATGTATATATCAAAAATTGGTAAAATTCAAACCTTCGAGGACATGTTTGGTCAAATGTCGGTTTAGGTGATTTGGCCCCGTTCCCGTTTAACTAGAGGTGGAAAGTTAATAACAACCATTTCTTAAACAAGAAAGGTGTTTGTTTATATGTATAAAATTTCAGCCATTTTGACCGACTGGAACACATTTTTTTTCTATTAAACAAAAACGGTCATTTATTTTTGAACACCCGTTAGAAACGATCAGAGTTGTTTAAAAGTCCCAAAAAAAAGTCCAAGTCAGGACTTTAAAATTAAAATTTTTTTTTTAAAAAAAAAGGTCCAGACTTGGACTTGACTTGAGACTTGTGACTTTTAAAAAACTCTGGAAACGATGTAATTAGCTATAAAAGAAAAAAGGTTGAATTCGGGCTTTACCCTTGTAGTCGTTAACACGAGTTTACGGTATATTTATGGTAATTTTTAATAAAGATATTGATATAGATTTTATTACGCGTTCAATGTATTAAAACATGGGTCAATATGCTTATCCAACAACAACCGCTAATCTTTATATTTATTTATGTTTTTTATGTTTTTTATTTCATTTTTGATATTTACTCGAAACACATTTAAACAATTTTTGATCCTTTATAATAATCGTTAGGCTAAAAAGAAGGACTTTGTTCCATTCTGAGTAGCCTGAGGATTTCCCTCAAATAAATAAAATATAATAATAATAATAATAATATATTAAAACATACAGAACCTAATTCGACTGAATTGCTCTAATTATTTTATTAATTTACAAAAACCACTTGAATTTATCTAAAAAAATTATAAAAATAACTTTAATAATTTACTAGAGAACAAAAAAGAGAAAAAATACAGTAAATAATTTCACTACATTAATTTAAAATAAAATTTTTAAAGCTTATAAACAAAATTCACTACCACAGTCCAGTCATTTATGAAAATTACAAACAATAGTTGGTCCTGAACAAAAGTTTGCTGTTAATCATCTTTCTCAATAAGCCCACTCACTTTGAATCAAAATTTCTTATCAAATTTGCTGAAAAAAATGCCAAAATTTCTACTTAATCTTTCTTAAATTTAATGTAAATAAATGCAAAAACATTAGATTAGATAGTGGCTAAATTTTTAAAATGTGTGAATCAATAATTTCAAACTTTTTTATTTAAAAAACAAAATAAAAAAAACTTATCTAAAAATTTTTTAATTCAGAATTGAAAAAAAAAAATAAAAATTTCATACCTTTATGTCGCTTTACCTTTAATTTACATTATTATCTTGAAAATTATGCTTTGGAAAAATTAGTGAAATTTTTCTCTCAACTTAAGTAAAAATGAATAAGAACAAGCAAAAGTATGTATCGGTGCCACAGGACTCGTTTAAATTCGAGCATTTGGACCGCTTTGAATCCCAAGTGAGACCAGTGAGCTCAATCAACTATGACGCTCGGATAAACGAAATATGCCTCGCTGCCGCAGAGAACGAGTCCATCTGGGTCCGCTACAAATCATTCTATACAAAAACTGAGCTGGTCACTGTCATCATCGGAACCACTTGCTCAGTCTTAGCCCTCACCACAGTCCTTGTCGTTCTCTACTGGAGCCATTTTTGCCAACTAATGCAACTCATACCAGATCCGCTTTTCCAGCATCCATACTTCTATCCAATAGTCGAAATACTCTCTCTTGTCCTGGACATGGCCAAGATTTTTTCAATAAAGCACACATGGGACACGCTGAGCCTTGAGATCGACTCGGACATCCAGGACGACGGAACTGCGATTGCAGAAGCCGCCCAAAAACTCAAAACTCGGTGCATCATCAGACAAAAACTCAAAGAAATTCAATCACTACTTTTTTATCTAAATATATTTGTTTACATTTACCTTATACTATTTGTTGTTGTGGTAAAATACTCTCTGGCTATTTATCTAAGCGTCAACTACAGTTATTTGATAGAGGTAGATGTGCTGGAGTTCTGTAATGAGACAAGTTTGTATGAAGGTAAATTGTGTGCCGAGTCGGCTCAAAGTGATGTGGCAACATTTTTGATTTTTTTGGTGGTATTTTTATATGTGACATCAAGCATTAAATTAGTAGTGCAGACAATATCAGTTTTAAATTTTAAAAATGTCCTAGGCTTTTATTTGATTGAGAAATTCAGCGACACTGACATGACTCTTTGGTCAGAGTATGAAGAGTGCAAAAATAAACTGTTCATGAACGACATAAATGATCGGATCGAGGAATCGCAGGCTTATTTGGCCGACAAGTTATTCAATTTGAATAAAAAAGACTCACATTACATAAATGAGCAAGAGTCTGAGCATTTGAATGAAAGTTTGGACAATGCTATTCGGTTGATTGACGAAATCAATCATTCCAATAGTTAGAATTTTATTAAATTAATCATTATTATTGAATTGAATTTAATTGAATTGAAAGCCTCATGGATATTCAAAAATAATAAAATTTTAAAATAGTATTGTAATTATTTATTTTAGTAAATACCTCTTGGCAGATAGAGAATGAATTAAAAAAAAAAAGGAAAATAAAAAATAATTGAGTAAATATTGACATAAGGTTTTGACAATTTATCTATATTTTTCGGTATCACATGGTTCTTTCAATATTTTATAATCATTTAACCAAATTAATAATAATTGGATATTTTTTTTTATTCAAATAAGTAAACAAATAATTTGAATTTTTTTTTTAATAGATCACAAGATTTTGTTAAATGGAGAGAATTTCAAAAATTAGAGAAGTTTGTTTTTGATTATTTTTTATCAGTTTGCATCTCTTAAATGTATTTTAATTCATTACATTTTTTAACTGTCGCAGTTCCTCAATTTGATATGAAACTTTGATTTTTCTCCGATTAAATGTCGAACCTTGATAATTCCAGCATATTTTAATTTTTAATTTTAATTTTAATTAATTTCAAAATTATGCCAGGCTCGGCGATGACAAATATAAAAAAATAAAGAAACGATTAAATTTTTAGAATTTTAAAGTTAAGTTTTTTCTTCAAGAGGCATGCGTTGATAGCTAAAAATAAAAAATTAAAAATATTGCATAGTTTTTTTTCATTCTTAAAAAGTAAACAAACAAAAATTATAAATTCATTTTTTTTTACAATACCAATAATTTAAGTTCATTACTTCTTTCATCTATGCTGAACAATTTGATTTAAAAAATCACAGATGAATTTATTTTTAATATCTTTAAATTTATTTGCTGCAGCCAATTTTTATCATTTGTCTGATTATTAGTATTTTGGAATTAAACAGTCATTTTGAGATTTTCTAATTTTTTGTATTAAATAATTGTTCGGATAAAGCAATTTTAATTTTATATAAAAAATTATCTATAAAAAAATACAATTAGAAACAAATTTATAAAGAACCGACGCGTTTTGACTGATAAGCTCATAAATGGAAGCTTTAAAATGGCAGTATATTAACACATTTATATAGTTGTCAATTAATATTTATTTGATTAATTATTTGATACCAATTAAAAAAAATATTAGTATCAAATAAACAAAATAAGTATCATTTTAATTTTATTTTTAGTATCTTAAGTGTGAATTTTAGTATCATTTTTAGTTTTTTTTTTAGTAGCAGAAAAATAAATTTAGTATCATCATAAAATATAAGTCTAAAAAAACGAAATTTTAGAATATTTTTAATTTTAACAAAAATTTTTTGATTATTGTTTTTGATTAAAAATTTATTTCAATATTCATTTTGAAAAAGTTTTTTATGTGTTATTTGAACAAAATTGCTCTGCTGTGAAAAATTGCTCCCAACTTCACTCTCGCCGAAAACCAAGATTAACAAAATCTCAATAAAAGCTAGAAAAAATTTTCTGTCTCATTGTAAAATAATGGATAAGACTAAATGGAGATAAATAATGTTCACTTACGAAATGAACATTGAAGAAGACATGAGAAAAAATCGTATTCAGATAAGAAGGATGCCATTAGAGAAGTATATTGAAGATTGCATTATTAAACCAACAAAGCAAGGAAGTATTTTATTTTATTTGTTTTTATTTTATTTGCGACATACGGTCAAGTTCTAAAAGCATATTTTTCAGGAAAATCGAAAAAAACAGTAGTTGAGCACCTAAAAATATCGAATTCTTTAGTCTAATCTAAAAATTCTAATAAAAGAATACAAATTTGACAAATTTGTAAAAATCACATGATTTAAAGAGATTTTTTAAGAAAAATAAAGCAATAAAATAAAAAATTAAAACCATAGATTTGTTCAGAATTTTGCCTAGATTTTTTTAAACAAAAAATAAATCGGGTCATAATTGATCCCTCGGATGAGATACGATTTAAGCCAGAAAAAACACATTTTTTTCCTTTTTTTAGCAAACAAAAACCGCCACACCTTTTTTTTTTTTTTCTAAATTAAATTAGCTTGTAGGGAATTTTATGCTCTTTCAGAATATATATACTTTTTTAATATTTTTAAGTTTTATCTTTGAGATTTTGAGTCTTAAAGAACAACAACTTTTTAACCTCGGCTGGCCCAGATGGCATCTCAGGAAAGCTTCTTTACTCAGCAAGACTCGAATTAGTTTCACCTTTAGTTACCATCTTTAACCATTGCGTAAACAAAGGTATTGTCATTGACCAATGGCGACTTGGTAACATCACGCCAATCCCGAAAGTGCAGAATCCAGCTACACCTATCGACATGCGACCAATTGCCATCACTTCGACGCCATGTAAGATTATCACCAAGCAGATATTGCGCCTTGTTCGTGTAAGGCTTCTCACTAACAAGCAATTTGGCTTCTTTACTGGTAGAAGCACCACCGATGCATTGATTATGGTATTAGATGAATGGGAAAAAGCTATAGACAGTGGGGACCAGAAGGTGATAGGAATTTTCTTCGACTTCGCCAAGGCATTCGACTTAGTTGACCATGAGCGACTCATTATCAAGATCGAGTCTATGCTTCCTCAATGGCTAATCACTTGGATTGCAACTTGGCTGTCACATCGTAAGCAACGAGTTGTCTACAGAGGTAAGGCAACAAAATGGCGAGATGTACGTGCTGGTGTTATTCAGGGCAGTGTCCTTGGACCTATCCTATTCCTCCTCTTCATACTCGACATCAATGAGTACCTGCCTTTTGGAGTTGAGTTACTAAAGTACGCCGACGACATCCTAGCTTACATTGTAGGAAACACATTTGGCAACATCCCTCAACAGATAGTTGATGCCGTTCAACGCTGGTGTGTTGATAATAAGATGCGCTTAAACGTGGGCAAGTGCAAAGTGATCTTCATTAATCCCCCGCGCGTACTCGGCTCAAGTGTTCCTACTGTTTATCTGCTCGGCCAAATGCTTGAGACAGTCAAGTCCTATAAGTATCTCGGCTTTGAGCTTTCTGACTCGCTCGACCTCGATCTCCAATGGAGACGTGTACGCTCAATTGTCAGCCCTGTCGAGTTCTTGCTCAAGCAGCTTAAACTCAATGGCTGGTCTACGCCGATGCTCATTTGTGTATACCGAGCATATTGTCTCAGCCACTTTACGTACAGCGCTGTAATGCTTACTTCAACCTCTGCTGCTGCTAAGTGTGAGATGAACGCTTTCAACTCCCGTTTATGGCGAATCATGGGAATCGATGATCAGAATGCAGGCTCCTACAAACTCCTCCCAATCGCCGAGTTTATAGACCATGTCTGCGAACAAACACTCAATAGAATTCTGGCTGACCCAAACCATCCCATCACGTCATGTCAACCACGCAACCTTCGCTTGAACGCACGCTTCCCTTTCCAAACAAGAAAAGCAAACAAGGCTGCTTATCACAACAGCTTCTTACAGAAGTTCCTTCGAAAACTTCGCAACGATTCCAACAGCCAAAACGCGAGAGCTAGTCTCTATCTTGTTTAATCATATAACTAGTTTATAATTTATAATTTATATTTTTGTAGCAATTTACGATATGTCTGACAATTCTTACCTTATATTTTAATAACAATTATTGTACAATTAGATTTAATTCTCAAATAAATAATTTTTAATCAATAAAACGTTTGAAACTCAAAAGGTTTAGCACCCAAAATCATATTTTTTTCATATGACCTAACCCTAACCCGTTTTGTGTGACAGTTTCTTCATTGCCGAAATCAAAATCATCTATCGAATTTTGAACCTCAATTGGCTGGTTTTGAGATGCCGTTTCATTATGATTGCTAAAAGACTCATCATTAATTGATAAATCATTTACTCGATCGATGTTTGATGATGTCGTTGGTTGAACTTCATAATTATTTAGATCAAAAGTATTTTCGTTTTCGTCATATGTTCTTGAATTCTGACCAATTGAATTAATAGTATTCGAAACATTTATATTATCTTTTCTATCATAATATCTCATATAATGCTTTCTACACATAATATCTCCGACTTGAACTTGAGTTCCATAAAATCAAGTTAATTCATTTGCTAACTCAACTGTTTTTATTTCTGATAACCTTTTTTTCCAATTATGTCGCCTCTTCTTCTACATCCTTCGAGGATAGGGCAAAAGCGTTTGGATAAATTATCAAGTGGCATTTTTAATAAAAATTATTTTATGTAAAATATTTTTTTTTTAAATATTTAAAATTTATTTTAGATTTAGTTATAAACAAATTTTTTTCAAAAAAGGTGTTTTTTACAAAATTCAAGATCATAATTTAGTGGACATTAGCAAAATATTGCAATAAAATGTGTTCTCGGACAAAGCTTGATAAAAATCCTTTTAAAAGAGCTTAAGTCTTCATCTTCATATCTAAAATTTTAGGCCAAATTTCAATGGAGATCCGGCACCGTCCTTATTTTAACTTGAATGAATGGATATAAGAGTTGTAGATTTGAATTTGTGAATATACTTAACCTGAATTATTTAAATTATTGATTGTTTTTGTTAAATAAATTAGAGAAAAATCAGCCTTAACTACGTCCGGACTTGGACTAATTTTTTAATGGCTTAGACTTTATTTTAAGACTTTAACTTTAAAATGGAACTTTCACATTAGGAAAGCTTTCTGCTATAATGTAATCTGAAAAATTCATACTGTTAATAAGTTAATTGAAATTGACATCAAATGCAGAAGATTTTCTCTAAAAATCGAAAGTTCAAATCTTTTTTCAGAACAGCAAATCAAGGAGTCCATAAATTTTAGACAATTTTTCTTTATTTTATTAATTTTGTTTCAAAAAGAACCGATTTTGTGCTATAATGATTTTTTCTTAAATTAAATTTTAAATTTTCATCAAATTGCCAGAATGGCCAAAGCAGCACTTCGTATTAGCAATTTAATAAAAAATTTTTTAAAAATTATTTTTCAATTCAATTCATAATGAAGTTTAAAACCGAATATGGAGTCAATTTAAACCGCCTGGCATTATCTCTTTCTAAATTGAGAATGTCGCTTGGTTTGTGGTTCCAAGCTAGTCTAAATAGTAGCCGAGTTCGCAGCCAAATTTAAAGTGCTCGGATGAGTGGCGCTGTTTATGATGAACGTCCCACGTGCTTCTTAGGGGAAGACGCCGTCATAACTATGCCGTATGCCGGTCCCAAGCCCGGATGAAAAAATAGGAGGGTGACAAAAATTTTACGTACAAATATTTTTAACTATTTTTATTAAAAAAAAAACAAATCCTTGAAAAAAAAACATTCTTTAGGTAAAAAATTGTAATTTTGTTCAAGCTTTAACTTTAATTATTTTTCAAGTGTCTTGAAATACATTGAGTTCGTTAGCAAATTATAATTGCTCGGATATTTTCTAACCAAATGTCGATTTTAAAATTTGTTTTTTAAAGTTTTCAAATAAAGATTTTAGAAGAATCAATTAAAAGAAGGATGAAACAATGACTTATTTTAATTAATTTTAAAAAATAAAGCTTTTATTAAAAATACATTATAAGCCACCATAACTCTGCCGTAAGCCGGTCCCAAGCCCAGGATGAGAAAAGAGGAGGGTGGTGGCAGCCACACTATGTGGTCTTCTACGAGTCTGAAGAAGAGCTGTATTACGGGTACATAGATCTACGGGTCTTTGTCCTAGTCTTGTCGTATGAGGGTGCCGCTGGCTTGACCATCATCCAGTATAGAATCTTAGCAGAGCGAGAACTTGTTTTACAGCTGACCCTCTTTGGATAGCCGTAACTTTGGAAGCACTAAAGTTAAGGCATTCTCTCTTTCTAAATTGAGAATGTCGCTTGGTTTGTGGTTCCAAGCTAGTCTAAATAGTAGCCGAGTTCGCAGCCAAATTAAAAGTGCTCGGATGAGTGGCGCTGTTTATGATGAACGTCCCACGTGCTTCTTAGGGGAAGACGCCGTCATAACTATGCCGTATGCCGGTCCCAAGCCCGGATGAAAAAATAGGAGGGTGACAAAAATTTTACGTACAAATATTTTTAACTATTTTTATTAAAAAAAAAACAAATCCTTGAAAAAAAAACATTCTTTAGGTAAAAAATTGTAATTTTGTTCAAGCTTTAACTTTAATTATTTTTCAAGTGTCTTGAAATACATTGAGTTCGTTAGCAAATTATAATTGCTCGGATATTTTCTAACCAAATGTCGATTTTAAAATTTGTTTTTTAAAGTTTTCAAATAAAGATTTTAGAAGAATCAATTAAAAGAAGGATGAAACAATGACTTATTTTAATTAATTTTAAAAAATAAAGCTTTTATTAAAAATACATTATAAGCCACCATAACTCTGCCGTAAGCCGGTCCCAAGCCCAGGATGAGAAAAGAGGAGGGTGGTGGCAGCCACACTATGTGGTCTTCTACGAGTCTGAAGAAGAGCTGTATTACGGGTACATAGATCTACGGGTCTTTGTCCTAGTCTTGTCGTATGAGGGTGCCGCTGGCTTGACCATCATCCAGTATAGAATCTTAGCAGAGCGAGAACTTGTTTTACAGCTGACCCTCTTTGGATAGCCGTAACTTTGGAAGCACTAAAGTTAAGGCATTCTCTCTTTCTAAATTGAGAATGTCGCTTGGTTTGTGGTTCCAAGCTAGTCTAAATAGTAGCCGAGTTCGCAGCCAAATTAAAAGTGCTCGGATGAGTGGCGCTGTTTATGATGAACGTCCCACGTGCTTCTTAGGGGAAGACGCCGTCATAACTATGCCGTATGCCGGTCCCAAGCCCGGATGAAAAAATAGGAGGGTGACAAAAATTTTACGTACAAATATTTTTAACTATTTTTATTAAAAAAAAAACAAATCCTTGAAAAAAAAACATTCTTTAGGTAAAAAATTGTAATTTTGTTCAAGCTTTAACTTTAATTATTTTTCAAGTGTCTTGAAATACATTGAGTTCGTTAGCAAATTATAATTGCTCGGATATTTTCTAACCAAATGTCGATTTTAAAATTTGTTTTTTAAAGTTTTCAAATAAAGATTTTAGAAGAATCAATTAAAAGAAGGATGAAACAATGACTTATTTTAATTAATTTTAAAAAATAAAGCTTTTATTAAAAATACATTATAAGCCACCATAACTCTGCCGTAAGCCGGTCCCAAGCCCAGGATGAGAAAAGAGGAGGGTGGTGGCAGCCACACTATGTGGTCTTCTACGAGTCTGAAGAAGAGCTGTATTACGGGTACATAGATCTACGGGTCTTTGTCCTAGTCTTGTCGTATGAGGGTGCCGCTGGCTTGACCATCATCCAGTATAGAATCTTAGCAGAGCGAGAACTTGTTTTACAGCTGACCCTCTTTGGATAGCCGTAACTTTGGAAGCACTAAAGTTAAGGCATTCTCTCTTTCTAAATTGAGAATGTCGCTTGGTTTGTGGTTCCAAGCTAGTCTAAATAGTAGCCGAGTTCGCAGCCAAATTAAAAGTGCTCGGATGAGTGGCGCTGTTTATGATGAACGTCCCACGTGCTTCTTAGGGGAAGACGCCGTCATAACTATGCCGTATGCCGGTCCCAAGCCCGGATGAAAAAATAGGAGGGTGACAAAAATTTTACGTACAAATATTTTTAACTATTTTTATTAAAAAAAAAACAAATCCTTGAAAAAAAAACATTCTTTAGGTAAAAAATTGTAATTTTGTTCAAGCTTTAACTTTAATTATTTTTCAAGTGTCTTGAAATACATTGAGTTCGTTAGCAAATTATAATTGCTCGGATATTTTCTAACCAAATGTCGATTTTAAAATTTGTTTTTTAAAGTTTTCAAATAAAGATTTTAGAAGAATCAATTAAAAGAAGGATGAAACAATGACTTATTTTAATTAATTTTAAAAAATAAAGCTTTTATTAAAAATACATTATAAGCCACCATAACTCTGCCGTAAGCCGGTCCCAAGCCCAGGATGAGAAAAGAGGAGGGTGGTGGCAGCCACACTATGTGGTCTTCTACGAGTCTGAAGAAGAGCTGTATTACGGGTACATAGATCTACGGGTCTTTGTCCTAGTCTTGTCGTATGAGGGTGCCGCTGGCTTGACCATCATCCAGTATAGAATCTTAGCAGAGCGAGAACTTGTTTTACAGCTGACCCTCTTTGGATAGCCGTAACTTTGGAAGCACTAAAGTTAAGGCATTCTCTCTTTCTAAATTGAGAATGTCGCTTGGTTTGTGGTTCCAAGCTAGTCTAAATAGTAGCCGAGTTCGCAGCCAAATTAAAAGTGCTCGGATGAGTGGCGCTGTTTATGATGAACGTCCCACGTGCTTCTTAGGGGAAGACGCCGTCATAACTATGCCGTATGCCGGTCCCAAGCCCGGATGAAAAAATAGGAGGGTGACAAAAATTTTACGTAAGAATAGTTTTAACTATTTTATTTTAAAAAAAAACAGATCCTTGTAAAAAAACATTCTTTAGGGAAAAAATTGTAATTTTGTTCAAGCTTTAACTTTAATTATTTTTCAAGTTTCTTGAAATACATTGAGTTCGGTGCCAAATTATAATTGCTTGGATATTTTCTAAACAAATGTCGATTTTAAATGTGTCTTTAAAGTTTTCAAATAAAGATTTTAGAAGAATCAATTAAAAGAAAGTTGAAACAATGACTTATTTTAATCAATTTTAAAAAATAAAGCTTTTATTAAAAATACATTACAAGCCACCATAACTCTGCCGTAAGCCGGTCCCAAGCCCAGGATGAGAAAAGAGGAGGGTGGTGGCAGCCACAATATGTGGTCTTCTACGAGTCTGAAGAAGAGCTGTATTACGGGTACATAGATCTACGGGTCTTTGTCCTAGTCTTGTCGTATGAGGGTGCCGCTGGCTTGACCATCATCCAGTATAGAATCTTAGCAGAGCGAGAACTTGTTTTACAGCTGACCCTCTTTGGATAGCCGTAACTTTGGAAGCACTAAAGTTAAGGCATTCTCTCTTTCTAAATTGAGAATGTCGCTTGGTTTGTGGTTCGCATACAAATTTTCCAACCTCGCATACAAATTGTACAACATGGCGAAGATTTTTGCTCCAAAACAATTATTAAAAAACTGAAAAGGTTTTTTTTTTTATAGTTGAGAACCCTTCTTTATTTGTGACCAAAGTTGAAATTAATCTCATTTTTGTTAGTAAATTATTTATTATTATTCCAAAAACAAAATCCTGCTTGAGAGTGTATTTTTTCCAATCTTTTTAAAAAAGTTTAGACAATTTTAAATACAATTTTTTTTATTAAGTTGCTTAAATTTTATTAATTTATCAGCTTAAATAATAAGCTTTCTTAAGTGCTTGAGAATTTAATATTGATTTCTTGTTAATATTTTAAGATGTTGGAATATTTCTTCAATTTTCTTGTCTGCTTTTTCTTTCTTTAGTTAAGCTTACCACACTAATGACTTTTTTAAGAGATGTACTTCCAAAGTTGTTCAGATATAAACCTTTGGTTATTTAATTTTTTTGTTCTTTTTCTTTTTTTTTTTTACTTTCAGAAACAAATTAAAATAAGTTAATTTAGTTAAAATGCGAATAAATTTGAGGTCACGAGAGAATGGAATAATTAAGCTATAAATTAATGATTCATAGAATATGGACATTTATTTGATAAGAGAACTTCAAAGGGTACCATCTAAAGTTTTTTGCATTTTTCATGGATAGTATCTAGCATAAATTTGGTAAGCAATTGACTGTTTGAGAGGTGGAAAGAAATTATTGAGTTTGTTCTAAGAGTGTTTCTTTTAGTCTACTCAATAATTATAATATCAATTTAATTTATATTACCCTTAATATTGTGCGCTTTTTAATAAATAATTTTCAAAAAATTAATCAAATTAAATTCGCACTTTTTTAATTAATTAACTACTAAGCAATAGATTAATTTTAAATAATTCGACTAAAAAACACAGAAACTCCTCCCAACCTCGTATACAAATCTTTTACCATGGCGAATATTTTTACTCCTATACAACCATTAAAAAACTGAAAAGTATTTTTTAAATATAGTTGTGAATAAATATATAAAAATAAAGCAAGTAAAATTTGACTTTGTGATTGTAGCTGAACTGCGACATCACAATGTAGAGGTCTTGTCGGCTACAAGCCCCGAGGATTGAATAAATAAAAGATTACTTTTTATTTTTATTTTATTCAAAAGCGGAATTAAAGTTTTATTATTATTTTTTTTTTTAGTAATTTAATTTTTATAAAGTTGAGTAATAAACATCAACATTTAGAATACAAAATAAAGCTAAACAATTTCTCTTTATTTTGTTCGCTTGACCAATTTTACTTTGATCACATCCTTGGGTCTCCGAACCGTCCCTTCGGTAAAATTCACCAGTTTTTTCGGAGTACTTTCAGTAGGTACGATATTAAAGTTGAATAAAATTTTAGCCAAAGCCATCTTCATCTCCATCAGGGCATACCGCATGCCGACACAATTACGCGGTCCCAAGCCAAATGGTAGATAAGCTGACTGGCTTCGCTTAATGTTGGCAGAAAATCTCAGTGGATAGAAAACTTCTGGGTCAACTGGACCCCAAATTGCAGGCTCATAGTGAATACTTAGCACATCCACAGTCACCGAAACACCAATAGGGATTCTAAGCCCACCAACTTCTGTCGGAAACATGCACCGACGATTCACAGTGCTGTACAATTTAAATTAGATCTAAGCTTTTTTCTCATTCTAGCAGAGTCTTTTAAAAGTCACAAGTCTCAAGTCAAGACTTTTTTTTTTCAAAATTCCAACCAAAAACTTTAAACTGGGGTGAAGTTTTGACATGAGTTAAAAAAAAAATGCTTTATTTTTTAATTAACTTTAATTAAATTGTTTTAACTCATTTTTTCTAACTCAATTTTTTAATTCAATTTTTGGTTTCAAAAAAAAAGATAATTTTCACATTGGTGTTTTTAAAATAAGAACAATTGTTCAAATAAAGTTTTTATTAAAAATAAAAGGAATTAAGCAAAATTTACAAAAAAAAAATGTAATTAATTAATTGAATATTTTTTCATTTTCAATAATATTTTTGTCAAAAAAATGCATAAATTTGATATTTATCAATAATTTGATACGAATGTGATATTTATCTTTGTTTGATGAATCTACCACCTTTTTTTCCAATAGTTGGATAAGTTAATATTTAAAATAGGAATAATATGAGTATTCATTTTTAGCAGTGTATAATTTTATCAGCAATGGGTTTAAGGTTTAAATATTTTTTTTTGTTATTTAATTAATTTTTTTCAATTATTGTTTTTAAGTTAAGTTTGGGTTTCATTTAGGATCTTTTGTCGCAATTATAGAAGTTTTAAAGAGAATAAGTCATTTTTTAATTATTTAATTAATTAATTAACAATTTTTATTTTTATGTTCATATTTTCTCTTTTCATCAAAATATTAAAGCAGAAAAAAATGCGTAAAAAATGAGTTAACAAAAAAACTAATTCATTTAATTAATTAACTCATGTCAAAATTTCACCCCAGTAGATTTTTTTTTTTTTCAAAAGTCCAAGTCAGGACTTTAAAATTTTTTTTCTAAAAAGTCTGGACTTGGACTTTTTTTGGGACTTTTAAACAACTCTGCATTCTAGTATGACTTACTTGCTCGATATGGGAAACATTCTCAACACTTCTTTCACAAACATATCCAGATATTCCAGCTGGCTGACATTGTCAAAATTTATGTCCAAATTTTGGTCATTTTTACAGTAAAAATCATCCAACTCTTGCTGAAGTTTAATGGCCTCATCAGGATGATTAGCCAAAATAAAAAATGAATAGTTGAGTGCCGAACTAGTTGTCTCAAAACCAGCTAGCAAAAAGCCAACTAGATTGAACTCAATTTCTTCAAAGGACATTTGCTTATCTAGCCGAAATTTGCTCATGACAATTTTTTCATTTTTTTTCAAATTTTCGCTGTCCTCAATTCGGCTGTCGATGAGCAGCTGTGAGAAGTCTTTGCGTCTGATGTTCTCTCTCTTGCGTTGTTCAATTACTTGGTGGATGTGCTGGGTCAGCCAGAAAAGAGGGTCCACTAGTTCATTAGTTGAGCTTATTTTGCCCATTAGATAAGTGGCCAAAGTCATTAGTTGTAAAATAAAGGGACGAAATTCACTAAAATAACTTGTCACTCTAAAGCCAAATTTCAAATCTTCCAAATCTTTGAATACATCAAGAGCTTTTTGCATGTATTCGTTGTTTAAATCCGACTGGCAGTTGATGTCCATTCCGGTAGCGCTGTTCCAAATTGTATCCATAGTATAGCGGTTCAAAAAGCTTGAAACATTTTTTTTTATTAAATTTAATTTTTAATTTATAAACTTTAAATTTAAAATAAAATTGAAAATGCAAAATCAAAATTGAAGAAAAAATTTTTACCAAAAAAAAGAGAAAAAATAATTTTTTTTTCTTTTAATATTTGCTATTCAATTAATCATTTTTGCTACTCTATTTCTATTTTTGATAGATTAAACAGTATTGCACAAAAGTTTAGACGCACAAGTTTTTTTCATACGTTTATTTCGTAAGACATAAAAATACTAAATTTTTTTTTAAAAATTTATTAAATTAAAATCGACTTTTAGATAAACTAACTCTTCAAATTGATATAAAATACATGATAATTCGATTTTACACTTAGCTAAAAAATTAAAAATTAAATAAAGGCCATAAAAATTTGAGTCAAAAAATTTTTGCACAAAAGTTTAGACGCACATCATTAATCTCTAATAAAAAATAAATTAATTAACTTAAATGGATTTGTAAATGTATTGATTTAAAAATTATCCAATAAGTGATTAATTCATTTATGAACTACGTTATAAAAACTTTTTGCTGAGTATCTGTGACAGATAAAAATATACTCGAAAAAATTAAGAACTTTGGTAAAAAAATTGGTAAAAAAAGCGTTACCAATGAAGTTAGATATCAGATAATTGGTCTCTTAAAAGATAAGACCAAAAGTAATAGGGAAATAGCTAAATTAGTAGGAGTATCAGAAAAATGTGTGAGAACAACAAGAAAAAATAATGATATCTATGGCACCCCAAAGGAATCAACAAGGCCTTGGAGACCAAGAAAGCTAACTTAAAGGGACCAAAATAGTTTATTTATACAGGTAAGAAAATCCTACAATAATTAATAAAAAATTGGCCTCTGACTTTAATTTTAAGTTTAAAATGTTAAGGTAAGTAGATAAATAGTAAGGAGAGTTCTAAATAGTAAAGGAATAGGAACTTATACAGCTCTGAAAAAGTCAATATAGCTATTAAATATAGTTTTTGTGTTTAAAAAATGAAAAAAATTAAATTTTCGAGAATTTTTTCTTATCGTAAATTTTAAGTGAAAATAAAGCTGGGTATTTTTACACAAAATTTAGGAACAATTTGCCAAATTATAGTAAAATTTGATATTTCTTTTTAAATAATTTTTAATCAAAAGTACCAAACAATATAAACATTAACATATTTAAATCTAAAAAAAGTCCATGCTTTTAATTTTTATTAATAATATTAAATAATTAAGCAATTGATAAAATAAATAATATGATATGATAAAAGTATAGATCCCAGAATACAAAACACATATTTTAGTTAAAAATCTTTTTGATAATTTAGAATTTTTTATTTAATTTTCAGGCATTTTAAAAATTTAGTAGTTTTTTTTTAATTTTTTGAAATAATATTTTACAAA
>QEOQ01000238.1:740876-789038 GCA_010279815.1 Brachionus plicatilis
AATAAACTAATTGACAAACTGTCATCAAAACCAAGTTTTTGACCAAATTTCTTAGTAAAGTTAATTACACGAAATCTGGTAATTTGACGTAAAATTGCAAAGGTAAGTATATTAGCCATTTCTTGCAAAATATAAATCAAACTGTTTTAATTTATAAATTTAAATATAAATAAATAGTACAAATAGAATAAGAAGAAAGAAAAGGAGAGATAAAGGTGATTTGACATTATTTTAGGTTATTATTTTTTTTGTATTTTACATAATTAAGAAAATTATAGATGTAATCTATGTCAAATTTGGGAAACATTTTAATGAACTCAATAAAGTGTAAATTTACATTATTAATTTTCCTTTGTCTAAAAAGAGATAGATTTAAATCTAGATCTTTCAGTGTAAAAGAGTTGATAAATTTAGAAAAAAAGAAGGAAAATGTTAATTCACCAAAAGAATTAAACCCTAGACTTCCTGGAGTATAAAATTTATTGCTGTTTCTTAAATTATATGGTTTGTTAAGTGATTCATTCACAATAAGTTGAGTTTTAAGTGGAAGAGGCGATTCTGGGTTATTTAAAATCTTATAAGAAAAACAGCAAAGCTTAATTATCAGCCTATGTTGAAATCCGTAAAGACCTAGAATTTCAAGAATATTATTATTTGTATTGAAATCATTAGGATAATTAACTTGGGCTTTGAAGTGAATCAATTTGAATAGCGAAATATAATATGAATTGGATAGAGATTGAATAGCTGGTTTGGAGAAATAGATGGTAAGTGATAAACAATAATCAAAGTGGGGCAAGATGAACGTTTTAAAAAATTGTATTTTTACTGGTTTTGAAAGAAAGAATAATTGCTTAATTGAGTTTAGCTTTTTATTAATAGTAGCTTTTAGAGTGTTAACGTGACTAGTAAAGTTTAATTTATTATCTATTATAACACCTAAAAGCTTGAATTCAGGTACAACCTCGATTTCGAATGATCTAAAAGAAAAAGATGCTGGTATTACTATGTTTTTTTTGTTATGGATAATCATTTTAGTTTTATCCCTAAATTTTACATAAATTCACGGAAATTTACGAAAATATCAGCTAATTTTAGTAAATCCAAAAAAGGCCAAAAAAACTTAGATTTTTCTCAATTTTCGTGTTTTTTTTTGTCCTTTTTGAATTTTAAGTAAAAAATGCAACAAACTTAGTTGCACCTAAAAAGGAAATTTTATTTCTTTTTTTTTTTTTTAAATAAAATCAATAAATCAATTTAAATCTTATTCAATGTTAACAAAAAATATCAGTGATATTTTTTGTTAACTTTAATTTTTATTTACAAAAAAGGTTTTATTTTTGTTCAATTTGTGTTTAAATTTTTTGATGCTCAAAATGATCAAATCAAACTTTAACTATTAAATAAATAGTTATTTCTTAATAGAAATAATGCAGAGATATATTTTTGGATTTAACATACTTTGTTAAATAAAAAAATAAACTCTGCAATATCAAAATTGACAATGCAGAATGCACACCATCAAAATGATGCTATTTTAAGTGGATAATTTTTTGGCAGTCTTTTGCAGATTTTACCTTTAGATTTAACAAAGTATGTTTAAACTAAAAATTTACCTCTGCACTAATTCTATTAAAAAATTAAAATTTTAGTTTGGTTTGATATTTTTGAGCATCTAAAATTGATCATTAACTTCAACTTGCCAGACGCATTCTTTGATGTTTGTGATTTTAAAATTTTTTACTAAATTTAACCAGTTTTTAATTTTTTTTTACGAAATCAAATTTTAGTTAGAAAAATTCATTCGTTTTCATTTTATTTTTTTGTCAAATTACAGAAATGAATGTAAAGTATGGTTTATCAAATCACCACTGTAAGTGTTCTCTAAAAATTTATTATGTTTTTTTCTTTCTAAAATTGAAAAATAATTATTTTTCAAAAATTCTATTTAAACTTCCTTAAATTTAAATGATCCTATTATACTAAATGCTTTTTGTAATTTATTTTTATTTTTATTACTAAAAAATTATTATATTAAAAAATTTGAGCGATTATTTAATATACTTCGGAGCTCATCTTAAACTTTTTCTTTCAAAATTAATTATCTTCAAATTTTTGTTCACTTTTTTTATTATCAAAACTGCACAACGCGGGGATGAATGGGAGGTTAATGACCACAGTTAATGAATTCAAACTGTCTGAAGTCCTAAAAAGATAAAAAAAACATTCATCAAAAATAAGCCTAAAATTTTCTCTTTATTTGTAGATTTTTCCAATTTTTGATTTAAACAAAATTTAAAATTTAGCAAATTTTTTTCTAAGAAAATTAAAATTTTTAAAATAAAAACTAAAATAATTTTCATTATTGATCATCATTTTTATTATCATTATTTTTATCATCTATATAACAAACATTAGGATTGTCACTGGTCGAGCCGTACATCGACTGCAGGCACTTGTCTTCGTAGTTGTGCATCCACTCTTTGGCAATCACAACTCTCAATTGATTAATGTGTTCATCAATAAACTCAAAATCAAGTCTCAACTCATCTACTTTCACCTTCAGCTCTTTCTCCATAGACTCAACCACATTTTCTTCATAATCCACAAAGATTTTTGGCAAAGACTTTGCGTTCTGGTATAAAAAATGGTCCGAATCTATCTTGGCAAGGTACTTAGTCTTCAATTCAGCCGCATAGCCTATCAACAAATGATCGAATAGTTCATTTCGTTCAGATTTGCTCAGAGCTGAGTAATCCTCGGATAAAAATTTAACATAGTTCTCTTCACTGCCGAACAATTGTTCGCCCAGACTCGAATCAACATCAAAGTCTTCAAAATCAAAGTTGTCAAAACCCAGAAGCTCAATCTCAAGTTCTGTCTCGTCATCATGGTCAACATTGTCTAATCTGCCCACAATGGTATCGGTCAAAAGGCGCAGTTTGCTCGAATCATTTAGATACGCTTTGTTGCACGTATTGGTTAGCTTACGGATCAAATTGATGATGTAAGAGAGGCGGAATTTTAATTTACGGCAAAGGTTTTTTTTGTCAGCAGCCTTTGGTTTGTTAAGTTGGTCGAATTTTTTAACTATTTGGTCATAGATTAGGAAGTATTTTTCATTTTCGCTTAATATGTTTTCGAGTTGAGTGCGGAATTCTTTGATCTGGGGACTTTGGAGGACAAGTGCTTGGTTCATGGGTAAAGAAGGCCTGCATGCATTTTGTCGCGATGACTTTGAGATCAAATGACTTGATACACTAAAGAGTCTGGCAAAACGAGTTCGCATTTAAAAAAATCAAATATCTTTTTTTGGGTGAAATTTTTTTCGGAGAATTTTTAATTTTTATTATAAATTATTTTTTTGTGTTTGATTAGAAAATATTCTCAACTTAACAAAAATGTTGGGAATTTTTGATTTTTTCTTCTAAAGATTTTAATTAAATTTAATGGGGAAAAATTAGTTGACCCTAATAAATAATTATTTACCTGTAAAAAAAACCTAAAAAAAATTATTTACCTGTAAAAAATAATTAGTTTATTGCTAAAAATGCTAACAAATAAATAATTATGTATAAATTGCTAATTTATTGTAAAAAAATACTAACTTTATCTAAAAAATAATAACTTTATTGTATAAAATAATTACTTAATTGTAAAAAAAAATCGATAAAAAATTATAAAATTTATTAATTTTAAATATTTACATTAACAATTTTTATTGCCTTACTTATGCTTTAGCAGCATTGGCTTTTCGACCACGTTTAGCCTTCGGTTCGATTGAACATTTTTTGTATTTATTTGGAATTTCAACTAACTTTTCCACTACGGCTACTACTATTAAATGATAACAAAAATAGTTTCTTAGATAATAGCTGCAGGTACAACTTGAACATACCCAGGAGTCTTTATTAAATTTTATAATCCTAACATTTTTAAATAAAGCAACCAGCTGGTCAAAATCGTTATTAAGCTTACTATATAAGCCTTTTGCATAATCCATATTTAGCTCATCTTTAAATTCTTTTTTTGTTAAAAGAAAGGTTGTAGAATTTGGTACTTTTTTAATTACTCGATCATTAACTGTTAAGAAACTTTACGCTAATGACCAACCTTCACCACTAATATCGTACTCATCGCAAAATATTTTTTCTTTTACTGTGTCCATTGACCAGTTACTGACAGTAGAATAAGCATTGGTTAAAAATACACTAAAGTTAGTATTTTATACATGCAACTAATTATTTTTTTCAATAAACTTAGTATTTTTGTATTTGTTATTTTTTTAGCAAGAAATTAATTATTCTAAAAATACACAATTTGTTCTTAATTAATGCAATTTATTTTTTTACAATAAAGTTAGTATTTTATACATGCAACTAATTATTTTTTAGAGTGTACTAATTATCGTCCAAATTTAATTAATTTGAAATAAATTGAAAATAATTTTATCGTAATAAGGAAATATTATGCTTTTGTAGTAAAAATAAAAATGAAAATTTTTTCTGGTGATAAGACAGACTTTTTTTCATTATTTGATTTACTTATTTATTTTGGCATTTTTCTGCATTTCTTTTTCACTTACATTTTTGCATGCTATCTAATTTTTGTTGTTGGGTCAAAAATTGCTATCAAATAAATATTTTTAAAAAAATGCTAATAAAAATTTTAACTTAAACTTAATGTGAGATTTGATAGCAAAAAATGAATTTAGGTAGGAAATACAAATATTTAATATCATTGTATTTGAATGCAACATTAAGGCTGATCTATTTATCTAAAATACAAAAGAGCTTGTAAAAAATTAGATAGAAAAAATTCCCTTGAGTTGAGTATCATTAGGTATAATTTTTTCTATTTTTTTTACAATTTTTAAGAACAAAATTATTAATTGTAAACTCTTAAATTATATAAAATAATGATTATTTAATAAGTTCTGATTGATCGGCTGATTTAGTGTTTTGTACTGCGTTTGAAACACAAGGTGAATATTTCGTATCTTTTAGTAACTAAGCCTTAATAAAATATAATAATCGTTTTTTGATTTTTATATAGAATAAAAAAATTAAACTAGTTTTTAAATAAAAAAGTCCGATAAAACCGATAAAATAAAAGAATTCTTGTGAACATTTATGTTATTTATTTTAATTATTATTTACCAATCTTAATAATAACCTAAATGTGTACTTTTACATATTAAAAAATTTGAAAAATTTATTTAATTATTTTTTATTCAGGTTTATTTTTTATTTGTATTATTTTAAAAATTAAAAAAATTTACTCAGAAGGGCACCTACTCAAACTTATAAAATGAATGGAAAAAAAATATTCACTGGTCATATTAAAAATATGAAACCAAATTTTTTTAACTTTTAGTCATTAATATTTTTCACTGATCAAATATTAAGTGAGATTTTTCATGCAAAAACGCTGCAATTTATTGAATATTTTTATCAAACATTTTTTGATGGTGAGCATTTTACAGAAAATTGCAGAATTTTTGCAGAACTTGGAATTCGTTTTTACAAATTTGTACAACATTTTATTGTTTACAGAACCATTATTTCACAATTAGAAAAAAAATAAGAACGTTTTTAAATTAAATTATTATTAAATTAAATAAATTAAATTAAATTTTTAAAAAAAAAATTTAAGTGACCAAAGAAATTCAAAATCATCAGTTTTAAGTTTTAAGTTTTTTAGCAACATGTATTTTTAGCCCTTTTTGCTCAAAGTAATTATTTGATGCAGCACACTTGACCTGGCTTATCTTTCTACTTAAGGTTTTTTTACTTCTTCAAGGTATTGTAAATTTCAAATACAAATTGAAAAAAAATTCTTCATTTTTTGATAAATTAAAATTAAAATTAATAAAAAATTTTAGAAAAAATACTGCAACATAGTGCGACATACTTTGTTGCACCTTTTTTACCTTAAATAATTTTTCTCATGTAAAAAAAGACAAAAATATAAAGCATCAATAAGATTTAGATAGCTAATTGATTTGATTTACTAAAAAAAAGAAAAAAATAATTTGATTTTAGGCAAAAAAGGTTCAATAAAGTATGTTGCAGTTTTTTCTTTATAACATTTTTTATTAACTTTTATTTTAATTTATCAAAAAATGAAGAATTTTTGTTCAATTTGTATTTGAAATTCACAAAACCCTTCTTCAATAGTTTCATTTGTGTATATTTTATTTATTTAATACTTTATCAATACTTTAATATTTATTTTTGGCTTTAAATCAAGTTTTTGAAAGATTTTTTTTTTTTTTTTGATTAAAAGTTATAACACATTTAAACTTTTTTGTGCTCCAAAATGAATTATGTCTTCAAATAAAATTTAACTTTTTACAAGTCTACAAAAACTATTTTAAATCTTTTTATCTATGTTCTTTGAAATGCGTCTACTCGTTCTTGGACTTAATTGTCAAAAAAAAATCTGTTCTTATGAAAAAAAGCGAAAAAAAAATAAAAACTAAAAAAAGAGTTCCAAATTAAGACTTCTAGCTAATATTGATCTGTATTCGAAACTAGAATATAAACAAATTAAAAATATGTAAGAGTTGTGTATTTTAAAAAAATTATTAAAAAAAATTTATTTGATTTCTGGAGAGAATCAAACCAAATATCTAATAACAAAACAAACGAAAATGATTACCTGAGTAAAAAATTTGATAAGCTTGAAAATATTGAAAATCGAAATAGCAAAATTCGACTTTGGAACACTTTTTGATTATATTCAAAATTTTTTTTAATTACGTTTTAAATCCATAATTTTAGATAGAAATGTTTTTGAATAAAAATTTTTATAAACAAAAAAACTTGATTTTAATTTGATTTCCTTTATTTTTACATGGTAGACGCGTCTACTTGCTTTTTCAATAATCAAAGCTAGACGATTTTTTTAAGAATAGATGTTTTTTTATTAAATAAGCAGTGTTTCTCTTAAAATTAGCGGTAAGGAAAATTATGGACCCTTTTTAAACATGAAATAAAGCATAAAAAATTTATTATGGAACGATTAAAAAAGTCTGTAATAATTTTTATTCCTTATGGTTCAAAATTTTCTGGAAAAAATACTTAAATTTTGTACTTGCTTGATCAAAATATTAAAAATTTGTTTCGCTTTTATATCTATTTAAGCGATCCTAATAATAGCTATTAAAAACTTAAAAAAGATGTTCCTCACATATCAATTTTTTTATTTTTCTCAAAACTTTTTATTGACTAATTTGAATTTTTTCAATGCTTTTGCATGTAAGTTTAAATTCGTAGTTAGAAAATAATCAAAAAGAAAGAAGTTGCCACATAGCATAAGTAATAATTATTTTCCACTTTTTGTTTGCCAGAATTGGCACAAAAAGATAAAAAAAATCAAACAAGATCAGTTTTTATTTCAAAACATTTCTAGGCTTAAAAATCCAAGTCTGGATTTAAAAATTTATTTTTCAATCCATAGATTGAAAGAAAGAAAAAAGATCAATTGCGAACAGACTATGAGAATTTTAAAAAATAATTAAATTTATCCAACTTCGTTTTAAAAAGAGAGAAAAATTATTTTTGATACTTTTTATGGTTGAAATACGAATCGCTCATAAAAAATTATTTGGCAATAATTACCAAATCGCAAAAAAAAATGAAAATCATAATGATACTTTTAATGTTTTAAATTGTGAATAAAAATTACATTTTTTAAAATCATTGATTGCTAAACAAAAAATTTCAAGCTTGTTATCAAAATGGTATTTATGTGGACTTATTTGGCTTTCAGATAGATTTGTCTTTTTAATGATTAATAATAATTAATTTTAGATTTTTATTAAATAAAACAGGTAAATTTAAAATTCAATCTTATTAAACGAATGAATGATTTGTTTATTTCTCACATTTCTTTTTAAATCATTAAATTTAGATATTTTTAATGACTGTGAGTGTGAAGGATGTTTAGAGTTACACGACAAGCTTCGGAGCTGGTACATGATCTGATATCAATTATCAATATTCCGTTTGTGATATTGGATTCAATTGTTAAACCTTTAATCGCACAATATAAATACTTTGAAAATTGTTATGGAAACTCAATTATTAAAATAGCAAAATTGGTGCAGACTATCGAAAAAAACATCAATTTTATTATTGAATGCTTTTCCAGTATTTTTTTAACAATTTTAGCAAGTCTTGCTGGAGCTTTTCTTATCAAATTTATTATGCTCCTGTTCCCCTATTTATTTAAAATAGTTTGGATTATTGTCTTATCAATGTTTGTTATTTTTAAATTTTATCAATCATTTAAATAAATAGTTGCATGACATTTTTTAATTATTCTTTTTTTAAATCAATTTTAAGATGAGTACTAAAATGGAAAATCTTTTCAACTTACTATGCTTATACCTTTTTTGTTGATAAGCAAATCTATATTTAAAAAAATCAAAAACTATTAAATATATGGAGGTAATTAACATGTACGATAAAATAATATATTAATTTTAAATATATGCTATTTTAATTTTATATCTTTATTTTAAATGATTGTCTATGTTATAATGATTAAGTCATCAATATATTTAAAAAAAAAAAACTAAAGTAATTAATTAATACTCAGAATCAGAGTTGTTTAAAAGTCACCAAAAAAAAAGTCCAAGTCAGGACTTTTAAATTTTTTTTTTCAAAAAAAAAGTCCCACCAAAGACTTTTTTTATTTTTCTAAAATATACGGGCTGCCAAAAAAAGGTAAAAAAATAAAAATTCAAGTTTATTTAATATATTTATTAATTAAAAAAAAAGTTTTTTGATTAAAAAAAAAATTTAAAAATTAAAAAAAAAATGAAAAAAAAATTTAATTTAAAAATTAAAAAAAAAAGAGAAAAAAAATTTTATTTAAAAATTTAAATTTTTTTTTTTTAATTAAAAAGCTTTTTTTTTTAATTAATAAATATATTAAATAAAATTCAAAAAAAAAAAAAAAAGTCTTGATTTGGACTTGACTTGAGACTTGTGACTTTTAAACAACTCTGCTCAGAATATTTTATGTTGTCATTTATTTTGATAAAAGTAAAGAAGAAAAAAAGATAAACTAAAGATGAATTTATTTTATTGAATGCTTAAAGGGCGGCCTCGTTTTCTTTCTAAAACAGTGGTTGCTACCGTCTCTTCTGAGCTACTTGGGTATTCATCGACACCGGCTTCAGGTTGAGTTTCGTTGGGCTGTCTAATTAAGGCGCTTGCTGTTGCTGCTGGTCGTTCTTGTTTTCGTTTATGCTTAATTGGAATAAAAAAAGCTAAAAAATTTTATGGAAGATCTGGGGCTATTTGTAGGGGACCATTTATTTTTTACTTTTAATTTGTAATTTATTGTAATTTTCACTAAAGGTAAAATTTTTTTTATCTTGGTCGAACAAGAATTGCAAAGGAGATGATAAATAAAAAGATTGGTAAATTTAATAATCAATAAGGGTACTGAATAAATATTTTGGCGATAAAAAGCGTCAATTAGTGCCTTAAAAAAAATTATTTAGGATTATTCATTAAAATAAATCCTAATTAATATCTAAGGAGTGACAATAATAAAATTGATACCTTACTATTTCCTCTTTTTTTCCTGAAGCTTCGACTATGTTAACATGTGTCACATGTACCACCCTATCTCAATATTTGCCTTTTTAAATTTGTTTAAATTTTATTCTAGCTTAGCTTACTTTAATTTGATTTTTATTTGATCTTATCTTAATTTTATTATATCTAGCTTCATTTTTATTTTTTTTTCCATAATTTATTCTGAAAGAGATTTAGCTTGGTAAAGAAAACAAATATATAATTAAAAAATTAAATAATAAAATATAGCGGGCAGATTCAGCATTTTCACGTGCATAAATATTATTTTATCGTCACACATTAATTTAGTCTCTTAAATATGGTTGTCCCTAAAAAGCGGAATACGGAATTCCGTGGCCCAAATTCCGCCAAAAAAATTTTTTAATTCCGTAAAACACATACTAAAAAGCGGAATTTCCGTCTTTTAGTAGATTTTTGAATTCCGCCGGAATTTATTTACGGGATGGACGGAATTTTTAGCGGAATTTAAAAAATATAATGAAATTGGCTGCGTTACACACAAATTTCCTAACAAACATTTTTATATATTTTTTTTTTGCTGCGTTCCACCTATTTTTTTCTAAACACACATTTTTTAAAATTTGTGCGTTTTATTCTAAAAAATGTGTGTAAAATAAAAACAGATTTTTATTGAAAATATTTTTTTAAATATATAGATAAGCAGAATAAAACGCAGAATAAATTCTTAGAATAAATAAATGTGTGTTAAGAAAAAAAAAAGGGGGAACGCAGCAAAAAAACAACTTTTGGACGACCAAAAGTTGTTTTTTTTTCCGCAAAAGCTGCTCGGAAAGTTGCTAAAGTTGCCAACAAAATTTTTGTTTTTTTTTTTAAATAAATTGAAGTACGGTACAAATAAAGTTCTTTTAGTATTAAGTATTTTATATTAATATAGTATATTAAGCTTGTTAATTAAAAAAAATTCCATTCAAATAAAACCCGGTTCAATTTTTGTGTTCTAAAAATAGTCATTTAAAAAAAAAATACCAAAAAAAAATTATTAATGAAGCTATTTTAGGTATAAAAACGCCATTCCAAATTCTAATTTTAAAATAAAAAAAATCAAGTTTCAATTTAACATTCTAATTGCAAAATATCATCATCAAAATTCTCGCTTTGAACCACCGGTTCTTGAAAACAATGACTTTTGATATTTTGGTACAAAAAATTCGCTATAAAAATAGTTTTATCAGACATGTTTTGTCGATTATCCGACAAAATTATTTTATATATAATTATATTATAAAACTCAAACTCAATAACAGAAGTAAATGGTATCCAAACAGGAGTGCTAATGAACGCGGATAATCTACTTTTAATAACAGAAAGCCCAGAAAACCTCCAGAAAATACTTAAGATTTGTGAAAACTTTGATCAAGAAAAAGAAATTAAATTTAATCCTCAAAAAACACAAATAATGGGAATAAACAGTAAGAAAGAGGTAAAATGTACGCTCTGTAATAAAGAGATAGAGTGGATAAAAAGCCTAAAATACTTAGGTGTTACCGTTACACAAAATAATAAAAGGAACACTTACATACAAGAGAGAAGGCTCGCAACTTGGAGATCATACTATGTCCTGAAGTCTGAAATTTAAATCGAAGGTGAAGACCTAGACCAAAAGATAAAAAGTCAATTATTTAAAACCTATATTTGACCAATTATGTACTATGGCCTAGAAAATTGCTATATAAACAAAAGTGAGACAAAAAAATTACAAACTTTGGAGGGCATAATTATAATTAAAAAGAATTATTGGAGTTAAAAAAAGAACCCACACAACTAACTAACTTACTCTATGCATTGGACATTGAACCGGTTGATTTGAAAATAAAAAAAATCAAGTTTTCATTTGTGAAACGACTATTGCAAAACGACTACACGACTGGACTCCTACAATCGATTGAGAATAAAGAATTCGACGAGAATAATTTCAAAAATAAATTTCTTAACGGAATAAAAGGGATCTTAAAAACCCAGGAAAAGTTAGATATTGGAAAAATAAATGAAAAAATTAGAGAAATAGATGGTGAAAAAAAAATAATGTCCAAGAATGGTATAAGTGTATCAATAAAAACATGCTTTTCAATGATGAACAACAACGATCAAAATGGGAAAACACTTCTCAACCTACTTATAAAGGCATTCTAAAAAAAAAAAAAAGAAAAGAAAAAAGAAATAACTGATTAAAAGATTAAAATATTTTATACTTTTATGTTTATTATGCAAAAATTAAAACTTGTATGTACAATCTATAAATTATTCTTTTAATTGAAACTAATTTAACTTTTCATTTTTATTTACAAAATTGTATCATTATTTTCTGTCTTAAATTTTACTTTTTACATTTTTAATTTTTATACATCGCCAGAATTGGCGCAAAATGAAATAAATAATAATAATAATAATAATATTTATCTTCTGAATTCGTTGTGAGTGTCTTCTTCAAAGTTTAAAGTTCGCGATGCTTCTCTTGCAAACCCATTTTTAACATGCTTTTCGCTCGAAAAATGCTTAAGAACTGAGGATCTTTTCTGATGATCGAGCTCGATGCTACAAACGTCGCAAATCAGTTTTTGATTTTTATCGAAATCGGTTTCGAGGAAAATTCTTTAAGACGTTTTTGAAGGGTGATTGTGGACATAATAGGATTTAATTTATGATTTGTCAATGTGATTTTTGTTTTTTATAAAATTTGTTTAATTTTTATTGAATTAATTTAATAAAATAAATTATTTTAAAGCTAGGGTTTTAGTCTTTTTTTTTCTTATTGCAAAAAATTTGCTAAAGTTGTTAAAATTGCTGATTATAATTAAAAGCCTTTTAATAAGCTTAAACGATTCACTTATGATGAAATAGCTAATTGTCATCTAATGCATATTTCATTAGGTTTCATGATACTCCTTAAAGAGTATCATTCTTGTTTAGACGAGATTCCCAGCTCAAATACTATGATAAAAGCTAAATTGATAATTAGCGATTTCAATTTAATGACTTATATTTTTCTCGATGAGATAGACATTGAAGGTTTAGAAAAATTATTCAATAAATCGACATGGAAAATAGTCAAATCTTTAAAAGATCAAAAAGTAAAACATTGCTTAATTCATATAAATAGATAAATAAATAATTTGTCACCAAAAGTGCGCATATCAGAAGTTTAGCTTAATAAGGCTTGAATAGGATTTTTTTATTCCTGTAATTAAAATTTAATTAAATTTTTTTTTTCTCTCATAAATTATGAAATCAGACTTGTTTTCAAGTCACAGTTTTAAGTCTTAGTCACAAAAATTTAAGTCAAAGTTATGACTTGACTCTAAATTTTTTTTTTTTGAGTCAAAATCATGACTTAAAATTTTTCTTTCTAGAAAAAGGCTAAGTAAAGCCGGTCAGCTTGACGGTCAAAATTTTGAACCGTTTAAAAAATCGGTAAAATCGGTAGTTTGGGGTTGTTGGTAGTGTTTTTTTTTTTTTTTTAATTAATAAACATATTTAATTATCTTAACTTTTTAATTTTTTATTTTTTTAACCTCTATTTTTTCAGCGCCGCAGTTTAAAATTCTTAATGTTTCTAAATGTTTCAGTCTTAACAACAGTTGAAGGAATTTATCTGAGTAGAAAAATTACCCAACATATAAATAACAAAGTACCTCAGAGTTCAACTGTAGAAGAAATGAAAGAATTATTACTTGTTGACAATGACTATAGAGTTTTTCGAAGATATAAAACAAAAAATGAAATGCTTTTTTAATGAATGTTTAAATTTTAAATCGACGCTTAACCCTTTTTCAAAAAATGAAGACAAATATCTTACATTTTTTCTTAAAGATGGAAGTTCAATTTTTATTTATCATTTAGCTTGTACTAAAAATTTTAAACAAAAAATATTTATTTAAAAAAAAATTCAAATTTATTTTATTAATTTAATATAAATAAAATTTTAAATGAAAAGAAAGGCTAAACAGATTAAATGAAAAAAAATTCATATGATTAAAATGAATCTTCTTTTGAAAAAAAGATTCTAAGTATTCTAAGTTCTAAATTTCAGGCTTCAATATAAAAATATTTTCTAACAAAATATCCCTAAAAACAAATTAAAAAATTCTTTTCTTTTCATTTAACTTTAATTGCTTATGGTGGAAATTTCAGTTGTAGATGAACTAAAATTTAAACAAACTGTAGGTTCCACTTGAAAAGTAGAATCATAAAAAGAATACGTTTGAGTTGAAACAATAGTTGATTGAGTTGATCCAAAAAATGTTGATTCAAAAGTGCTACTAGTTATTCCATTTAAAAGTTGCGATGACGATGTTGAGTCGGATAATGTAATATCTGATAGTGTAGAAAGAAGAAGTGTAGAAGTGTCTTCTTGGGTTGAAGTACCTTCTGTAGAAATTATAGATGAAGAAGATTCTGAAACTGTTGTATCTGGTTGTGTAGAAACTACAGTAGATTCAGTTACTGTAGAAGTGTCTTCTTGGGTTGAAGTACCTTCTGTAGAAATTATAGATGAAGAAGATTCTGAAACTGTTGTATCTGGTTGTGTAGAAACTACAGTAGATTCAGTTACTGTAGAAGTGTCTTCTTGGGTTGAAGTACCTTCTGTAGAAATTATAGATGAAGAAGATTCTGAAACTGTTGTATCTGGTTGTGTAGAAACTACAGTAGATTCAGTTACTGTAGAAGTGTCTTCTTGGGTTGAAGTACCTTCTGTAGAAATTATAGATGAAGAAGATTCTGAAACTGTTGTATCTGGTTGTGTAGAAACTACAGTAGATTCAGTTAATGTAGAAGTGTCTTCTTGGGTTGAAGTACCTTCTGTAGAAATTATAGATGAAGAAGATTCTGAAACTGTTGTATCTGGTTGTGTAGAAACTACAGTAGATTCAGTTAATGTAGAAGTGTCTTCTTGGGTTGAAGTACCTTCTGTAGAAATTATAGATGAAGAAGATTCTGAAACTGTTGTATCTGGTTGTGTAGAAACTACAGTAGATTCAGTTAATGTAGAAGTGTCTTCTTGGGTTGAAGTACCTTCTGTAGAAATTATAGATGAAGAAGATTCTGAAACTGTTGTATCTGGTTGTGTAGAAACTACAGTAGATTCAGTTAATGTAGAAGTGTCTTCTTGGGTTGAAGTACCTTCTGTAGAAATTATAGATGAAGAAGATTCTGAAACTGTTGTATCTGGTTGTGTAGAAACTACAGTAGATTCAGTTAATGTAGAAGTGTCTTCTTGGGTTGAAGTACCTTCTGTAGAAATTATAGATGAAGAAGATTCTGAAACTGTTGTATCTGGTTGTGTAGAAACTACAGTAGATTCAGTTAATGTAGAAGTGTCTTCTTGGGTTGAAGTACCTTCTGTAGAAATTATAGATGAAGAAGATTCTGAAACTGTTGTATCTGGTTGTGTAGAAACTACCGTAGAGTTGTCTTATATTTATAATTATTTTAATTTAATTTGAATTAATTTTTTTATCTTTAAATCCATTACCTTCAAAATTTGTTGTTTTAAATTTTTTAGTAGTTGAGCTTTCTTGTAGAGTTTCTGTTGTACCAATTTCCGTGTTGAATGTAGTTCCTTCTAATGTAGTTATTAATGATATTTCACAATTGTTGCCACTTGTTTCATCTGGACATTCGCATTTGTATCCATCACTACCAATTATTAAACATAAACCTTCATTTTTACATGGATTTGGTTGACATGGATTTTCTGATTTTTGTTTATCAAATTAAGAAATTGAGTTCTCGTATTAGTTTTTATTTACTTTTTTCGCAAAACTCTCCACTAAATCCTTCTTTACATTTACAACTAAAGCCGAACATTTTTTTTTCATCCAAAGCTACATTTATACATGTTCCTTCATTATTACATAACGCGTCATTTTGTGTACAAAATATTGGAGTTACTTGATATTAATAAATTATAAAAATATTCGCTAATTTTTTTTTAAATTACCTTGGCATTTTTTGCATGTTCTTGGACATAAGTCTCTAATCCAAGGCAAGAATCCACAATAATCACTAAAGGCAGGGCAAATGACATTTTTGTCCGCGCAATTTAATGCTCGATATTCTAAAAAAAGATTTTATTTTTTTTCCTTTTTATCCTCTCTTAAAGTACTTAAACAGCTTTGGCAACATGATACTTTTCCTGAATTGGTATTACAAAAACCATCAATACTGTAATCAAACTTTCTAATTTCATCGAAATATTCGCTGCATGTTATCAAGTCATCATTAAATTTAGTTCCGTCAATTCCATTTTGGACAAAATCATCTCCAAAAGGACATTCCAATGCCGGAGCAGACCAACTTGATTTACACATACCATTTAGACACATCTATAAAGATATTATTTTAATGAATCCCAGTGTGAACTTACTAACACTTTAAACAATTTACTTTAAAGTAAAAAAATTTATTTTAATTTAATTTTTGTATTTTGTTTTACTTATTAAATTTTTTTCAACTAAAATAAATTGTTTTATTTTTTTATTATTTTTGTAAAATTGAGATTTTATCATAAAATAATATGAGTTATGTAACCCTGATGCTGAGAATTTTTATCATTTGAATCAAATCAATTAGAGACATCATAAATAGTTTTAAATTAAATAATAAGTCAAATCTTTGGAATGCTACATTTTTTAAAAGAAAAATAAATTAAAGTAAATAAGTATTTTTATCTTAATTTAATTTCACAATTAATCCAAAGATATAAAAATTTTTAATTAAAACTTTATTTTTAAATTCCGAAAAAAAAAGATAATTTTTAATTTTTTAGTAAATAATACTTGTCTAAAATAATGCCGAATATTTTTAAATAAAAATATTTTATTTTAATCCTTAAATTAATGTCCAAAATGATCAGTGATCAATGATCACATATTCCGTGATCAAAATGGCCTCTAATTTATGAAAAAATAAAAATAAATTTTTTTGATGATCAGAAAAATTTTATGGTGATCAGGAAATTTTTTAAAATATATTAAACTTTATTACCAATTTTCAAAAAAAAAAATTTAAGTCTCAATTTTTAAAATAAATAAAACAAAATCTAAATTATTCTTTGTGTTTTTTTGACATGTGCAATTTAACACCCTTTTCATTTTTCATAAATTCACCACAAATACTACCGGATTTGAATGTTTGCTTAATGCTTTTTTTGCAGCTTCTTCGGACGATTCTACTGGGCTCAAAGCCATTTTTTGTAAAAAACTGCCTTTTCTTTTACGGTTTTTAAATACTTATAGTTTTTTAGATTTTAATTTTTTAGAAACTTATAGGTTATTATGGGCCATTGTGAATTTTGGTACAAAAATCAAAAATAAAATATAAAAAGTGCCAAAGCTTAAATTCTGAAGGACCAGAACATGTTCTGTAAATTGTAGCAGCTGATACATCCTTTGTACCCCCAATATACTGATTCTGCAAAACTGTGCAAAATTCAGAACATTGTGAATTTTAGTGCAAAAAACAAATTTCAAATATAAAAAACGCCAGAACTTTAATCTGGACCAACCGAAACATGTTCTGGAAATTGTAGAAACTTAAACATTCTTTGTACCACCACTTAAAGTTGAATTGGATTTTTAATATAATATAATATCCCAAATTTACTATTTTCTGAGTCTTGCAGATTTATTGCAGAGTTTTACAGAAACAGTATATTGGTGGTACAAAGGATGTATCAGCTGCTACAATTTACAGAACATGTTTTGGTCTATCAGAACTTAAGCTTTTGAACTTTTAATATTTTGTTTTTGTTTTTTGTACCAAATTTCACAATGCCTTATTATGGTGAGTTGCAATTTTTTTTTGTTTTTTTATTTCATTCAATATTAACATGATTTTAAAATTTTAAAATTTTAAAATTTCTAGAATGAAAAAAATTTTTGATTTCAAAAAAAAAATTTTGATCAATTTTTTATCACAAAGAGTACACTTGATATTTTGGTTATCAAAATGATCGCATTCTGGACATGATACTTATGATCACATTTTTTGGTGAACCCTTGATCACATTCTGGACATGACCCAAATTAATTAAAAAATATATAAAATAAAAATTTACATACTAAATACAAAAGGCTAAACTCCGACCTACTAAAGTGATGTTCTCAATGAACTCTAGTTTTATTTAATATTTTTTTTTATATTTCAGTACATTTGAGCTGTTCAATTTTTTTGTATAGTAATAAAAGTTTAATTTTATGAAATTTTTTAGGCTAAATAAAAAAAAATTTATTTTACTTTTCCTTTCCTTAAAATGTATTGGTATTTTTTTAAAACATAACAGATTGAAAATAAATCTACCTTTCGGAATCCACAAACAGTTCCATTGGCAGCAGGAGAATAAGCCATGCAGGTTTTTGAACTGACAGACTGTCTACAGTACAACGCTGAGCAAATTTGAGAAGAGTATTCATGACAAAATGAAGCACTCGGACCGAAAATTAATTTACACTGTTCATTGGCGTTCCAAAATTGACCAAACATATTTTGTTCAGTCTCTAGACTGTAACTCAAACAACCAGCCATTTCAGATAGAGTTCTGAAAAAAATTGAAAAAAAATTTCTAAATATTTTTAAAAAATTACTCTCCATTATCTAAAAAATTCATTTTTATTTGTTGCTTAGAACATGATGATAAAACTGGATTGTTCTGAGTCAAAAATTTGTTCATCAAGTGACCATTGCCGCATGAATCAGTGTCATAGTTAACACCCATACTATGCAATATTTGCCGAGCCAAAGTAAATTTATTAGATAATTGACCATCATCCTCAACAATTAGGTATTTGTAGTTTGAGCATAGAGAACCAAAATAAGAAATTCCTGATAGAGAAGATTTGACCGCTTCCGGTTCTGTTTTAGAATCATACCATAAATCCTTTCTTTATTTAAAAATAGCTTATAATTGTTTACCATGATCTTGTGCCAAATGCATTTGCGGATTTCATTATTAAAATAATAATTTTTTTTGAAAATTTAAAATAGCTCCCCGTAAAACAAAAAACGCCTGAAATCACGTATTTTTTTAACCATTACTTATTTTAAATTCCAAAAGATAAATTTTAAAATTTTTTATACTTTTTTCATTTATTCTAGAAAATGGAAAATTTATATAAAAAAAATAATGGCTTAATTAATCAAATTTTTTATAAAATTTTTAAAGTTCCAAAAGATTTAAAAATTAGAACATAAATCAATTTATTAACAGAATTTTTTTATCTTTATAATAAACCTCATCTCATTTTTTAAATAATAAAAAGATTTTAAATAAGTGATAAAAATCTCCTTATTTTTCTCTTCCTTCTTCTCTTCATTTATTATGTTTTTCTAAATTTCAACAAGGAATTTTCAACAAGGATTTTTAGATAAATGTTTAAAAATTATAAAATTAAGTTGGTATCATTTTTTTTCAAGATTTTGTCAAAAATTTACTAAATAAAATTTTTTTCAAGATAAATTAAAAATACGAAAAAATATGCTAAATATTTAAAAATGACAGAATAAATTTTTTTACTTTTTTTAAAATCTTACATAATTTGAATCTTATTTTAATTGTGACAGATAATAAATGACTCTTGCATTTGACACGTTTTTTTTTAAAGTACTTTGTAAATCCAATGGCAAGATTGTAGTCCACATCTGAGGTACGCTTACTCATATAATGTTTAAAAGCATGCAAAGCTTTTTTAGAATTAATGACCTCTTTACCCTTGTAGAAGGGAGTTGAGTCTCCCACTATAAAATTAGCCAGCCAAAACAAATCATTAATGAACTCGAGGAAAAGAAAATCAGCAATTCTAATAGATATCTTAGTTTTTGAATCACTTTTGAACAAGTTATTGATCGAATTTATCAATTCGGTATAATAAATTTTCATGTTACTGAAAGCAGTGGATTTATCAGCCGAGTCTTTGCTAAAATGTTCCAAGATTGTTTCATCAGTTACTATTAGCACTTTAACTTCAAAGCTAACTGGTTCGGAAACAAACTTTCCGGGAGAACCCGAAAATGTCAAATCATCTTAAATTAAAAATATTAAATCCATGAACACTCCGCAAAAATATGCTCAATATGCAAATTATTTTTAATTAAAAATTTAATTCTTTAAAAATTTTCTTGTTTTTTTTTAACTTTTTAGATTATAACTTGAAAATTTTTCTTTTAAATAAAAAATAATATCTAAAGGTCCTCTCTTCTTTTTTTATGATTTTTTTTTCTATTTTGATTTTTTTAATTAATTAAGTAGAATATAGTAGACCAGTTTAATCAATCCTATTTTTGAGATAAATTTTTGATAATAAAAAATTCAAATCAAATTTTTTTTTCAAAAAATATTACAAGTCATTTAAAGATAATTCTTTAATTTAATAACTAGAGTTGACTAGTTTATTTTTTATTTATTTCTTTGCAAAAAAAAATTATTTAATTTAATTTATTTTCTTAAATGGAAAGTTTTTGGATTTTCATGTCTTATAATTTTCTAAAGAAAATCTTCTGTCTCAAATATTGAAGGAAATTTTTTATTAACATTAAAAATTAAAAAGTTTATTTTTCCATTCAAAAACTTTATTTTAAAAGTTCTTAAAATTCACTTAGAAAAATAGTTGAACTGATTTTTAAACCGGTTTTATTTCAAAGCCAGCTTAAAAATCGGAACCGGTCTACCAACCAAAGAATATAGAATTGAAATTAATCATGTAATGTAGCAAAAAACTTAGACTCAACTCTTCGGCATTTTAAATTTTACACTAAAGATCGTTTAAATGTTAAATAAGATTTTTTAAAATAAATTTAACACTTCGCTAATATTTATTAAATAACTAAAGATAGCTAAATTTTTTCATTTTCTAAATTTCAATTTTTCAGACTCAAAATTTTTATTATTAGAATATTTAGAAAAATTTAATTTTAATTTAATAGGACTTAATTAATTTTTTGGATAAATACGCCAGCTTAAAAAAAGTATTAAAACTTACCATTAGGTATAAAATATTCCAGCATATTAGTACCAATCGATCTTTTCTTTAACAAATTATATTCTTTTTTTTTGGGCTTATCTAACTTGTGGCTCTTATTCGGATCTAGATAATCCATAATTTTTAAATGGCCATTATTCGCAGACACTATTAAATAAACAGAACCATTTATTTGTTTGTACAGATAAAGATTCTAAAATAAGATTTTTTTAACCAAAATGAAAAATTTTTTTAAATCCTTAAATTAGTTTATCATTGAAAAATTTAATTTTTCTTCAAGATTTTAAAGATTTACTTTTTAAAAGCTATTAAATAAACTTACATTATTATTAGTGTGGTTATTAAATGGTTCAGTGATCTTTTGGAATTCTATTTGAGAAGATTTTACTCTGATCCGAAGAGGAATTTCAGATGAAGGATCGCTTTTAGTTATGGCAATCTGCTGATTTGGAATGACATAGGAAAAAATAAAACCCAGCTGACTGAGAGTCCAAACAAATGATAAAATATAAATTTTTGAAATTTTCATTTTTTCGGTAACATGAACATGCAAACAAGCTCTTAAATAGTGAGACCAAAAACAGTTAAAAAGTTATTTATTTATTTTTTTAATTGTTTTTGGTAATTAATGTCGAATTTTGAGACAAATGACAACATTTATCATTGCTATTTTTTTACTTTATTTTTTGATCACAGACATACATTAAAAAAATTAATTGGGTAGAAAATTTTTTTAATTTTACTTCAGAGAAAGTAACATTTAAAATTAAGATGAATAAAAATATTTTAATTTTTCATTTATTTTATTAATTGAAACACAAAATGCCATGTCTTTTTTGTTTTTAAATTTAAAAGATCATAAAATGGATAAAAATAAGCGCCCTCCTCACCAGCATTGTATTTTTGAGACCTGTGAAAAAAATTAAAATAAATATTTTTAAAAAAATCTTAAATCCTGAAGCGTAAAAATATTTTAAATGATAAAAGCATCAAAATTAGGAAATAAATGATTATCAAATCGTTGAGCCTTTTATTATTTATTACTGACTTTCCCAAGACATTTTCTCAATTTAAAATATTAACTTTAAATTTTTGTCAATTTTGCTGCTGCTAAAAATTTTAATGTAATTTTACGATAAATTACGTCATAGAAATTTTTTGGCTTTTTTTGAGTTATCAAAATTAAAAATTTAATTTAGGTCAAATTTGAATGAAAATTTTTTTTTTGTAATTTTTGGTAAAATTTCAATTTTAATTAATAGAAAGGAAAAAAAGGAAAAAAAAATATTTTGTAAATTTTATCAAAATTTCAAAAGCCGATTCGATCAACTTAATGATTGAAGTATTCACCATTATTTACATATCACTTAAAATTTAAAATTTTTGATTCTCTTAAATTAGGCAGATGCTTGTGAGCTACAGAAATACCTGACCGAGAAGTGAAGCATACTTTTTTGTTCCACATATTCTCATTTAAGAAAAATATTACTCCTTATCCAATTTAAATCATTATTAGTGTCAATTTTTTTAAAAAGGTAAAATTTTTAAAAAAACTTTTTTTTTTAAATTAAAGTCCAAGTCCGAACTTAAAAAAAATTTCAAGTCTTTGACTTGGATTTTAATAAAAAAAATAAAGCTGGGACTTGACTTAAGACTTGTGACTTACAAACAACTCTTATTTAATTAAAGTCAAAACAATAATTTTTATTTGATTTATACTGACTTTACTTAAATTTTTTTTGAGTAAAATTTTTTAAAAATTTTACTCAAAAATTTTATCAATATTAAATTTTTTTAAAATAACCCAATAATTAAGGATGCGTATTAACCCATTTTATCAATAATTAAATTGAATATTTTAATTAATTAATGGTTAAATTTTTAATTTAAATTTTAACTAATTGTTCTCTAATCCACAGCATACTCGAATCTCAATACAAAGGGCTCCGTTTCGGATCTCGTTTAATTTCCAAGGTAAATCAACTTTTTTTTATATGACGATTTAATTATTTTATTTTACAAATTTTTAATTTTTTTTTATTCAAAATTTTAAGTAATAAAAATTTTTACATATTGAGTTTTTTTTTGGTATATTTTTTATTCTGGAAAAATTGATGATTAATGTTCAACGATCTATTTCTAAATGGCCCATAATTTTCCTCCCGCTAATTTTTATAAACTTTTCGCTAATTTAATAAAAAATTCGCTATTTTAATTAAAAGAAATCTAATTTATTAAAGTTAAGTCTAATTTTTTACCTTTTTTTTATATATTTAACTTATTTTTTTTTTTACTCTTTCTCCTTCAATGGAGGTTAATTTAACAATAAATTAATAAATAAACTATTCTAATAAAAAATATCTAATTTAATAAAAACTACATCTTTTATAATAAAAAAATATCCAACTTAATAAAAATAATCTATTATTAGAATAGATTTCATTTTATTTAAATAACGGTATTTTTATTAAAATTAGCGGGAGGAAAATTATGGGCAAAAAAAATTATTAAAAACTTCTAGATATTAACACAATATTAAACTTCTGCTATAGCAGAAGTGCTGTATAATTACTTAATATTACATTAATAATACGCCCAAATTTTATTAAAACAAATTACTAATTTTCTTTCCTAAATAAATCTCATTTCAACGAAAATAAAAATACTTTTCCTTTTTCCCTTTTTTTAAAATTTTTTATTTAATTTAATCTAATTAAACTTATTTCCTTTAAATTAATTATTTTTTCCAAAATTATACCTAATTTTAATTAGTGTGACAAGAAGGTTTTAAACAAAGGCAAAAGCAATTCGGGCAAAACCCAAAATTATTTATTAAAAAAATTGAAGCTTAAGATCAAAATATCGGCAATCGAAGCAATTTTAAAATATTAAATAAATAGTGATTATTTAATTAAACTTTTGGATTTAAGATATCAAATAAATCAAAAAAAATAAGCCTTAACACGTTTTATAAAGTTGAGAAATTTCAAATCTGTTCAAAAAAAAGCCTCCCATTTTTCTTATTTTTTTGTAACAACATCATTCTCTTTATTCGCATTACTAAAAAAAAATCATCTGATTAAATCGGGCTATATTATAATTTATTTATGTTTTAACCATTGATTGATTTAAAAAAAGAATTTAATTAAAAGATTTTAAAATTTTCCTCCCATTCAAATCACAAACTGGCCTAAAATTATCTTTTATTCGGAACCTTTCACAGCACTGATCCTCTCGCCTGCAAATGTACATCTGTCTCAATTTTGCCAATTGTGCATCAGACAAAGTTATGCACTCGCGGAAAACAATCCATTTGACACATTGGGTGCATGGCGGAGTGGTCAATGAGCCATCATAAGTCCAGTAACTCGTCACATCACCTTGAAATAAAATTTTAAAAATTTTAATTTAATTTTTTTTCTAATCACTTGGAAATAATTTTGTCACATCTAAACTTTGCTTAATAGATGCGGCACCATCTCTCAGCAAAATGTCATCTATACAATTAAGTATTTTGTCAAACTCAGAGTTGTGCTCTCCCACATTAACAAGTACGCCCAGCACCACCAGTCCATCATGACCATTTGTAGAAATGGCATCTGAGTCATTAGAGTATTTTTTTCTGTTCCAATTAACAAAATGCAGCTCGCCTGCAAAGCATTTACCATTGATCAAATGCTCCGAGCCAGTTGATCCATCTTTTCCCCAGTGCATGTGAAACTGCAAAAATTTATGCTCATCTTGAACAGCTCCACCAACTACACCTAAATAAAAATTGACAAAAATTTTTTCCTTTTTTTTAAATTAAAATTTACCGGAATTGGCTGATTCAAGTCCGCTAATTTTAAACGAAGACCCAGTGTTGACGATAGTGGTAAAATTTTGTGCATCATAAAAAAATTTAAGCGGTTTTTTGGTCAAGTTTTGGTCAAAGACTGCATCTTTGTCTTGAATGTCGATTGGAGACTGAGCCTTTCCGGCTGCATGTGGGAACTTGGAACACCAGTTTAGTGGGCCTTGGAGTTAAATTATTTTATTTTTATTTTATTTTGAAAAAAAAGTTAATTAAGTAATTGAAAGTATGCTCAGGGGTGGATTAGAGTATTCACCGTATTCTCCTTGATAGCCCCATTCAAGACCAATTTTAGACAATTCAAAGCTTTCAGTCATTTTCAAATAATCAAAACTACTTGGAAAATTTTTTTTACTCAGCTAATTAGAGTAGTTTTAGATTAATTTGATTTGATAAATGCGTCTTTTAAAATTTATCTTAACTGTTGTAAAATGTTAAACATTAAAAAACTTGAATGTAATTTATAATGTATTCGTGTTAATGCTACCAAAATGATAAAAAGTGGTTGAAAATATTTTAATTCAAAGTAGAAACTAGGAAACTAGCAATTTTAAAATCGGAAAAGAAATAAAGCTTAAATTCTGAGCAGAATTGGTAAATAATATTGTTTTCCTTGCACACGCTAAATAAAAGCTAACTTCCAATATTGAATAAAATAAATATAAAAGAAGAGATAATGTTTGATATGATTTAATAAAGTTAAAGCATTGATATTTGATTTAGCTGTGTATAATAATGAATTAGGTAATACAGACATTTTAGAATCGATATTTTGCTCACACAAGTTTTAACTATTTGTTTTTTGTTATTTTTTGCCTTAAGTTAACATCATAAAAAATTCATATTTTCTTTAAATTTTTTTTTAGAATTGCGTACAGATAAGATTAGTTTTCGAAATGTTTAAATTGTGTTTTATATTAAATTTGGATAAAAAGTATTCATGATTTTAATTTTTCATTTTTTCTTTTTCCATCAAATATTTTTGGCTAAATTTGACCAGAGATCAAATATTGTGTTAGATTTACAAAAAATTGTACTGATTTAAAGATTTAAATAAAAAAAAAACATTAATTCGATTTAGATAAAAAAATTGATTGAAAATTTAATATTAAGTTTTTTAAATCGAGAACAACATTTCATAGTTTTTTGTTTGCCTTCCAAAAATTAATAGGATTTTTGGGTCTGGTCAAAAGTTTGACCACCTAATCACAAAATTTACTCTAAAAAAATCTTCAGTAAAAAATATAAACACATGATCTAGAAATTGACTATTAAAATTTAAATAGTAAATTTTAAGACCACTTTTATTACATATTTCATTTGATACAAATTATATTTATGAAATTTTTTTCAATTCAATAATAAATGTATTTTCTGGGTATCAACTTTTTTATCTGATTTAAAGGGTCGATCTGAAGGAATTCACCTAAATCCATTTATTTTTGAAATGAAAAAAATATCAAATAAATAATTTTTGTCAAATAAAATATGTAATAAAATTGGTGTCGAAATTGACTCAAAAATTTTAGAAAAAAAATAAACATTTTTTTGCTTTTGAGATAATAAATTTTTTTTGTTCATAAAATTGACTATGTATATTTTAATAATATTCAAAGTTAATGGCTAGTGCCCTTATCTTTTTCAAGACTGATTAACACTTCCATTATTTAATTATTTAAAAATAAAAATAAAATACAAAATATTCTTTTTTAAAATATAATTCAAATTTTTCAAAAAAAAATATAAAAAATCTAATTTAAATTAAATTTAAAAATATCATTTCAAATCAAATTTTGATCTAGCACCATTTTGTACCAACATATCCGAATTCTGTAAATTCCATTATAATTTTTTGAATAATTTGTTTTAAGTTGATCTTTTAATTATTCTTAAAATTTACAAAAATTTTAATAGTCCATTTCAAGATCATGTGTTCATATTTTTTACTGAAGATTTTTTTAAAGTAAATTTTGTGATTAGGTGGTCAAACTTTTGACCAGAAACGGATTTTTTTAGAAAGTTCCAAATTATATTTGTATTGCTACATTTCCAAAAAGTTAAGATTTTATTACTATTTTTCAATTTATTTTTTTGACTATTTCAAAAACTTAGAAGCCAAGTGTCGTTAATTGTATCACAGATAAATTCGTGCCAAACAAATTAATATTTAAACAAATTTTAAACAAATATTTAATTTTAATTTATTTGAAAAAATTATTAAGAATAACTTCAAGATTCAAGAACTGTTTTACGAAAATTATCGCAATAAACATTAAAATTTATTAAAGAAAAAATATAAATTAGCATAAATTATGGACCAAAATGTCTCAGAGCTGGACCCTATCGATCCTTCTCTGACTATGCCCCCACCAACTCAAAGGAATCAGAGACGAAGAACAAGCAGGAAAAGGATAAAAACTGACCAGGAGGAAGAAAGCTCGGATGACGATCCAACAGCCTCCCCAAAACAAATTGAAGAGCTGATAAAGCAAAATAAAAAGCTGATTGCAGCCAACGGCAAACTAATGAAAAAAGTTGAAACCTTTTCTGACACGGTCGAATCCTTAAACGCACTAATTGCCAAGGTATCAGAAAGCATAACACTGTCGGAATCAAAGCTGATGGCTTGTTTTGCTGACCTAGAGACCAAAGTAGCGGCATTATCAAAGAGACTTAACGACATTGAAAGTAACAACACCGTAATGGATTACAGGACTGTTGAATGTCAGTCAGAATCACGAATTGGAGTACTAGAAAATAAGAAAAAAGAAACCTTACTTCTCAGTGACTTATTTAGCAGCAATGGTAGAAAAAGTACCAACCAAGAAATAGTTATGATTGAAAAAATAGCTAGGGAAGCGAAAGCCAAAGAAAGCAAGGCAAATAATCTTGTGATAAGTGGAATTGAAAAATCTATCAACAAAAATCTACAAGATGCAGATGAAGACGATAAACTTTTTGTGATCAATTTGTTCAATGAAATTGGCATTTCCTCATCAAATTGTGTCATAAAGAGAACTCATCGCATCAGGCGTATCAACAAGAATAATAAGCCCGAACTCCTTGTAGTAGAACTCGACAATAAAGAAAGTGCGAATTTGATTATAAGGAATGCCAAAAAGTTGAAAAATAATGAAATCTACAAGAATATTTTTATAAATCGAGATCTTACAGCAAATGAGATGGAAGTAGTGAGAGCAGCAAGAAAAGAATGCCTAGAGAGAAATGAGAAATTGCCTCTCAGTGACGGGAGGCATCGATATGGAACTGTCAACTGTAGCAAAGACTCAAACAAAGAAATTGAATTCTTCTGGGGTCTCAGATTCGGAAAAATCCACAAGATCGACAGAAATAGCAGGAAGATTATCTTCTAGTTTAAACGAAATAACTTGTACCAACGTAAAAAAATCAACGAAAATAAAAAATAAAAATATATTTAATAAAGGCAATTCATGTCTCAAATGCATTTACACTAACGCAACTTCACTGGTCAACAAATGGGATGAATTCAACTCTCTAGTTCAAGCAAACGACTTCCCACATATTATAATGATCACGGAAACTTGGTTCAATTCAATGTCTATCAAGCATCTATCAAACTACTCACTTTTTAACAGAGATCGTGAAGAATTGATTGGAGGCGGCGTAGCAATCTATGTCCGCAACGATATTGATGCCTACGAAGCAAATGATTTTTGCTTTTCTCAAAGATGCACTGAACAAGCCTGGTGTTACATTCACATTGGAACAGAGAAAGTACTGTTAGGATGCATTTACCGACCACCTTACGCAAGCAGGGAGACCAACATGGAAATTAATCACACCATAACCCGTGCCAGAATGATGATTGACAAAAAAAAATTCACAGGTCTCTTAATTGCCGGCGATTTTAACTACCCATTGATCCAATGGAATAGTGAATTTGGGATTGTAACAGGCAAAGGAAACAGTATGGGTAGAAATAACTGTATCGATTTCCTTGAAACCTTAGAGTCAAACTTTTTAAAGCAACATGTCTTTGAACCAACTTTTGGAAACAATGTTTTAGATCTAGTAATTACGGAAGAAACTGAAAGAATATATGCGATTGGGATTGGACCACACCTAAGTTCATCGAACAAGAACAAACTTCATGCAGTCCTTTCTTGGGAATATTTTTTGGTTAGCAATATAGCAAAGAAATTCGATAGTCGTCTCCTCTACGAGAAAGGAAATTACTGTGAACTAAGTCATTACCTTGAACAGAACGTTCTCAAATTAGCGAATGGTACAAATGATATTGAAAAACTATACAAAACTCTTATCGAAGTATATAAGAAAGGTGTCTCAGAATTCATACCATCAAAAAAAATTTCAATAGACTCCAAAGTAGCTAAAAAAAATCCGAAATGGTTCAACAATGATTTAAAAAAGCTAACCAGTCGCAAATACAAGCTTCATTTGCAAATGAGGACCCCATTAGGATCATCAGCACTCAAAGATGAATACAAAGTAATTTGTAAGAAACTGAAATTAATGGTTAAAGCAACGCGAAGATCGTATGAAGAACACATTATTAGAGAAAGTAAAAACAACCCAAAATTAATCTATGGATACTTAAATCACCAAAGAAAGCAAAAGGACAAAATACGCTCTCTAAGTAACATAAATGGGGATCTCTTTGTTGACAAAAATATTATCACTAACCTGTTAATTGATCAATTCCAGGAATCCTTCAGCATTGACTGCGGTAAACAATTGCCGGTATTTGAGTCTAGATGCACAGATAGCTGTCAAGTCGATATCGAATTGTTCTCTAATGTAAATATTCTCAAGCAGCTTAGCAAAATAGATGTGAGAAAGGCGAGTGGAAACGACGGATTACATCCGCATGTAATCAAAAGCTGTTCTGAAAGCTTTTCAAGAATTTTGGAGTCAATTTTCAAGAACTCATTCATTACAGGCAAGTTACCATCATCTTGGAAAGAGGCAAACATTACGCCAATCTTTAAAAAAGGTAAAAAAACTGACCCGAGTAACTATAGACCGATCTCACTCACTTCCGTTCCTTGTAAAATAATGGAGAGAATTATTAGAGACGCCATGATTGCTCATCTGAACAAATACCATCTGATTGCAGAACAACAACATGGCTTTGTCGAGAAAAAATCATGTTTGACAAATCTTCTTGAAACGATTGACATTATCACAGAGGCTGCGAATCGTGGATTTGCGTCGGCGGTGGTCTTTCTAGACTTTGCCAAAGCCTTTGATAAAGTTTCACATCGGGCACTTATATTAAAACTGGAGGCTTACGGATTCAGAGGTTGCATCTTGAATTGGATCTCCGATTTCTTGACTTGTAGGAAGCAACGCGTAGTATTAGGTGATAACGTCTCCGATTGGAAAGATGTCCTAAGTGGAGTCCCACAAGGTTCTGTCCTTGGTCCTCTACTTTTCGTGATATTTATCAATGACATCCCTAGTGTGACAAAGGGTTTAATCAAACTTTTCGCAGATGATTCTAAACTGATAAACATCATCCGTAATCGCTTTGACGTTGAACAAGTACAGTCAGACATCGACAAGATTGTTAAATGGTCCGACGATTGGCAAATGAAATTTAACGCCGATAAATGTAAATTAAATGTAAATGCTCTTTAAAAGTAAAGAAATCAAGACAGTGGAGCTATTAATGAACAACTTACCAATGAGTCGAACATCAGTTGAACGAGATCTTGGAATTTATCTGACTGACGACTTAAAATGGGCACACCAAGCGACACATGCAGCTAATAAAGCAAATGCAGTGTTGGGTCAGCTCAAACAAGCCTTCAAGTGCTGGTCCATAAATACTTTTAAGCAGCTGTATGTCTCATTTGTTAGACCTCATTTGGAATATGCTGCAGCAGCTTGGAGTCCATGTACTAAAAAGGACTCGAAAATTTTATTTAAAAATAAAGGTGACAGGTCAGATATAAACAATTATCGGGGGATATCAATCCTATCACCAATAGCAAAAATCTTTGAAAAACTTTTAGCAAAACAGATATCTTATTATTTTGAATCGAATAAGATTTTATTTAAAGGACAACATGGTTTTAGAAACGGACATTCTTGTCAAACAGTAATCCATGAGTATATCAGTGAAATAAATAAAGCTAAAGAAAATAAACTAACAACTGTTTCTTTGTTTATTGACTTTAGGAAAGCATTTGATGTAATTGATTCAAATTTATTACTTTTAAAACTTTTTCACTATGGTTTTGATAATTCTTCTTTGGGTCTTCTTTCAAACTATTTTGAAAATAGATCTCAGATAGTTAGAATTGGTTGTGAAAAGTCTAATCCAGTAAAATTAAAATTAGGTGTCCCGCAAGGATCTGTCCTGGGTCCACTGCTTTTTCTTATTTTTGTCAATGATTTACCATTTTTATTTAAAAATTTAAGTATTAAAATGTTTGCAGATGATACAACAATAAGTATCTCTGAAAAAGACCTTGAAACTTCTTTGATAAAATTAAATGTTACAACAAAAAATTTAAATGAATGGTGTATTTTTAACAGAATTGATATAAACTGGTCAAAAACTTTTTGCATGATTTTTGAAAATAGGAAAAAATTATATCCAGATAAGATTAGAGTAGGTAATGAAGACATATTAGTTGTAAAGGAAATCTGCTTATTAGGCTTCATAATTGATCAAAATCTTAATTTTACCAAATTTGTATCTAATTTATCAATTCAAGTTAATAGGAAATTATTTTCTATCAAGAGAATTTTCTATCTTGCTACTTCAGTAAAGATACAGTTTTTTAAGACTTTTATCCTCCCGTATTTTGACTATTGCTCTACGCTTTTATGCTATTTTTCAAAAGAAGCAATAAATAAATTAGCTAAAAGTTATTATATCTCTATCATAAAACTTTTAAATCTTAAGCTAGAAGCAAACAGCTTTAATGAAATAAATAACGCTTTAGAAAAGTATGGTCTTTATTCATTTCAACATCGAATTTTTGAAAGGATGCTAACTTTTTCTTATAAATGTCTACTTTATTTCAATGCTCCGCTAATTCTTAAAGAAAAATTAAAGAAAAATGACTCAAAAAATTTGAATTATATTTTAAGGAACAGTAATAACCTTATTGAACCAATGGCCAAATCAAAAAGTGGAGAAAAAACATTTGAACATTTTTATTCAAGATTAATAAATTGCTTTGTGATCAAGAGATCAATGTTGAAGTTTTCAACGTTTAAGCTATCAATTTTCAATAATATAAATTTAATTTACACAGATTTTGTTTCTAAATTTGAATTGTTTAACTTAAATAGCTTATTGTTAAATTTTTTCAAATAACTATTAAATCAATAACTCTATTCAATTTTATAAATTTTATTTTAATATTTTTAATATATGTATTTTTTTTTTTATTAATAATTAATTAAATAAATGAAGTGTTAATCAGTCTCATGAGGCATGGGCACTAGCCTGTTGATTAACCTTGAATAATAATAATAATAATAAATAATAAATAATAATAGCGTAGTTAAATGGCAGAATCCGTACATTAAAAGTCATGCACTAACAAGCAACGGTCCAGCTGGTGGAATCCGAGGACACCATAAAAGATTGACCAAGCAAATGTCAAGGATCAAAGTGAGAGAGAACTTTCTTACAAACAGAGTGGTGAATGCGTGGAACGAGTTACCGATAGAGGTTGTAAATGCAAAATCCAAAAATGAATTCAAAAAAAAACTAGATTTCTTTTTGAAACAAAAATAATTAATTTTTTCCCATTAACATAATCTTTTTAAGACATATTTTAAAATCAGACAGCTACCATAGCAAGGCTAGATATAGCATTGCTCCGCAGTTAGTCTGCTGTAGCTCTTTATTATTATTATTATTAATAATATCAGTTATGCAATGTTAGCAATTTTATTTTTTTTGGTAATTCTAGTTAAAGGTTCAGTAATTTAGGTTAATGAGAGTATTCATTTAATAAAGATTATTTTTTTTCCTATTTGAAAAAGGATAAATTTCAATTATGAAACAATTTTAAAATTTAAACATTATTGGATTTATTTGGAAATTTAATTAATTAATTAAAATAAAGAAAATTAAATTTCTGTTTTAAGTTTTTTCAAAAATTAGTTTTTTTTTTGAAGAATCGCTATGAAATAGTCATTTTATATTTTTAAACCTAAATTACTGAAGCTTTAACTTTTAATGTTAAAAAAGAACAAAAACAAAAATAATTTTTTTATTATAAACAATGATTTATTTATTATTATTCAGATAAATCACGACCAGTTTCGTAGACCTATGTCTCTTCTTCAGGCTAAAATTTAATAGACCACAACACATTCTGTAAATTGTAGCAACTGATTTGAACCACCAATATACTGATTCTGCAAAAGTCTGCAATAATTTTGCAAAACTATAAAAAGGATGGATCAGTTGCTACAATTTACAGAACATGTTTTAGTCGGTCCAGATTAAAGTTATGAAGTTTTTTATATTTTGAATTTGTTTTTTGCACTAAAATTCACAATTTTCTGAATTTTGCAGGGCTTTGCAGAATCAATATACTGGTGATTTAAAGGATGTGTCAGTTGCTACAATTTACAGAACATGTTTTGGTCCTTCAGAACTTTAGCTTTGGCACTTTTAATATTTAGTTTTTGGTTTTTTGTACCAAAATTCACAATGCCAAGAAAGATTGAAAAAATAAAATTTAACAAAGCTGAAAAGTTATTAAGACTCTATGAATTTAAAATAAAAATACAATGCATGAAAAAATATATTAAAACTTATTATAAATAATAATGTAAATTAGAAATGAAATCATTAATAAGATTCGTTTTAAGTTTCAAAAATAAGTTAATTAATGTAGCTTCTTTTTTAATCTTAAATCTATGTCATCTTTTTTGACATTAAATTTAAAATGTTTAGAAGGAACATGATCCTTTAAATTAAAGGTGTTGATACCAGACTTGGGCAAAAGTCAAAAAAAAATTCATTTTATAGTCTTTTAAAAGTCAAATCAGTGACTTTACTTTAAATTTTTTTTTTTTAATTTTATTTTTAAATATCAAAAAAAGAAAAAATTAACATTAAGTGTTCGAAATCAACATTTAATTTAAAAAAGCGACATCTTTCGAAAAAAATAAAAATTAATTTTTTTCTCTAAATTTTTCAATTTTAGTGACTCTTTTTAAAAAAAAAAATTTTAGTCAAGTCAAATGTCTTGATTTGACTTTGACTTAATGACTCTTGCCCATTTTTGGTTGATACAGATGTTGTTTTAATTTATGGAATAAAGTTTTTTATATCAAGAAAATGCTGTTTTATTCTAATTTTTATATGTTTAGTTTGACTAATATAATAAAAATATCTACATATCAAACATTTAATTATTTAAATAGAATTAATACTATCACAATAAGTGTATGACAAAATTGGTATAAATAAAACCCTTTCAATTTTAAAAATTTAATTCTAGCACAAATTCTGTATTTCATAATTTTACATTTATCCTTATAAATATTGAAGGCTTTAAATTTTGTACCATGAATAAAAATAGACTTCAAGTTAAAAGAAAGATTTGAAATATAACTTTATTTATTCTCCTTAATAAATTTTGTACTTGATTTTTTACTTAATTATATGAATTCTTTAATATTCTTTTAAAATTGGGATTATTGCGATAAAAAAGAGTACTTATAATCAGTGAATCTTTAAAGGAGAAATCATCTTTTTACTTTTAATCAATTTGTTACGATCTAACTTATCAATACCTAATTACAAGACCTAATTTTACATAATGTCGAAAATTTAAATCCTTTTTTTAAAAGCTGATAAATTAAAAGACTAGAAAAAATCAAAAATCGGAAAATACGAACATATTCTTTTAATCCCGATCAATTATCCTTTAGGTTTATTTTTAAAAATATGATCTAGATGGTTTTATTCTGTCGATAAATAGTTAAAACTATTAGTATGTTTAAATATAAATTTTAAAAATCGTTTTACCTGTAAAATAATTTAAACTTATTGCTTAATCTTAAAAAACTCATTTCCACCGCAGATATTTAATTTCAATGGTTTAAAAAATTCTTTAAGTCAATAAATATTAAAACCTATAACCTTAAATCTATCATCTGTTATTTAGTAAACTTGTATGATGTAAAAAATTTACCAGAATGCTTTAAGGGTTGCTAAAGTTTGAATTTGAATGCAATTGAAGAATATGAAAGAGTCTTTTGAAAAAAGATTTTGGCAAAAGAATCAATAAATTAATGAAGAAATAAGAAAATACACAGAAAGGAAAATGTCGAATGTCTTATACGGGGAAAATGTCGAAAATTCATTACCAAGTTAAAAAATTACTGTGGTAATTTAAATAAGAGGAGCCTAGTCAAATATATAGATTTTTTTTGAGAAATATTACCTGTATGTTTAAAATATTTAATTTATGTCTATTTTTTTTTATTTTTTATTTATTTTATGTCTTATTTATTTATTTTATGTCCAATACATTTAATTGAGGAAAAAACTAGTGTTGGGTAACGGATGAGGGTTCACTGGAAGGCTCCGGAAAAAAATCAACGGAAGGTTAAACGGAGGAACGTAAACGGAGCGGTTGAATTTCCGGAATGACACCGTACGGAACGGAGATATAAAAGGTGACAATAATTGGAGACGAAGGTTGGAACCGAGAAAAATTCCGGAGACGGCAACGGAAAAGGGTAAATACACGGAGCCTCCGGATTTAACGGAGTCTTTAACGGAGAATCCGAACGGAGCCGAGACGTAAACGGAAGACCCAAACAGAGCCGAGACCGAAACGGAGGACCAAAACGGAGCGGAGACTGAAACGGAGGACCAAAACAGAGAGGAGAAATAAACCGAAGAAAACAACGGAAATTGAGCAATTTACCAAAGCTTGCAAAATAAAGATAATTGAGGTTAAAATAAATTTAATTCTTAAAATTAATAAATTTAAATAAGAATTTTAAAAATTTAATTTTTTTTTAAAGTTTTTATCTTATAAATTTAATTTAATTAAAATTATAAGATAAAATAAAAAAAATTTCATCAAAAAAATTAAAAAAATTATTTAGATAATTAATTCTTTTTTCACCAAACTTTTTAAAACAAAGTAGCGATGGCAAAATTCTAGAAGTCTAAAGAATGCTTGCTGCAAATTTCACTCGGTTTTTTTCTTGCGATATAATCTTTATTTTGTAAGCTTTGGTCAATTGCTCAATTTCGGTTGTTCTCTTCGGTTTATTTCTCCTCTCTGTTTAGGTCCTCCGTTTCGGTCTCCGCTCCGTTTGGGTCTACCGTTCCCGTCTCCGCTCTGTTTGGGTCTTCCGTTTACGTCAAATAAAATTTAAAATGTTTACAAATTGTTTATTTTATTTAATAAAAGTCTAGTTTTTTTACAAAATATTCAACAAAAACTTGAAATACCAATATTACTCCTTACTGTTTAACTAAAGCTTATCTTGCTTTCGACTTACGACCTACTTTATACTGACTCGGTTTGAATTGGCACCTCAACGAGTTCTTGTTCAGGTTGAACAACATTGCTTGCTTCACAACTTGCCACAAAATTGTTTAGCCTTTTTCCTAAATCACTTTTTTTTCCTTGTATGAATTTTTAAGTCTTTTGCACTCATCCTTACGATGAGTGACTAACATATTAGTGTAGTACATTTTAAGATTTTAGAAAAAAATTGGCATAAAATATTTTGAACAAAAATTTATTAGTTTGGACAGAAATTAAAAAATTTAATCTGAGGAAAAAAAAACAAAATATACTAAATATTTTAAAGACAAAAATAATTAGTTTGGACAAAAACTAAATATTTTAGCTGTGCAGGTAAATAAAAGCCGATTTTTTAGTTATGTTTTTTTTTATTAATAAAATGATAATTTACATAAAAACAAAATAAAGCTTTCAATCGAATATTCTAGAAAAAAGGCGCAAAATATATTTTCATCGCAGATTTTTATTTTTTTATAACATTTCAAAGCTATATTTTAAAATTTTTGAGAAAGGATTGTAATTTGTAAAAGATGCATTGAAATTCAAATGCGCATTTAAAATGTTTTGATCAGATTTGAAAAATGAAATTTGATCAAAAATTTTACTTTGCCGAAAAAAGGTTATTAAGCTTATTCATTACTTTTTAATAGGTCTAATGAAATTTGTTAACCAGATAAAAAAATAGAGGAAGAACAAAAAAGTATTTAATTTTTTTTTCATTTTATGGTACACATTTTCGGATTATTGCTTTTCTGGTTATAGAATAATTTTTCGGTATAAAAAATCAGTTGTAAAAAAAAATTAGCTAAAAAAAATTTTTAATTAATGAAAAGAAATACTTAAAATAATATTTTTGAAAAAATTTTAAAAACTATTTTTTTGGTTGAAATTCATTTCTTTTTTGTAAAGAAAATTTGTAATTAAATTTTCCATATATTATGGAAATTTTATCACCATACACTGTTATTTCAAAAATTAAATTTTTTTTTAACTTCAATTAATATTTTTTTTTCGTTTAACAATTAAATTGATAAATATTTTCTAAATAATTAACCTGAATTTAAGAAGGGCTTTTATCGTTTTTTTCAATAATTTATCGCGTTTTAAATGCACTTGATAAAAAATAAAAAGTTTGCCTCTTATAAAAAATATTTGGAAAAAAGTTTGATAAAAAATGATTCTAGAACTTATTAGCTATTATGAAACCTTAACAAGCTTTAGAATAGAAGTCTACAATGACGATGGCCGAGTTGAAAAGTTAATCCGTAGATTTTCTGCAACAATGATGATAGTGTTTTCATCCATATTCTTTATTGTACAACTAGTCGGCAGTCGAATCAAATGCTGGTGTCCAAATGAATACTCAGACACCAAGTGTGATTACGCCAACACTCATTGCTACATTACCAATTTCTATGTCCCAATAAGCAATTCAAGCCATTTACCGAGACGTGAAGAGTTACACTCTCACAAAATTCTTTACTACCAATGGATACCTTATATTTTCTTTTTGCAAGGAGCTATGTTCTATTTGCCAAATGTGATATGGAGATGGCTGTACTCAAAGTCTGGATTTGACTTTGACGAATGTTTTAGAACACTTCGAAGCGACAGCAGTGATCAAAATGACAGCGAAGAAATTATTTTGGTGACAGAACAAATTGAAAAAATTATTCTGAAAAAAAATAAAAATTCAAGCAAATTATTTAACAATGGTTTCTATTTGGCCTTTAGTTATTTGTTGACAAAAATTTTGTATCTATCATCAATTATTTTTCAGTTTTATGTGATTAATAATTGGTTTATGGACGAACATTATCGAAGTTACAATTGGATTTTTGGCTCTCATTTATTTAATTTGACAGATAGATTTCCACGTAAACTAAAAAAAAAAAGATAAATTTTTTTTTATTTTTTTTTATTTTTTTTTTAATTTTAGACATGACTTTGTGCAAGTACGAAGTGTTCATTTTGAATGATTTACAGACCCATTGGCTACAGTGCGTTCTTCCGCTCAATGTCTATCTAAGAAAAGCTATTTTGATCATTTATTTTTGGTTAATTTTTTTATTTTGTCTTATTGTTGGAAATATGATTGATTACATCATGTATTTGAGAAATGGAAAGAAGCTTTTCGTCAATTTGATTCAAGACGAGAAGATAAATGAGGACAATACAAATGAAATCTTGAGGAATTTAAATGCAGATGCTTTACTTGTCATCAAATTGTTAAAATCTAATACCAATAATTTTTATTTATCTGCCATAGCAACTAAACTTTATCATAATAAAACTAAAATGCTATAAAAAAATTCTTTAATATTAAAAATTACTTGTTATCTTAAAATAATTAGAATAATATTTATAATAATAATAAAAAATAATAATGATTCTAATTTTGGAGATAATTTTAGTGACAATACTAATGATGGCAATATTGATGGTAATATTGATAATAATATATTGATGGTTTTATTGATAATAATATTGATAATAATATTGATAATAATATTGATAATAATATTGATGATAATATTGATGATAATATTGATGATAATATTGATGATAATATTGATGATAATATTGATGATAATATTGATGATAATATTGATGATAATATTGATGATAAAATTGAAAGTGATAATAATAAAAATGAAATTAATAATTAATGATGATAAATTAATAGCTAAATATTTTATAGAGCAAACGCCTAAAAATTTTCACTTGATTGCTTTTCTTTGCAGAATTTCCATTACACTTTTGGCATGTTTCAGATGAGGACACCAGATATCAAATCCACATTCGGCCTCACCAACAACTGAACATTAAATACATTAAAAACTTTTTTATTAATTTATTTAAGTATATGGTGGTGGTGTAAAAAATTTCGGAGAAAAAAGTTTAATGATTGCTAATTTTAAATAAAAAAGACTTTTTGTAAGAAAATTTGGATGATTTTTAAAGTGCTATGTTTGATTTTATTGCTGTTTTATTGTTTCGTTCTTCAAAATCTAGACAATTTCTTATCTGTATTCCAAGGATATTTGGGTACAACTTCTTTAAACAATATCTTGAAAACAAAGTAACCTTATATTCTTTAAAACATGTCACTTTTAACTTTGAAAAATAATTGTGAAAACTATATTTATTTGTTTAAACTTTTATTGTGAATAAATGAACAAGCCAGCAAGCCACTGATAAGTTAAAAAAATAATCTCTTAATTATCCTTGTTTGTGTCACCTATTATTTGGCGTGACAGAACCAATTATGTCTGTCTGTCTGTTTACACCACCAAATTCAGCTAAAGACTTGAATATTCAGACAGTTGTTTAATAAATTGTTGGAATGCACCAAATCCAATAATGGTTCAAGCACTGACTTTTATAGAAGCAGCATTCTTACTGGTACGCGGATGTTTTAAACACATGTTTTAAATGTTTAAATAATACTGGTATAAACTCTGACAAAACCTTTGTTTTAAAATCTTAAGTTTGAGTTAAAAAAATGTTTATTTTAAACTTTTCTAAAATTTTAAGAAATTAAAATATTTTTCATTTATCTAGCATAGTTTTTTCTCACTTAATTTAATAATAAAAAAATTCTAATACTTATTTTTTTTAAGAGAAAAACAAAAAATTAAATCTTTAATATCTAATTTTTAAATGCAAAGCAACTTGATAAAAATTCATTTTGTTTTTAAATGAAACTTTGGTATTGCTGTGGGAATGATGGCAGTACCAAACATACCAAATGAAAAACACATGAAAAATTTTCCAAATATTCTTGGCTTAGGTATAGAAAAGAGTCAGAATGCAAATTAAACTCATTGGTTTGGTCCTTAAATTTCAATTAAAAAATAAAATAAAAAAGATCTAAAATTCTGAATATTCGATGTAAAAAAATGGTGATTTATTTATCATTTTTAATTTTATCTAAGACTTTTTATGAAATTTTAAGACTGAAAGAATTTTTTTTAATTAACTTAAATATAAGGAAATTCAAGTTAGATGAATTTTTCCAAAAATGAATGAAAGAAACCGTGTTTTGGCAAAGCAGAGTTGGTCAAAAGTCAAAATGGTGAAAAGTCAAAGTCCAGACTTGCCTTTGACTTTTGACCAACTTCTGGAAAAAGTTTATTTAAATAAATGATTATCTTTTTGTAATAGTTTATTAGACAACTAGTTAAGATAACATATCAAAATAAATCAAAATAAATCTCTCACCCCCTATCTACCTTGAATGCAATATATTTAAATCTTATATCTTCTTAACAACATATCAAACGTCCAAGACAAGTTTAATTACAAGCGTAGTACCTTAAGTTAAATCTGAACTAGACCAGTGATGTAGCATTGCTTACTTAGAAAGTCTTTAAGAGAAAAAGTGCGGAGTAATGGTTTCAGAATAACTAAATGTCAATTTCTATAGACAGCAGTATTGGGCAAAAGTTGGAGAAAAAAGTCAAAATATGTAAAAGTTAAAGTCTAAGTTGTGACTTGGTTTTGGAAGAAAATAATTAAAAAGTCTAAGTAACTTTGAATAAAAAATTAAACTTGTTTTTTTTTAATTTTGTAATAACAGTAATAAAAATGTAATCTAATATTTAAAAAATATAAAAAAAAGCTCATTGCTTTTTAGATTTATATTTTTTAAATATTAGATTACTTAAAAAAATATATAACTCAAAATTTTTTAAAAGGAAAATTCATATGGATCACCATCACCTAAGCGGACATAGGTATGTACAACCTACTTTGAGTTAGACTTTTTTAGTTTATTTTCAAAAAGTCAGCTCGTAGCTTTGTTTTTGACTTGAATTTTTTGACTTTTGCCCAACACTGATTGACAGCTTATTTTTTTCTTCTATTTTTTTGACTAGTTTTACCCAAAATTAGCACCAAATGAATTAATAATATTGGTAATAATAGACTTAGTCCTAAGATTTAAAAGTTCTCATTTAATTTTAAATTTATTGTTAATTAATTTTGCAAAAGATTTATTAAGCAAATTCAAATTTTTTTTATCTTTCTTTCAAATAATCAACAAAATTCTTTTGATCAAAAATTGAAATCACATGAAAAACTTTTCCCAGTATTATTTATTTTTTATTTTACTATAAAAAATTAAATTTTTAAATAAGTTTTTGTATTTTTTTAAATTCTTGTTTTTCACCTATTGCATTTCTTTGAAAATCTTTATAATTAAATTAATAAAATTCAAATTGAACTTCTTTTTTTGTAACTTTTTTTATTTGAATAAATTTTTATTTTTGAATAATTAAGATTAGTTATCATAAAAAAGATTAAAATTTCTAAATATCAAATTCTTTTAAGTGTTTTAAATGCTTTTTTTTAAAAAAACTTATCCAAAATAATAAATAGCGTATTTTATCTTACTTTTTTGTTGCTCTTTGGAAATGATTGTTAAAACGATTGAGTCTTATGCAAAGTTAGCCCAGACTAGATTGGAAAAATATGATGATGACGACCTAGTCGAAAAGCTAATCCGAAAATTCTCGGCCATAATGATGCTCATATTTGCTTCCATATTCGGCTTCACCCAACTAGTCGGAAAATCAATAAAGTGCTGGTGTCCAAATGAGTACTCAGGCAGCAGATGTGCTTACGCAGAAACCTACTGCTACATCACCAATCTTTACGTTCCAATCAACAACTCAAGCCATTTGCCAAGACGTGAAGAGCTCCAGTCTCACAAAATTCTTTACTACCAATGGATACCTTTTATATTCAGTATACAAGCCATCTTGTTCTATTTTCCGAATGTGGTGTGGAGAATTTTGAATTCCAAATCTGGATTTGACATCAACGGCTATATAGAAGAGCTAAAAAATGACAACAGTGGTCAAAATGATAGCCAGGGAATCAAATTTGTGACCCATCATATAGAAACCTGTCTGTTGTTCAAAAAAAACTACCAGCATAGAGGAAATTTTAAAAATTTTGTCCAAAATAGGCTTTCAATTAGATTTTTCAACAATGGCTTTTACTTGGCTCTTTGTTACTTTTTGACCAAAATTTTGTATCTAGCGTCCATTTTTTTCCAAATGTACATCCTTAACAACTGGCTAATAGATGAGCATCATAGCTCAAAAAAAAATTGGTTTTTTGGCCCTCATTTGTTCAATCTGGAAGACAGATTTCCGCGTAGGCTCAAATAAAGAAAAAAAAGTTTTTTTATTAATTTTTATTTTTAGATATGACTTTGTGCAAGTACGAGGTGTTCATTCTAACAGATCCTCAACTTCACTGGTTACAGTGCACTTTGCCTATTAATGTCTATTTGAGAAAAGTTTTTTTAATTGTTTATTTTTGGCTGTTGGTTTTGTTTTTTTTGGTTGTTGCCGATATTTTCAAATTTATAATATTTTTGTTGAATGGAAGAAAATTTTTGGCCAGTTTGATTAAAGAGGAAAAAATAATTGAAGAGAGCTTGGATTATTTGAGTGGGGGCTTAAAAGCAGATGGCCTAGTTGTTCTAAAGCTGTTGAAGTCGAATACAAATAATTTTAATGCATCAGCCATTGCTACGAATTTGTATCTTATTGAAGCTAAAAAATTTTAGAAAAAAATTTTAAATAAATTAGAGTGAAAAATGTTCATATTAATGTTTGATTTTTTTGATCGAAACAGATTTTGGCATTCATCAAGATCAATTAGATCAGAAAATAGAATTTGATGCTGAGTATGCTATTTTTTTCAAAAATTAAATTTTAAAATTGAATTCAGAGAAAATACACTGTTTTGCTTTAAAATGCAGAACGGGTAATATTACATCATTTTACGTAATTTTAAATCAAAAAATGTGAGACTAAAATAAACTTACATAAAATTAGATCAAAGAGAGGATGTAATAAAATGTAATCTTACGTAAAATGATGTAAAATTACTTAATATTACGTTATGAAAATAGTTTTTACATATAAAAAAAAAACACAATGAATAATAATTATCAAAATTAAAAAATTAACATTTCAAAATAAAGATCCATTATTATATAATAGCGTAATTTCTTGTTTTCGTCCATTTAATTTAATTAATTTTTTTACTTAAATAACTCATTTTTTTCTTCATTTATTTCAAAAATAATTAAAATATTGGCGAAATCATAAAAGAATTAATAATAATAATTAAAATCGGTTTTTCATAATATGAAAAAGACCCCTAAGTTGATTAATTATAAAAAAAAAACAGATGATTTTATTTTTATAAAATATTTCTAATTAAAAATGGCTCGAATTATAAATATTTTGAGACTTTTAAAATTAAAATAAAAAAATCCAAATTTTATGGATAAAATTCCAACAGTAGAAATAAAGAGTGCATTGCATGTTTCACGACAAGGCTAAGAAAAGTAGAAAAAGACGAAAGAAATTTCTGTTTTTAAATTTTTAAATAAATAACTTAATCACTAAAACTAATATACAGTATGTTGCAAAAGTTTAGAAATTGGTTATTTTATTTATCTTAAATTGTTTATTTGTTGTATTTTACGAAAAATTAAAAATAATAGTTTACTTGCTTATCCTAACCTCCTGGGTCTTAGAATATATCAGTGGCAAGTTTTTGATAACTTGATGTAGGATATTTTCTAATCTATCTAAAAATGTAATTTTCATCCCTNGTAAAGCTTTTGCCTTAACCAAATTGTACGTGTTTAGATAAAAATTGTAGTCATATACAGTATGTTGCAAAAGTTTAGAAATTGGTTATTTTACTTATCTTAAATTGTTTATTTGTTGTATTTTACGAAAAATTGAGTGCAAAAGAAAAAAAATAAAAGCACTAATTTGTAGACCTCATAATAGTTTACTTGCTTATCCTAACCTCCTGGGTCTTAGAATTAATATCAGTGGCAAGTTTCTGATAACTTGATGTAGGATATTTTCTAATCTATCTAAAAATGTAATTTTCATCCCTTAAAGTTAGCTTCCAAGGTCTACCAGAACGGCTTCGATCAGAGACAGAACTAGTCTCTTCATATCGTTTCTTAGTTGAAGAGCCACATTTTGGAGATACACCTGACAACTTGGCTTTTTCGTTTTGCTTTTTATCTCAAATTTTTAGCAGAACCACAATCTACCATTTTTGTGGGCTAGACACATTTTTTTCACCCATTTTTTGCCAAATTAAAGATTTTTTGGTAATGTTATTTAGAGACCAAGTGAGGAGTTGGAGAGTTTTTAAATTAAGCAGTTAAAGAGCAAAATTTGCTCAAAATTAGAAATTATTTAAGAATTAATCATAAAGGTGTGAAAAAAGGTAGCAATGATTGCTAAAACTTTTGAATTACCCGAATTTCTAAACTTTTGCACCGAGTTTTATTTTTTATTTTTTAGGGGAAGTCTTTTCATTTTAAATATTTAAAAGATAATTATATTTTTATTCCGAGTGTCATATATCAAATTGTAGAGAATAAAAAAAATTCTACAAATTAGTGCCTTTATTTTTTTTCTTTTGCACTCAATTTTTCGTAAAATACAACAAATAAACAATTTAAGATAAGTAAAATAACCAATTTCTAAACTTTTGCAACATACTGTATTAGCAGTCCAGTCTATTAACGGCATAGATATAGCAAATCAATACAAAATTCCAAATAATGGTCAGCAAACTAAGTCAAAAAATTGAGGTTCTAAAGGTGGAAAAAAAAGAGGTCATGTTGTGAATTCAGTTGAGCCCTCTTCAAGTAACGGTTCCGGGGATTCAAATGTTGAGGTATATCTAAAAGAACTAATTTTGGTAGATTTACTTTTTAATTTGGACAAGTTTTTATCTCATTAGCTTTTAATAAGGGCTAATATGGTTATGAATGATTATGCAGCTTTGAGTGATTTATTTCTAAAAGATTTTAATTTTGATTTTTTAAGTTCATTTTTTAACAAAAGTGCATGGAAACTAGCAAAGCCTTAAATACAAGAAAAAATTAAACATTGTCATTGTCCAGTGTGCTCATTAGTGTCTCTAGAAAATTCAATAGAATGCGATAATTGTAATTTTTGGTATCATTTTGACTGTGGCAAAGTTACTTGTGGTTTTAGAAATGGTTCCGGGAAGTCCTGGTCGTGCTATAAATATGGCTTTAATTGTGAAAAAAATTAAAACATTAACTTATAATTTATATACATTAAAAATAATTTTAAACTTTATTTAAAATTCAAAATATATTTGTTTCGAAAAAAATTTCCGCAAGTATTTTCCGCTATTTTTCAACTTTTCCACAATTTTTCAAAAAGTCCCTAAAAAGCGGAATCCGCTTTTTAGGGACTTATTTAGCGGAAATTTTTAGCGGAAAAAGTGATGCGGAATTTTCGTTTTCCGCATTCGATTATCCGCTTTTTAGGGAAACCCAATATTTTGTCCTTTTATCTATTCGTTATCTGCTTTTCCGGGACAAATAAATACTATATAAAAATATTTTTTACTATATAATGAAATTATTTGACAGAAAATAAAAAAAACTATATAAAAATTAATAAAATTATCTAGCATTTTAATTTTTTGAATCTGTATCATTTCGACAAGAATATTTCGACTAATTATATTTCGACATTTGATATTTGAGATTTGATATTATAACTATCGACTAGCTGACTTAATTGCTCTTCGAAACGAGCATAAACTGGTTTACGTTTATTTGTAATGCCTGTTGACAACTTAACATAGTTATTTTCCATGTTTCCCTGTTCCAATTTTAAACTGTCTATCAAGCTCAACAAGTGAGGATGACTTTTGATAGTAGACTGAAGTCCGTTATGCCACCCTTCCAAATTATTATTGGTCTGTGGTGAACCAGCTTTAGTTCTGTCGTAGCAATTCCAATCTATAGTGAATCAAGGTTTTTTTCGACCAGGAACCTTGGTTTTTCTTTTCGTGCCAATAAAATTTTCTTCAAAATAAGTGTAAAGTTTATTCAATTCTTTAGGGACTTCATCTTGTATAATAACAAAGGCATCAACTACGTCATCACGAGGAACAAAAGCTAAAGAAGCTAACATTTTACAATATAGTCTAATAAGATTTTCACCAGTAGTTAAATCACAATATGCAACACTTAGTCCATTCTCTTGAATTTTTCTCCAAATCGACTTTTTTAAATGAAAGAAACGTCCATAAATTTCAGCTGTAGGAAAAACTTCATCGAACGAATTTGTTATAGCTAATTCAAAGTCACTGGTAACGCTGACTGGAGCGCAAGATACTTTTGAACTTAAAAATTCAGAAACTTTATGATATGTCTCTTGTTGTTTGTTACAAAGTAGTGCATATACAAGAGGCAGATTCTTGCCATTTTTAATTACATGACATGTAAAAAGCTGTTTAAAAATTGAAGGAGCGGCATCGAAAGTTCCATCACACAGCCAGTTACTATTATCACTTAAAAGTTGATAGTTTCTTTCAGTTGAAAATATTAAGATACGGTTATTATCATCAATTGTTTCATCGTAAACTAAAAACTTGTCGCCTTTAGACGTAATTTTAAAGTTTTCATGTAAAACAAATTTTAAGTTCTCTGGTATTTCATATTCAGCATAAGGATCAATTCGAGCACGCGAACAAACTATTCTAGCTGCATTATAACTTGGTAAATGTGCAGCTACTTCTTCTTCTACATTATTTTGACTTTCTAAAATTATTTTTCTCGGTTTCATATCTGGCTGAGTTTCTGCTAGTGTACGCATTTGTGAAGTTACTTCTTTTACTTTTGTTTTGATAGTTTGGTTATGCTCATGCTCATGTAGAACTGTAATTGGTTTTTTATGACCAATGGTTGGCACTGAACCGAGACAATTCGGATATTGAGTGTTGTTGCATCTCCAAGTTATCTTGCCGTCTTTGCATTGATAGCCACTTTTATATTCGAAATAATTATCGTCGATTAATAAAAAACTATCAGATCCGTCTTTTTTTCTTTCTTGATGATTTAATCAAATTTAAGCTTAGATTTTCGAAATGATTAATTAAATTATCCATATTTGAAAAAAAGTACAAAAAAATTCAAGTGAGATTTCTTATGTCTAAATACTATTTGTCGAAATAATACTTGTCGAAAAACAAGATTATTTGTCTAAATATTATATTGTCAAATTATAATTTGTCTAAATTAACTTGTCGAAATATAATTTGTTGAAATATTCTTGTCGAAATGAACGGATACCTAATTTTTTTCTCTACGAATGTGTCTATTAATCCCATTAGTTAATAATTTTATCTAGGTGTTAAATTTTCTATCTAGTAAATAATTTTTTTATAAAGTACATTTAATACATTCTATCCAGGAAGTTCATCTTTTTATATAGCATACATTAATATTATGTAAATTTTATCAGGGTATTTATTAAAAAAAAAATAAATAAAACTTTTTATTGGTTTTCAAATAATTTTTTTAATTCATTAGTAAAAATTGCTAAATTTTTCAAGTTGGTTAATGAACCAAGTGTAGGTGTTTTAAGTGAGTGATAGTAAAACTCCGGATTCCATTTAAGTATCATATAAAGCTGGTATAAAATTTGTCCATTACAAGGAATAAGATCGTTTAAAATATTCTGGTCTATTTCTACTCTTCTCAACCAATCTTCAACTTGATTTTCATTCCAATCACTTTCAATTGATTCTTTATTCTGAGGAGGGACACTTTTATTAGATTCTGTTTGGTCAGATTTTACAGTTTCTATTTCTTCTTTATTTAAACTTAATTTTATTAATGATAAATTACGATTTACTTCAAACAAAGCTTTTTCAAAATCATATTTTGAGAAATCGATAAAAATTTTTGTGCCTAAAATTATTCCCAACCATCCATTTGGTCTATATCCTTTTTGTAAAATTAATGGTATAAATGGTCGATTTTTTTGGACACAATACTCTGCCTCTAGACGACAGAAATTACTTTCTTTATAATTCTCAGTAATGCATATCAGCACACAAAGCTTGATTCGATTGCGTTGGCCATTGCTTCCAGACTTGAGCCATAAATACTTTCAACATCAATCCAGACTTTATATCCGTTTTTCTCTAGTCCTTTTTTAATATTCAAACAAATCGGCCTTGATTTGGAATTATAGCTAATCATAATCTGATTTTGATTTACTTTTGATTGATTTGAATTTTCAAATTTTTCATTCGAATAATTCCTTTAAATA